>JAHTLZ010000054.1:14674147-14696501 GCA_023846285.1 Phrynocephalus versicolor
GTGGGAGTTGTGGTCCAAAACATCTGGAGAGCCGAACTTTGGACACCACTGTATTATATATTCAACAGAAGGGTTGATTCCTTGTCCTGACAGGCTGCTAAACCTGCAGGCTGCCAAGGACTTTTTAGATCAAGAGGATGGCCAGCAAGGAAGCACAGAAGTGAATGAATGAAGACTAAGAAATGATGGAAGATGTAAAACTCAGAAAGAGAAAATACATCAGTCATAGGATGGAAGGAGGAAGAGGGAAGCCCATGAAAAGGAAATTCCCAGTTTTAGGGTAACCACCAAGCTCATAAACAGCTTTCAATCCAGCTAAAGTCAAGGATATAGTAACACACTCAGTTATGCTCCTGTTGCTGTCTGTTTCACACCCACACAACTACACACTGGGAGAACTTGGAACAGATTTCAATGAATCAATTAATTCCCCAGTCTCTTTCCCGAACCCCAGTGGTTGGCACGGAACTAGACTAATGTTTTTCAGATATTCTGGATCTCACCAGGACCGCCTGAAGATCTCTGTGTCATCTTCAGAGGCAGCAGTTTTAAAATACGCCCTATAACAAGTCCAGATTAGTGGTTTCCAACCTTGGCTCTCCAGATGTTCATAGACTACAACTCCCAGGCATCCTGGCCAGCACAGCTAGTGGGGAAGGCTCCTGGGAATTTTAGTCTGAGAACCTCTGGCAACCCAAGGCTGCAAACCACTGGCCTAGAGGCAAGCAGTGCATAAAATTATGCACCATGCCAGTACGACAACTGTCCACCCCAAAGGACTGTCCTCTTTTCTAGGTTTCTCTTCATTCTCCCTTATCTGTGCCAACGTCTAAATGACTGCTCCTTTCGGGTTTCTGCGTTGGGGAGAAATGGCAGAGTGGCCGGCCATTGTCAAAACAATCCCAAAGGTTCCCGAGACTGCTTCCAGCAGCTTCATGCAGACCCATATGAGGTTGGGGGAGGGGGGCTGAGAATTTGTGGGGTGGCACGGAAATCAGGAATCATCCCAACCTGGTGTTTGGAGGTGTGGAGACTTCTGGGTCGGTTGCAAAATTTTACCCGATTCCCTCGCGGAGTTCCTAGTTCTAGGCTATGGAGGGGGTGGGTTTTAGGGGCCCCTCAGGCTTCATCCTGCACAAAAAGAAGCCCCTTTCGTTTTTGACCCTTGGGGAACACCAAAGAAGCGGATGGCTCTCCAGACACAGGAAGACCGGCTCTTCTGTTTTGCCCGTGGATCTCTGCCAGCTCCTTTCAGCAGGACGTGGGCTTTAACAGAAGAGTGGGGGAGGGAATTGGAGCCTGGACCCATTTCAATGAACCAATTAATTCCCCAGCCTCTTACCTCTCCCCATGATTCAGATGAAGAAAGAAAAGGCTTCAAGTGCAGCATTCAGTCCTAATCAAACACCGGCAGCCAAGATTATGCACTTGTGTTGGCCCACAGCCACCACAATGAAGATTTATTCCATCTGACTAATATGCCCAGATCAAATTGCCTCTCTGTATGTAGACGTTGGGATTTTGATTCAATAGGTTCCTAAATTCATTATCATCCAGAGCTGTCTCAAGGGGGGACTGACCTCACCTTGTGAATCCACAGCAATGACACTGTTAGCTCCCAGCTCAGGTTATGTTTTTTTTTAAAAAAAAATATCTAAGTGTCTAGTCCTCATGAATCAAGGGGAAACTCTGAACATGTGACAAGGAAAATTACCGCTATAAGAGCAGAAAGAAATTAAAAATGAACAACTTCTGTCAATTCCCACCCCCCCATATGTTGCCAATGTCTCAGTACGGGGCTCTTAAGGAAAAGCATAAGAAAATCACAACGGTGACTAATTTTATCCCCAAATGAACCACTCTCAAGAGGCACGTAGATAGCCCAGGCCCCTGCCGATGGCCCTTTTATGTGTAATCTAATATATTTCGGAATACTGCACGCCTCAGTGTCGTCATGACCAGTACTTTTATTTAATCACGTTAAAAGCTGCAGAGATGGTATTATGATGGATTAGAAATGAATACAGCTTTAAAAGGAAGTTTGCAGGTGGGGGGAGGGGGAGGGATGGAAGAAACAACCAGGGAGCAAAGCCAGATCAAAAGCAAATAAATCTTTTTTTTTTTCAAAACAGCATTAGAATAAAAAGAAAATCAAATTGGAGAGTCAACATAGCTTCATCTCTTTTTCTCTGTCTCTCAATTAAAAAAAGGAACAACACTTAGAAATGCACAGGTAATGGTAAACATTGAGAGATTAAGGGAGGCTTTCTCTTTTTTTCCCTTCTGTCTTTTTACGAACCTGCTACGCCGATTGGTTCTCCGCAAAACCAAGTACAAATCTGGAACCTTCAATTCGGCAAAGCAAACTTTGCCAGCGGGAGCCCAATGACCAAAACCAAAGCGAACTTATTTGCAGATCACCTAAGGAGAGATCCTGCTGCTGCACACTCAGATGCTTTCAGTAATAAAGGATGACTCTCTTTTAAGGAACGGCTTCCTATAAAGGCTTCTTTCCACCCTCCCTCCCTCCCACATTTCCCCATACAACTCATCTTTTCTGTGGCACCTTTTAAATGACCCTGACTCTGCAGACCTGAGGCCAGCGCCTCAGATCCAGGGGGGTCAAGGCGCTGAACGTACTCAAGTTCAGCACCCTGGAAAGCTCCGCTGACGTTCAGAGCAACAGACACAACGGGTTTGCGGCCGTCCTCAGCAGCTCCCACGCAGTTTGCGTTCTCGACAGAAGCCGCACGGAAGGTGGACAAATGAGAAGCTGCAAATGAGAAACCTGTCAGGGGACCTCACAACTCAGCCAAGGGAAAATTGCGGAGAGGATTAGGAGAAAGGAAAGGGCGAAGAAAAGAGAGAAAGAAAAGATAAGGTGCGAGGTTTGGTCTTGTTCTCTTCAAAGCAGATTTAAGAGATTAAAAGAAGAATATGTTTCTGGAGAGCTGTAGGTAAGCTGCAGGCCTCCACACACTGGAGATACCAGGAACCATTTCCCTCCCTCACAGAATGTTAAATAATGTCAGCACTCCCTCACAGACTTCCCCCCCCCGCTTGTTTTTTTTTTAATTAAGGCAATTATTGTTCAAGGAAGCAGGTGATTTTGGGAGACCTGGTGCTTGTCCACTTGCAAATTTTAAGGTGGAGAATGGGGATCCAAATGCAGGCAATTGCTCACACACCTTCCCCTGCTCTCCGCAGCATCAGAATGCAGGAAATCCTTAGCTTTGGGGAAAGAATAAAAGCCACCCAGAGTTTAAAAAGAAAACCATTTCAAGAGTTAAAACAGAGTCTACGGCATTCTCAGCCTGTTGACTCAGATGGGCAGGATTGGACCATGCAGCCATTTGCAAAAATGAAACATGGGGTGAGCAACTGGATATGACCTTGGCCTAGAGACATTGCTAGAGGCCAGGTCTGGGTGGGTGGCTACTCACATACATTTCTTTGGGGAAAAAGGCATACAGAAGAGGACATTTGTTTGCCTTGTATAAGCTAATAAGTCTGCCTGGAATGATATGCAATTTGTAGGACTTAAAAGGGATTGCACTCATCCCACCCAAGTGGAGAACATGGTGACTGGTTGTGCCTGTTTCTGAGTCCTTCCATTCCTGCAGGTGATGAGTACCTTCAAGGTCCCCAATTTCCTACCTGCTGTTTTAAAAAAAAAACTTTTAAACCAGCCTTTTCAAAAACAACGAGCCATCATTTAATTTTTTCTCTCTCTCTGGGCGCTTTTACATGACCCCTAAGATCCGCTGGCCACTTAAATTTGGACCAGAGATCTTAGGGGCTTGTCGCTCTTCCTGTGTCCCCACCCTGGCTGCTGGCTGTGTGAGGAGAGGGAGGGGAAAAAAGGAAGAAAAGATCGTGACTCACCTCCGTTCTGCCTCTCGCTCTTGCCGCGGCAACATTCCTGTCTCTGTAAAGTAGCTCTTAAAGGGGCGGGAGCCAGAAAAACAACAAACAGAAGGGAGGAGAGCCCCACACTCACTATCCTTACACCGCATCAAGCAATTTTCACCCCGGAAGAGCAGGTACAAGAAAAGTGCGCTGGGTCGCGGTTAGGTGGGCGGGGTCGCACTTAATTTCCTCTAAACTCCGGAGCTGGTGGGGAAACATTTTTAAGCTCCGGAGCTGGGAGCCATTTACCCCAGAGTTTAGGGGTCGTGTATAAACGCCCTCTGTGATGTGAAACCATCGCGGACGACCCTATAAGCTACAATATTCCCTTCCTGAATCCTCCAGGTGCTGCACATTGACCAAGAAAGACAGTGACCTACTTTGCATCTGAGAATAATAAATCAAGAGCAAGATGTGAAAAGCGGGGTTTTTGCCCAGGCAGAAAGACGGCTAGATCATCATTCTGTGCTGCCCTGGAAAAGACTGGGTTTTTGGAAACCCAGTGACCTATTTGAGCATGGCATTCGTGGATCTCATGTGTCCTCGTTTCCAAAACACAGCATGATGGTCATTCTAGAACTTCAGGGCTGAAAGGGCACCCTGGGAGTCACCTAGTCCACCCCTCGTTATGGATGAACGCTGGGGAATCGAACTTCCAACTTCAGGCTCCTAAATGCCCCATCTAGGCTGCTTGTCTCTTCTCCTCCAATGTTCACAAAGGGTCTCTGTGCAAAACTAGGACCTCTTACAGTTGTGAAGCAAACGCACATAGATAGCCAGCAAGGAAAAGCCGACTGATGGGTCAGAAAGACACAAACAACCTATCCAAAGCCTCCCGTTTCAAAAGGCCATTAAACGGTGGCGATTTGGGCAAAAACCGTTGCCAGAAATGCAAAACACTTTTCAAATACTTGAGGAAAATGGAGACGGCGGTGGCAATGCTCTGCAATTTGCCCTTCTTGAGCGCAAGGATGAGTTGAGCAAGGATCGGCATCGCTATATCTGACATGCCTTCATGGGTGACAAATGAAACTGGCTCAGAATTTTCCATCCAGCATATCCGTCCAGAGTCTGAGTGGAGGAATTCAGAGTTCAAAGGGTAACGCTGCCTGGCTCCTGGAATGCACAGGGTGGAAGGAGCCCACATTTGCCGCATGGGGCGACTGCCAATCATGAGGAATGGCATCCCACAGGCACGCAGCTTCTCGGGTTACAAAGGTGGCTCCCGGGGGCTCCCCTTGGTCAAATGTCTAGTCTGAATGCAATTGCACGCCCTCTCCCCAAGTCTCAACAGCCCCGGCTGCCGACAGATCTAAAAATAAAGGCTGGGACACACCCGTGGAGACCAGGGCACTCACACTTGGCTGACCAAAATAGCCGAATTGCGGGGGCCACCTTGCAACTTAACAAGAGCAGATGGGTTGCCAGTGTAGTTCTCTGGCAAATTTCGTTTTTCTTCTTTTAAAAGCATAACAAGGGGGACAGCCCCACCCCACCCCTGGGTCTGCAGCTGAAGAACTACCACCAGGATGAATGAGAGACTTCCATGCCCATCACGGAAATGCCATCATTTCCCAACCTCTAGATGTGTCGGGCAGTAAGCTGGTCGCTGGCTAGGGAAACTCCCCTGAGTTTAATGGAAGAAAAGGGGATTTGGGTGAGAAACACAAGGCGATGCCCCTTTCTCGTCCTTTTCTTCTGCTTCAGCGGTTTCTTTCTTCCCGTATTTCACTCCTGACAACCCGGCAGCAGGAGCAGAGGGCTCTGGGACTCCAAGCATCTGTCGCTGAGGTCTTTGGTTGTGGAGCTCGCGTCTGGGAGTCACATCGAACATAGAGTTATGTTCTCACCCCTAAGTTTCTCTTGTCCTGGATGGCTCAGGGGTCTCCAGCTCCGGATCCAGGGGTCGGGAGTTTGGCCACCCTCTGTGCCTCCCTGGCAGGGCCTGCAGTCAAGGCTGTTCTGCAGGTCCAGATAGTTTCAGCAGGCCTTCCTTCTAAACACTGACTTTCTCTGCTCTGCTTGGTGGAACCAGCAATGCCCTCCAGTGGAACCAGAGGCGTAGCCAGGATTTGGAGTGCCAGGGGACAAAGTTCATGTTTGCGCCCTAACCCTTACACTTCTCCCACCAAGGCGAGGAAGAGGAGGAGGAGGAGGGCGCTGCGGCCACCGCGCTCCTGCCTGCCTGCCTGCCTGCTTTGCTGCTTGCCTGGCGTGCAGCGGCAGAGGTGGCGGAGGGGGTGCATTCGCCAGGCTTAGGGGAAAGGAGGACTGCTGGGTGATGGGAGGGTGCATGGCTTCCTCCTCCCCCTCCCCCTCTCCCTCCAGGCGCCCGCATATTGCTGCACCCGGGGCAGATGTACCCTTCTGCCCCTCCCTAGATACGCCCCTGAGTGGAATTGACTGCTTCCTGTTTTCTGGCACAGTGTGGCTCTCCCATACCGTGGCAGAAATCCACCACATACTGTGGCAGGAGCACCCCTGTTGAGTTGCTGTCTGCTTTGAGGTGTGATCAAAAGGCCTCTTTCTCCCAGTTTTGGAAATAATGTACGCCCATGCTTGCATGGTGGGGAATTCTTGTTATCAAATCTTTACAGGACTCCTGATTCTCGTTTGTCAAAACAAAGAAAGCCCCCTTTTGTGATTTCTTCTTCTGCAATTCCTTTGGCAGCCTCGGCTGATTTCATGTTTATTGTTGTTATTGTTATTTTGAAAGAAGACACTTGTTTTGTCTCTTTATGGTGAACTGCTTTTCAGGCACAAGCTGGTGCGAGAGAGATAGCTTGGTGCTATTCTGCCTTATCCCTACCCTGGGTACCAAGATCCCCTGTAGCTTGGCGACTGACGCCTCCTTCCTTGCCGTCCCCAAAGCCCTTGAAAGATAGAGAGATCGAACTAATCCCACAGTCTTCTTTCTTTTTATGCTGGGCAATTTAAGACGATATGGCCACATCGTGAAATGCGTGCGTACCGGGCCGTCAAGTCAGAACCAGCTTATTCGAGACCCTACGAGGGCTGTCTTGAGCTATTTAAGACTGGTTTTACCGGTTCTGTTCCCACCAGGAAGGTTTTTTTCCTTTTTGGCTGAGTGGGGATACGATCTCGGTTCTCCAGAATCTTAGTCTGTCACTCTGTCCATTATACCACAGCAGTAAGGTTGAAAACAGGCTTGTGTTAAGACAATCGGACCAGATTTTGATCCGAACAGTGAGCTACATCAACAGTATTTTCGCGGCCATTGGCTAGGACTTCTTAGGTGCAAAGGTCCATAGGTAGATCACAAAACCAAAACAAAGCAAAAAAACAAAAACAAAAACCCCCACGCATTTGCAGAGCAAAGAGAAGGTTCAAAGGGCACAAATTTCCCTGGAGGCCTTTGCAATGTTCTTTCTCGCCATCTCTCCCTCTCGGCCTTTCGAAGGAGAGCATCACGGCAATGCCAGACATCCGGATGTCCCAGGTGGACAGCTGTTCCTGGAAGGTCCCATGGGGGAGATTTATTCTACTGTTGGGATCAATGAAGAAAGCAAGGAGGCCAAGAGACCGCTGTGCCTGGAATGGCTTGGGTCTCTGTTGGTTCTGCCCTGGCAGATCGTGAAAGGAAACAGCTGAGAAACAGCTGCATCATGATCGGAAGAAAGCCGGAGCGGTGGCTGAGGAGGAGACGGTGGGAAGACGCCTGGGGAGGGCATAGGCAGTAGTGACCATTCGGCCACCATTTTACACATGAGTCATTGTACCCATATGGGGGCGTGATGGCTCAGCGGGCTAGAGTGCTGAAAACCGTTGGCTGCAAAGTCGGCAGCTCGGCAGTCCGAATCCCAGGTGGCATGCAGTGGAGTGAGCTCCCGCTGTTAGCCCCAGCTCCTGCCAGCCTAGCAGTTCAAAAGTATGTACATGCAGGTAGATAAATAGGTACCGTTGTAAAAAACGGGAAGGTAAAACAGTGCTTCCTTGCAGCCATGCCGGCCACGTGGCCACGGACTTGCACAACACTGGCTCTTTGGCTTGAATACAGAGATGAGTACCACCCCTAGAGTTGGGCACAACTAGCACACAAGTGCGGGAGGAAAACCTTTACCTTTTTAATTGTACCTATAAGTATTTCTGGGCTAGGAGGGTTAGATGGCAGGTGGGCGGGCCATTCAATGAGATATTGGGAGATCTTCATTGCTGTTGTTATAGCCAAGCCACTGTGGGTCTTTATGTTGGAAATTTTGCATCCTTGCATCCTGCCTTTCGTACGTTTCGTTGGGAGGAACATTTCTGGGCTGGGCTGACTGTCAATCTATCTGGGACTAAGCAATTGTTCCCTCCTGTCTGGTGATTACAAGGAAAGTCCCACCTCTCAGCTCTGTTTGCAGTCAATGGCCTGCTGAAGTTTTAGTTTGCTGTTTGATCTGTTGCATTGTGAGTAACTGGAACTTTTTATTCTTTTGCCTACTAATGCCTCAGACTGTAAGTGCCAGTTAATTAGGAAAGGACCAATCTGGGGAACTTGACGCCTGTTCTGTTTTCTGGATCTCCGTACCTCTGCTGGGCATCTAGTGGCATTTCACCAGAACCCTGAAGCACTTGCCAACTGACTTCAAGTGGTAGTCCTGAAGGACAATTCTATGCCCTGTAAGGAGCCAGAGAAGAACCCTGAAGCCAGGGTGGCGTTCTTCTCCTTGGGCACCCACTTTCTCCCAACTCCTCACACATGAGGTTGCCTGCTTCAAATTCTTTCTGCTCCAAAAGGGAAGCAGTGATTTGGAAAAGGGGTGGACTCATCCAGGGAACATGAAGCTATTCTGATCTGCGAATCTCCCCACACTTCTGCTTCACAGCTAGAGGAATTTAGCCAGCATTCAAAACTCTGCAACATTTTACAGGTACGTGAGATGTCCAAGGAGGCCCTTACCGCTTTCAACTCCTTGTGCACTTCTATGACCGAGCCAGGATTTGAATCCTGAGCAATTGTCCCGGGCATCATCAGGAAATAAAAGCTAGCCTGTTTTCATTCTCCACAGGTGGTCTATTTGCATCCTCCAAAATGCCTCTTCCAGGCACCTGGATCAATTTGTCTGGCCTCTGTGTTGTGTACAAGGTGGAAGCATTTAAAAACTTCCCCAAACCACCACCCCTCAAAAAAAAATACCCTTGCTGCTTAATACAGGCTGGGTATTATTAGAGCTTGTAATTTGGACTCTTGAAGCTGTTTGGCCCAAGGATTTTCACTTCAAAGCCTATTGCCCTGCAATGGCAAAAGATCTGCCATGAGAAGAAATAATTCAATTGCACTGGGCCATTTCATCTCAATTGAAGTTTTCCAGTTATTATAACATTCTTGCAGCTAAAGTCAACTTTCCAAACATTGAGCCCGATTCATAAACAATTCTCGGTACATATTTCTCAGCCATGGAGACTGGGGTGCTATTTATGAGCTATGCTAGGAAACAGGCGGATGGGAACCCAATGACCCTGTCTGTGATTTTTTTTCTTTTTTTCTTTTGCAGGGTGGGGGGTGATGCACACATTGGAACTCGTGCCAACATTGCTGGGAAGATGAGGTCTCCCAGTCAGCCGATTGGCATTGCAACACATGGGGGGGGGGAAACTTCTCTGTGCTTTTTTTGTCGTCCATGGCTGGCTAAAGCTGATGGGTCTTTGGGGGTGGGGAACGATACAGGTGTCCAGAGAGAGCAAGAGAGAGAGTGTGTGCACTTTGAAGAACATCAATAGGATCATTTCAAGGGAGAGCCATCCGGCTGTCACAACCAGGTGAACACCAGAAGCGACCAGGGAGATACAGATGGTTCAGCCAAGAGAAACACACATCAAAGACGCAAAGAGGCTTACATGAAACTACAAAGACACCGAGCCAGGCTCAAGGAAGGAGGAACGAACCTCGAGAAAAATCTCATGCCGGGCCAGTCTGGCAAGGTAACGAAAAGAGATGACCTTGGAGTCAAGAGCTTTCTATTGGCCCTTCCTGATCGCACACCATCAGCTGGATAATTTCGCTTGCCAACTCGACGGCCCAAGACAGATGGACAAGATCACAACCAGCTCCTTACAGCCTGGGGTCAACTGAATATAGGTTCAAATGGGGAAAATTCCTTTGGCTTATCTCCATCTTCCAAACACACCTATTATTTCCCTAACGGGTGCAGCAGGGACCCCACCCCATAACATCCCCTGGGCCTGCCTGCTGACCCTGTCCCCTTGGCGAGAGTTTGGAGAGAAACCCAGTCAGGAGAACACCGAACACTGATTATCTGGCCACACGCTCTATTCCCGAGATGGTTGGACACACGGCTCAAAAATGCCAGCAATAAACTGCAAAGTTCTACGCCCCTTGTGACCTTGATACCCAGAAGGCATGGAGAAAGGAGGGCTGGGTGTTCTTACACTCCTGTCCTGGCACATCACAGTTAGGCTCTGTAGCTTATATATACAGTACTGAATATATACAGCATGTGTAATAATCTTAGAAGTAGTGAGAGGTTCTATAGAGAAAGGTTATTATAGATATTAGATAATAATCTTAGAATACTCTCTCTCTCTCTCTCTCACACACACACACACACATGCCCACTGTGCCTCCTTGAGGGCGGGGCTCAAGCATCTATAGAGTCCCTTCTAATTTCTAAAATTATTATTATTTATATACAGTATACAGTACATGCACACCATATAAGGCACTGCATACAGTATAAAGCCATATACAGTAAAATGCACACCACTGCCTTTATTGAGCAGAGAAAGAGGTGTGGATTCAAAATGGTCTCATTGGGCTTTACACTTTTGTACACCCATTTGGGGTGGGGGTGGGGGTGGGGGCGGCAGGTGAACCTCTGCCCTTTCCATCAACAGGATGCTACTGGAGTGAATCAAGACCGGACACTTTGCCTTGCCTGGGGTATTGATTTAATAAATTGCCCCTCCCCCCCTTATACACACCCGCCCGCCCCCGGTACACCAGCCTGCTTGTTGCCATGGCTGCAAGCTGCTGACGAGGACCAAACAGTGTGTGTGTGTGTGTGTGTGTGTGTGTGCGTGCGTGCGTGCATGCGTATGTGTCTCTCTCTGTGTGTTTGGAGTGGGTGGGTGTCATCTCTGTGACCAATCTTCCCGTCTCCATTGTTTCGGCTGCTTAGCAGAGCCCAATAAAAGCCACAGTTCCAGTCTTTCTCCAGAGGAAACAAGGGGAATCCCTAGTCACCTGCATAAGCAATGGAACACACACACACACACACACACACACACACAGAGAGAGAGAGAGAGAGAGAGAGAGGAGAGAGAGAGAGCTGTTATTGAAAAACTGGACCTGAGTTTTGCAAGGCAGGATACCTGCCTGCTTCCACCTGACCCAAAGGGGAGCTGGGAGAGAGGAGCAACTGGCAGGATTTTGCACTAGCAAACTGATCAGCCCCAAGGTCAAATCAGCAACGAACGTTCACAGAAATAGAGGGAAGTGTTCGAAACCTCCCACCAGGGAACCGCTCATCGGCTCAAATGCTCCACCTGCAATTCTTGACAGGGAGGTTAACTCGAAATTGCAGGAGCTCCCTCAGAAGTGGCATCCCTCTGAGCTGGGAAGGGAGAGGAGAACACAGCAGGAGCCCCCACCCCCACCCCCAGCCTGGCTCTTGACAAGATGTATGGCTTCGCTGACTCTGGTTAGGAGCATCGCAGGCCTGCTCTATTATCCGTCACCTTGCGGGCACTCTTTTGGGGACTCCCATGACACAAGGTCCTTTATTGGGAGGCTTTCCACACCACCTGGAAATGTGAGCATTGGGGAAGGAGGAAGGTGGGGCAGGGGAGACCGTTGAGAGGAAAGGTTATTTCATGCCAGCCAGATGTGCCAACCTTTTGAATAATCCCCAAGCTATTCCCCCCCACACACAAACACATGCACATATATTATTTTCTGCTAGTGTTTTCTGTCCATTTCACCCAATTCATGGTCCGATCGTGCATGAATGGAAGTGCATGCGGCTTGCCCTTCCAACATTTTCCTTCCAGACACGCATATCCTTCAAACCTCCATGTCCGTGTGACCAGGGAGCCCAAGGAAAGCAGCCGAGGTCCCCTTGTGACCAAACGCCAAGGAGAAAGGAAGGGGGATCTACATAATGGCGATTCTGGTAAGATTTTATTTGGGTATGTGTGCAGTTGTTTCCCTTGTAAAGTTGTGCTGCTGTTAAAGAATCAATGTTTGCAACACTGCTCCTAATGAGGTGCTAACTGTTGAGTCCCATTTGGGCTTTCAGCCTTAATAAGAATCCATACTTATAGATACTTGGGATGGTATTAAAGGGTTTTCCTTTCTTTTCAAGTGGAAAAGGAGAAATAAAACAGACAATATCCTAGGGAGGCTAATTTAGTTAATGTTTACCTCTCCCTGACATTACACATTATTCCCCCCCCCTTCCCGTTTTAAAACACAACTTCCTCTAACCCATCAGCCCCTGCCTCTCCCCCCTCATCCCTGGCTACCTCTTAGCCAATCCATTGGCAGTGAAGAAAAGAGCAGTTTATTGGCTGGAATAATTCACATCTGGTCTAGTGTGGCCCATTTAATTACTGTGCTGCTACAATCATGGCTTAGGAGTTATCCCTCATCAAACTGTAATTTTGCAGAGTATTAATTAAAGCGCATAGAGAGGCGAGACAACAGCTTTGGCAAGGAGTGTCCTGAAGGGCTTTTCTTTTTTTGTCTACTGCTCCGTGAGAAGCACTCCAGGTGATAATTTTTGGTCCTCGAAGCCTCTCTCTGTTTTCCCCCACATGCTTTTCTTCCTGATGCGCCACCGACTTCACAAGTGAACATGGACATACTCAAACATCACATGCAACAAGGGAAGAGGATTCCACCTTTCTCTTTTGAAGGGGGGTGGCCTCTGAACTCTTGCTTTTCATGGATTCTTTGCTCCCTGGCATCCTCCACCTCTGATGAAAGGTGTGGTGGCACCAAGGGCCATGTGTGACCCAATGCACATTGAAGAGGACAACTCTCGAGGGTGGACATTTGTAAAGTGCACACCATGAGTGGTCTGCATTTACATCCGACCATCTTCATTTGGACTTTCCTTCTCTCTCCCCCCCCCTTCCCCCTCCAATGGCTTTCCAGTCACCTGCTTTGTACTGTGAGCACCTCGCAAAGAAGCAGAGACTGCTCCCAGCTAAGTTCTTCATTCTCAGCAATTCTGCAACACAGAGGCGGGCTTTCTCTCTTGAAGGTCTCTGCTGTTTGTGCAAAACTGTGTCATAGAATCCTAGAATCCTAGAGTTGGAAGACCTCAAGGGCCATCCAGTCCAACCCCCTGCCATGCAGGAACCCCCAACACAGTATTTCCGACAGATGGCCATCCAGCCTCTGCTTAAAAAACTCCAAAGAAGGAGACTCCACCACCCTCCTTTGGGGCAGCATCTTCCACTGCCGAACAGCTCTAAATGTCATGATGTTCTTCCTAATGTCTGCGCAAGTGAGGCAGGTACGGCACATGTGAACAGAGCAAGCAGGGTACATTCTGCTGATGGTTGCAGGGAAAACAAGTCGGGGGAGAAGAAAATCCCCCCACCCGGTGCTTCCGGTTGTTGTACTCCCATGCAACAAAGCATGGTTATTTTCTCGTAATTTATGCCAAAGGGTTATCTGAGCAATTTTGTCTGATCGGGAGGTAGGGTGGGGAATCTCCTCCTCACTCTTTTTCTCTTGCCCAGCAGAACGGCTCACCCTCTTAGACACCGAGGAAATGGACTTTGCAGGCCATTCTTCCCTCGCGCAAGGATGACCCAAGTGGGAAATGGTAACCTTGAGTAAGGATGTTCTTCATAAAATGACCATGGAGGGAGCAAGGCTGGAAAGGTGCCGACTGACACCCAGCCCTGATATTCTCCACTGAAAATCTGGGACTCCGATCGCTACACCAGAAAAAGCCGGGTCGGTATTTTCCCTTTCTCTTTGCTTCCAAGTCAAGGGCTATAAAAGAAAAGAAACACCAGGCGCACAACCCCAAACCCTAAACAAAGTTGTGTCTGCGGTTTTCTGCAGTTCAGGAGTGGCTCCCAGTGAGTCATGGAGGAGGGAAGGGGGTCTGGTGAGAGAGATTTCCAAAAAAGGCAATGTTTTTCTGAAATTCAGTCAGGAGTAGATATTCTGCACGATCTATAGGGATGAAAAACAGAAAAGGGAAATATTTCTTTGCAATTGAGGTGACCTGACCAGCAAATGTCACCCAAAGAGAGACATTACATGAAACTTGAGAGAAACTTACACCTCCTTCCCTTGGGGGGAGGCGGGAATAAAACCACTCAAAACAACATACACATCAAACAGGTAGACAAACCACAGTATTTTGCTCTGCTCAACAGAAGATTTTATGGATTCTCTTTATTTGACCCAAACACAAGTCCCTTGAGTGCTTCACGCCCATATTTCACCTCAAAAATCCTTGCCATGGACTCATGAGACAGGCTGGTCCTTATTCTCCCCATTTTGCACAGAGTTAAAAGAAATTAAAAACAGAAATAGCAGCATCCAAGGTGGCAAACTGGAGTTGGCAGGGGCAGGGAAAGGGGGGAAAAAACACCCGGTACCCCTAGCAGTTTCTGAAGGTGTCCCTGAACAGCCAGGTCTTCAAGGCTTTCTTGAAGGACGCCAACGAGGGAGCTTGCCGCATCTTGCTTGGTAAAGCATTCCAAATAGTAGGTCCAGCAACGGAAAAGGCCCGATTACGGGTGGTCGCTTTACGGGCCTCCTTCGGCGTGGCAATCCGAAGCGAGAGCGCCAAGGAAGATTGGGTGGGTCGGGCCAGGTCTAATCGTCGGGAGATACGCTCTGCCAGATATTCAGGGGCCAAGCCATGGAGGGTTTTGTAAACCAAAACCAACACCTTGAACCTTATTCGGGAGGCAACGGGCAACCAGTGCAGATGAGCCAGGATGGGGGTGATGCGATCAAACCTGCCCGCACCAACCACCAGCCTGGCTGCCGCATTCTGGACCCACTGCAGTCGCCGAACAAGGTTCAAGGGGAGCCCGATGTAGAGGGCATTACAGTAATCTATCCTCGATATGACCAGCGCCTGCACCACTGTCCTCAGGGAGTCCCCATCAAGGTATGGGCGAATCTGAGCCTAAGATGGTAAAAGGCCGACCTGGTCATGGCTGCCACCTGGGATTCCAGGGACAAATCCGGATTCAGGACGACACCCAGACTCCTCACTCTTTGCGCCAGCTGGAGGGCGGACCCATCCAGACTGGGAAGAGGGTCACTGTACCCCTCCGGGCCTCCCCCAAAGAACAAAACCTCGGTCTTCCCAGGGTTGAGCTTGAGTCTATGAGCCCTGGTCCAGTCCAAAACTGCAGCCAGGCAGCAATCAAGGGTCTGGACGGCCTCCACTGCAACAGTGGAAAAGGAGAAATAGAGCTGTGTGTCATCAGCGTACTGATGACAGCAAACTCCATAACTCCAGATTATCTCAGCCAGCGGCTTCATGTAGATGTTTAAGAGTATGGGGGAGAGAGCCGACCCCTGTGGCACCCCACAAGAGAATGTCCAGGGAGACGATAAATCACCCCCCCCAAGCTCACTCGCTGGGTGCGGCCCTCAAGGAAGGAGCGGAGCCAGCCAAAGGCCAGACCCCCGATCCCCACCTCAGAAAGCCGCCCCAGGAGGATACTGTGGTCGATGGTATCAAAAGGTCGAGAAGGACCAGCAGGGTAGAGCAATCCCCGTCAGCCCTCCTCAACAGATCATCGTGCAGAGCAACCAGAGCCGTCTCAGTCCCGTGACCCGGCAGAGGGGAAGCGGGAAACCCAGAATGTGATGACATTTCTGGACGCTAGGGGGCAGCAGGTCACACAACTTGAACCACAACCTTGCAAAGCTAGCTTTCTTGGTTTGAAGAAAATTCTTTTCAGGACTTCACTGTCTGCCAGGAAAGTGGTAGGGGGGAAGTGGGGGGAGAGAGAGAAGAGAACAGAAATATAAGTCAATTTGCAAAACAGACAAACAAGAAAAATAAGTCCAGTTGCCATGACTCAACTTCCAGATAATCTCATGTGGATGACTGAGAAGCTTCACAGAAACAAACAAACAAACAAATAAACAAACAATAGTGATGGGAAAGTGACCTTTTCCTTTCTCATCTAATTTCCAGTGTTTGGTGGTGATATGTTTGCGGCTGCTCAGAAGATGAGGGGAGAGGGGCTTGGAGGATCAGCCTCTCCGTAAGTCTGGCTGCTTTGATTTGTGAAGTAAAACAGGCAAGAACAGCCTTTAAATCAGGGGAGCCACGGCTCATAACCGCCACTGCCTCAGAAATTCTGTGCTAGAAAGACTTGGTTCAATCCCCTAAACAACAGCCCAAGTGATACTACCAAGGAGAACCCATCTTGCAGCATTTAACAGGAGGTGGTGATGGCCTCTGGCCTGGATGCCCTCAAAAGGGGACTGGACAGATCCCTGGAGGAGAAGTCCATCAGAGGTTACAAACCATGAGGGAGATATGTAATCTCCAGGCTTAAAAAACCAGGGTACTTCAAAGGCCAGATGCAGGGGAGGGGTATCAGGAGACAGATATCAAGTCTTGTGTGCTCCCAGAGGCATCTGGTGGGGCCACTGTGAGATACAGGAAGCTGGACTTGATGAGCCTTTGGCAAGATCCTGCATGGCTCTTCTTATGTTCTTATGTTCTTATGTAACACATGTGATGTTTGAGGAGAAAAATCCAGTGCATTCATCATCCCTGTACAATGTGTATGTGCGTGTGTGTGTGCATGCGTGCGCGCTATATGCCAACCCTCACAAACCGCCTGCCTCAGCCACACAGTCTGGGGATAGAGATTTAGTTGTTAGTATCCTTACTCACGAGGAACTGAGTTCAGAGCTTAGCTGGTCTGGGTACAGGGAAGAGCAAGCTACACCACTGAATGCAAAAGTCACTATTTAGCAGTGTTTATTTGCCCTTTCTGGCTGTTTGTGTAAGGAAGCATAGCTGAGACTTATTGCTTTCAACTGGGACAATTAAATCAATGATTTACATATGAATTTGTCATGAAAGAACCCAACCACATCAGTCAAAAGAAAATCAAAGTCTCCTCTTTCTTCTTTGAGAACTTTATGTGATTAAACCTATAACTGAATCCAAGCTATTATAAAGGCAGACCTTTGCCTGTGTGTGTGTGTGTGTGTGTGTTTAAGCCTATTTCATGCATTCTCTGTCATCTTTACCATTTCCAAAAACCTGACATTCTGCTCTGCTTTTGTTTTGCAAAAAATAAAAAATATATAAATAACTACTGCAACTGAGTCAAAACATCTCATGTGTTTCTCAGGAGATAGCACGGTACTGAAGTAAAAGCCTTTACTAGAATATACATTTTTCCATGATCTGTTTTATCAACAAGGCCTATTTGATAAATAATATCCCAGTCCTAAAGATTCATAAAAATAGATCCCATGCCTCCGAACCACCAAAGTGAGAAGCATTTCCAGTTGGGGTTTGCCTTATAAGTCCGTACTTGGGATAAGTTTATCTCTGTAACAAGGTAATTGTTTTGGCTTGTTTTGTGAAATATTTCAAGACGCGTCCATGGGAAGCTGAATGCAGTTTGTCCAAAATGGGATGTCACATGACCAAGCGTCTCTAGGGAGAGGGGTGGAGGGCTTGATCCAGATACACCTGCAAGCAAGACAGACTTGCAGTGCGGTCCCACCTGCCTTTTCCAGCTGAACCCCCTACTCAGGTATGTCAAGAGGTTTCTTGCTTTAAGGGCATCAGCAGGACACGGGGAGTACAATAACCATCATAGCTCCATCTTACAGAAATCTGGATTCTATAAGTCTGACTAAACTGAAATACTGAACTCCTAGATGTCGTCACCATCACCTAACCCACTCCTAACCTTTGGCTCTGCAGCTGGAGACCTAACCCACTCAGCTAACCCTAACCCTAACCCTAACCCTAACCCCAACCCTAACCAGCTCAGTCCAAATACTGTTCAGGTAGGTTTTAAAAGTCATGGCCAACGCCTGGAACTCCAAACATAGTCATTCTGGTAGCTCATGCAATGATCTCAAAACTGATATCCTACACAAATCCCAAAGTGTATCCTCATTGACAGAGTAGCTGCCGCAGGCTACCCTCCCTGTGTCATCTTCAAGGGCAGCCCAACGCTGAGCGCATTGCAGTGCCCATCTGGACTGCGCCGACCGGGGAAGGCCAAGTTCAGGAGCTAGCGTTGAATACTAAGAGGGGTATTTCCCTGAACACTGTCGCTCTTGGCCGTCTCTCTTAAAACAAGGAACGCATCCAGCTTTACGAAAAGGAGAGAAACAGAGAGTGAGAGAACGGTGTCCACGCCAGATCTCTGGTGCCGTCAGTTTTATTCCTGCCTTAATATACACATCCATCCCAACCATTGCGAGTGTTTGTACAGCTTTGACGGATGCCATCCGTCAGCCCAAAATAGCTACTCTGTTGCCGCCTTTCAGGTACGACACCCATCTCTCGCAAAAACCAAGGGGGAAAGACGTATTTCCACAGCCAACTCACCCGTGGGTCAGTGTTTGGTGGTGGCTGTAGGCAAGGATACACCCAATATACCTCGGGGATAACAAAACTCACTGGAATATCATTTTAGGAGAGCCATGTCCAAAGCATTAAGAATGGTAACAGAACTTTGCTAAGTGTCGGAGGACCCAGGAAGGCCTGGAGTGTTTTGTGGTTCTCTTGGATGGGACAAGAAACAGAACATTCTGGGTGGTGGCCTCTGATGGTGGAACTCCCTGTCACAGGAAACTTGTTGGCTTTCTCTGGGTGTGTTTTTAAATGGTTTCACCTGCATGTTTTCACTTTTGCCCGATTAATTTGAAACTGAGAGAGGCTTTCAAATCAAGCTTTTACAACTGGCGTTATCGTTCTCTTGGCTTTAGATGGCACGATCTTGCATTTGCCTTATTCGTTTCGCATTTGCTATAAATCATTCTATCTATGGGTGCCCAACACTACTTTGGAACTTATCTTCAGAAGACTCGGCAGCCTGAGAGGTTGCATAAAAGTGTCAAAAACTGCTACATCGGAAGAATGTTTTCCAGTACCATTAAAGAAAGAGGTTTATTGGGCCTTGCTATTTGCAGGCATCTGATGAGGCAAAAAATAAAAATAAAAATAAAAATAAAAATAGAATAGAATAGAATAGAATAACCAGAGCAGGCCCTATGTAGCCCAAGAGACTGTAGCTATATTTGGGTGGCACTGAGACAGTTTTTCAAAACATGAGATCATCGTGAGAAAATGTAACCCAACAAGTTTGCTGTCACTTTAGTCTCTAAAACAGAGAAAGAGTTCATCGAGTCTCTCTCTTTGATAGGGTGACTCAGGTTCGACTCTCTACCTGCCCACAATTATGCCATGTCAAGAGCACAGAAAGTGCTTAAACAGATCAGACTCAAATTGCATCTCATTCAGGAGCCTCGTGGTTCAGTGGTTAAAATGCCTGTCTTGCAGCTAAAACTGTGCTCACGACCTGGGGTTCGATCCCAGGTAGCAGGCTCAAGATTCTCTCAGCCTTCCATCCTTCTAAGGTCGGTAAAATGAGCACCCAGCTTGCTGGTTGGGGGGGGGATGTGTAGCCTTCATTACTGTAATTAAAACTGTAAACCACCCAGAAACTACTTGAGGTGGTATGGGGTGGTATATAAGCAGAACACTTTGCTTTGGTTTGGTTTTAGGGGTTCACACGTTCAGCAGCCATCTGGACCCTCCATGGTGAAATCCCTCCTGCCAGATGCATGGGTAAATATCCACCCCCCCCAGCTCATATTCCCAAGCAGCTGGTACCAGACGGGCATCCTGGCTCGGACACCCAAAGTAGTTGCTGACCCCAGCAGATAGGAAAGAATAGATCTTTCCTCTACCAAGGAAAGAATGGGTATGGGAAAGATATTTCCCCAAATGTCAGTCCTCCCTGCGCCCCCACCCCTGGCCTGCCAATCTCTTGGGGGGGGGGGTTCTAAGAACAGGAGTCCAGAAATAACCTTTATGAGCACTAAGTAAAAGGATGTAGTTAATGAAAACCAGATAAATGATTCAAGGGGAGTAAAAATCCCCAAAGGAAGGTTGATTCCTTAATTGAAAAAAGGCAGTAAGTTAAACGACAACGTGATGCTTGTTCAAGACACCCAAAATCTGTTTGCTGAGAGGGTTGCCTTCTTTTGTGTAATGGTAGGGCTGGCCTAGAATTATCAATCAATCAATCAATTTATTAAAATATTCATTACCCTGACTTTCTCCTTAGAAAAGGACCCAGGGCAGTTTACAGCTCTGAAAGACAACATTTAAGAGCAAAACAGTGAGCATACAAGGGTAGCGTCCATCATTAAAAGGCTATAAATAAAGCTTTAAAAATGCTAACTACGGAACTATTAAAATAACAAACAATACAGTCGTTGCAGAGGACGAAGATGGAGAATTTTACAAGAGCTCTTTGAGGTGAGGGTGCATTTGCTCCCGATAGTTCACAGCCTTGTAGGGCTTCTTTAAAGTTCAGATGAAAACCCAGAACGGATTGGCTGCCCCCATGAAATCATGGAGTCCCTGGTTCCCTTGCCTAAGCCAATGACTGCCTTCTCCCCTTTGAGACCTCGACTCAACATATACAATAATTCAGTATATAAAAGGAGGGAGTTTGTTGCTATTGTTTCGGTGCATTGTTTGGGGTTTTATATGGAAACGAATACTGTGCATTGTATGTTGCCAAGCGGTGTTTTTATAAGCGAAAAAACCAACCAATGCCACATTAATAGAAACTTTTAATGAACACACTGTACCGGCTCTGCTCCTGCTGAGAAAAAGTGCTCAGAAAACATCGCCATTAACTAGTGATTCGAAAACAAAGGTTGTTGGAAAAGGAGCATTCACGCACCTATGATGTCCCTACCCGAGTGCTACTTTAAGGGGACTGCCCACTGAAGAAGTGGCACTCGGCCCCCCAGGGCTGAGAGGGAGGCGGGAGGTCCTAGCCACGTGCACCTCACCCCACCTCGCCTCTGGCCCACATTTCTCCGGTCAATTCAAAGTGGTGCCTTTGACCCACAAAGGCGGACAGGATCAGGATCCATTTATTTATTTAGAATATTTTTATCCCATCTTTCTCCTTGGAAAAGGACCCAAGGGGGCTTACAATAATGAGGGAACAATATACATTGCTCACAGAAAAACCGAGGGGCCTTTAAACCATATACGTGCATATATGCATGAACACACACACGCACACACATGCCAGTCCTCTATTAAAAGTTTTCTCTTGATTCCCCCCACCACCACCACCACTAGTTGCATAGCAATGTGGCACTTTAGGGAAGGGGGAAAGCTCCTGGATAGAATCTACAATCTAGAAATGGGCACGACCAGGAAATTTTTTTTTCAAGTTGTCGTTTTTCGGGACGTGTCCGTTTCGGCTCGTTTCTGTTTTTCGCGAAATTTTTCAAAAATTTGTCATTTCGTGGTGTCGTTTTTTCGTCTGTCGTTAGTACTGGTTTAGGGGGGGTAGCGGGCTCCTGGAGGCACCTCTGTGGGGTGGGTGCCTCCTCTGGCCCGCTATGAAGGGAAAACAGGCTCCTGGAGGCACCCGAGGGTGCCTCCTCTCCTCACCCGCTACAAAATAGCATGCATAGCCAATTGGATATGCATACCAGTTGCAGACTTGCTTAGTGGACTCTGGCAGAGGCACCCCTCTTGGGGATGCCTTCCCTGCACCAGTCGCGAGGCGGCGACGTTGGCGGGACGACGAGGATGCCCGCCGGCCGCCACTCTGCCAGAGCAGCCCAGGAAGGACAGGAGTAGAGGGGGGGAGGCCGGGGACCCCCCCCCGAAACCACCCCTCTGGTAGGTGCCCTCACTCAGGCAGGCATATTTTCGCCTGCTTTTTTGGACGGGAATTGGGTTTTTTTTTAACTTTTTAAAACTTTTTTTCTCGCACGATCGTGTGATGCCAGGAACGACAACACGACAAATCAGACCCAATGTTTCTTTAGTCGGTTCGAGTTCGAGTTCTGGCAGAGTAATTGTTGTTTCCTTTTCCGTTATGTAACGGAAACGAGGAACGGAAACGGAAACGAGAATTTTGTCGAGTCGTGCCCATGTCTACTACAATCCTTCGATAGTTTCCTCAGAGAATTTCATGTCCGTAAACCCATGTGGTCTGAGAAATGACACCTTTCATTGCCGCCTCCAGTCACACGTCAACCTTGGAGCAAAATTAATATGCCAACGACTTATTGCAATGAGGAATCTCCACTGGTGACAGGCAGGGAAAACAAACACTGATTTGCAGGAAGAAAATGGTGGTTGGTTAGTTAGTTAGTTAGCAAACTAGTTCAGCAAAGGAAGGAAGGAAGGAAGAAAGAAAGAAAGAAAGAAAGAAAGAAAGAAAGAAAGAAAGAAAG
>JAHTLZ010000054.1:14699060-14716658 GCA_023846285.1 Phrynocephalus versicolor
CTATCTATCTATCTATCTATCTATCTATCTATCTATCTATCTATCTAATCATATTTTTCCATGTATAAGACTATGGCCCAACGGTGGTTTGAGGAGGTGGCTGGGGCAGTTGACCGGATCGCCCCCAAGCGCCTGATCCGATGCCGAGCCCGCTCGTCTCCTTGGTTTACCGAGGAACTGCGGGCGATGAAGCAAGAGCGGAGAAGGCTAGAGAGCAGATGGCGGAATGCTCGGACGGTTCAGAATTGGACTGCGGTTAAGGCGTCGACCGGTCGCTATTCTCGTGCGATAAGGGCGGCTAGGAGATCTTATGTCGCCCTGAGAATTGGTGAGGCCTCGAATCGTCAAGTGGAATTGTTCCGTGTGGTTCGAGACCTCACCAATCCCGGCCCGCCGGGGCCTCCTCCTAGTGATTTCACTAGTGAGTCATTCGCAGCCTATTTTAAAACCAAGATAGAGGTCATCCGTTCTGAGCTGGACGCCGGTTGCTCTGATCCAGTCCCCAGCATGGCCGATACTGGGCCGCCTCAGTCGCCCCGGTTTGTTGAGTTTGGGTCTGTTACATCTGAGGAGGCCTCCAGGGCCCTGGGGCATTGCAGGCCTGCGGCTTCTCCGTTTGACCCTTGCCCGTCCTGGCTGATTAAGATCACAGGGGGGAGCATGCCAAAATGGGCTTCGCTAATTGCCTCAGCCTCCTTCAGGGACGGGATCTTTCCCAGTCTGCTGAAGGAGACGGTGGTGAAGCCCATTATTAAAAGACCTGGCTTGGCTGTGGACGATATGTCCAACTACCGTCCCATAGCCAATGTTCCCTTTTTGAGCAAGGTAGTCGAGCGAGTCGCCGCCCTGCGTCTCCAATCGTTCCTGGAGGAGAACCATGTCCTGGATCCTTTCCAGTCCGGGTTCAGGCCGTGTCATGGGACCGAGACGGCTCTGGTCGCGCTGCACGATGATCTGTTGAGGAGGGCTGACAGGGGTTGCTCTACCCTGCTGGTCCTTCTCGACCTGTCAGTGGCTTTTGATACCGTCGACCACGGTATCCTGCTGGAGCGACTCTCGGAGGTAGGGATTGGGGGCCAGGCCTTGTGCTGGCTCCGGTCCTTCCTTGAGGGCTGCACACAGCGAGTGAGCTTGGGGGGTGAGCTGTCGGCTCCCTGGACACTCTCTTGTGGGGTGCCTCAGGGGTCGTCACTCTCCCCAATGCTCTTTAACATCTATATGAAGCCGCTGGCTGAGATCATCCGGAGTTATGGAGTCTGCTGTCATCAGTACGCTGATGACACGCAGCTCTATCTCTCCTTTTCCACCAGTGCAGTGGAGGCCGTCCAGACCCTTGATCGTTGCCTGGCTGCGGTTCTGGACTGGACCAGGACTCACAGACTCAAGCTCAATCCAGGCAAGACCGAGGTTATGTTCTTCGGGGGCTCGTCGGAGGGGTACTGTGGCCCTCTTCCCAGTCTGGATGGGTCCGCCCTCCAGCTGGCGCAAAGAGTGAGGAATCTGGGCGTCGTCCTGGACCTGGATCTGACCCTGGAATCTCAGGTGTCAGCCGTGGTCAGGTTGGCCTTTTACCATCTAAGGCTTATCGCCCAGATTCGCCCGTACCTCGATGAGGGCTCCTTGAGGACTGTGGTACAGGCACTGGTCATGTCGAGGCTGGATTATTGCAACGCTCTCTACATGGGGCTCCCCTTGAACCTTGTTCGGCGATTGCAGCGGGTCCAGAATACGGCGGCCAGGTTGGTGGTTGGTGTGCGCCGCTATGACCGCGCCACCCCTATCCTGGCCCACCTACACTGGTTACCCATTGCCTCCCGAATAAGGTTCAAGGTGTTGGTTTTGGTTTACAAAACCCTCCATGGCTTGGCCCCGGCTTATTTGGTGGAGCATCTCTCCCAACAACTTGACCTGGCCTGACCCACCCGTTCTTCGGTGGCCCTTTCGCTGCGGACTGTCACCCCGAGGGAGGCCCGTAAAGTGAGTACTCGTGGACGGGCCTTCTCGGTGGTGGCACCATCTATTTGGAATAAACTTCCCGGCGAACTACGGCAGGCTCCCTCGCTGGCGGCGTTTAAGAAGAACCTTAAGACCTTTCTCTTTCGGGATGCCTATGGCGACGGTTAGGGTCCCAGTCTGGTGGTTTTTTTTTTTACCCCGCCTATCTATGCTTGGACATTGCTGTTCTAGCCACTTTGTCGTTTTATTGGTTCTCATTTTAATGCTGTGAACTGCCCTGAGTCCCCTTGGTGGGAATAGGGCGGTATAGAAGTGTGAATAATAAATAAATAAATAAATATGTTTTTGTCTAAAATTGTTAGACGAAAAAATGAGGGTCATCTTATACACAGAGGTAAACCAAGGAGAGAACTGTGCAAGTACAAAACTGTAATTTTGGGTTGGAAAAGTGGGGGTCATCTTATACATGGTGGCGTCTTATAGATGGAATAATACGGTATCTATCTGTTGGATTTCTATGCCACCCATCTAGTTGAT
Organism: Phrynocephalus versicolor; assembly: GCA_023846285.1. Lineage (NCBI taxonomy): Eukaryota > Metazoa > Chordata > Lepidosauria > Squamata > Agamidae > Phrynocephalus > Phrynocephalus versicolor. Next base: position 14,701,554 of record JAHTLZ010000054.1, read on the forward strand.
CTTTTTTTAGCCTGGGTGTGAATCCAAGCAGAGCTACTGCTGAGAGAGAAAAAGAGAAAGAAGACAGCACTGGTAAGTTTCTGGGTTGGAGCAGTTCAGCTAGGGCTGTTTGTCCGGCCCGCGCACCTGACGGTGTGCAAGACTTTATTTTTGACATAAAAAGAGGAACATTGGTACTAGATTATTATTTCTAGACTAGTAGCTAGTAACACTGTAAAATCTTCAAGGCCCAGAATACTGCACTCATTAAAATGGAGTCTGAGGGAGCAGCTGTAGTTACCTGTAACACTTGTGCCACGTTTGTCATCTTGACAAAACGCACAGAGAACTACACTTGCTGCAAGTGCAAGCTGGTTGCACTATTAGAAGAGAAGGTCCAGGAGCTAGAGGCCTGCATATCGAACCAGCAACATATTAAGGAGCTTGAGCGGTTCTTGGACAGAGCGGAACAGACTATCCAGGTCCAAGAAGAGACAGGGCACACTTCTGAGGATGAAATCACTTCCCCAACTCAGGAGGTAGATGTGTGGAGGAATGTGACTCAAAGGAGTAGAAGGCCAAGGGATTGCTCAGAGAGTCTCATATTGCACAATCAATTTGAGGCTCTTTCCCTCATCACACCTCATGTGGCACACACCAAGGAACAACTGGTTCCACCTGAGGATCTCTCCCTCATCACAATTGATGAGATACAGGATCAGGTACATGTAGAAGAACAGGCTGCAGGAGAGAAGCTCCTTCTGCTAGGGGATTCTATAATTAGAAATACGGAGGGATGGATTTGTGATGAGCATGATAACCGTATGGTCACTTGCCTGCCAGGTGCAAAGGTTGCAGACATCACGAGAAATCTAGATAGCTTGTTAGAGAGAACCGGGAAGGAGCCAGTGGTCATGGTACATGTTGGTACCAATGATGTCGGGAAGGCCAAGCGGTCAGTCTTGGAAGCCAAGAGTCAGCAGTGTGATGCGGCGGCCAGGAAAGCCAAATCGATTCTTGGTTGTATCAACAGAACCATAGTGTCTAGATCAAGGGAAGTGATAGTACCACTCTATTCTGCTCTTGTCAGACCCCACCTGGAGTACTGTGTCCAGTTCTGTGCACCTCAATTTAAAAAGGATGTTGACAACCTCCAGTGGGTGCAGAGGAGGGCTACCAGGATGGTTGAGGGTCTGGAGGAAATGTCTTATGAGGAATGGCTTAGGGAACTGGGAATGTTTAGCCTCTCTAAAAGAAGACCGAGAGGGGATATGATAGCTATGTTTAAATATTTGAAAGGATGTCATATTGAAGAGGGAACAGGTTTGTTTTCCATGGCTTCGAGACTAGGACTCGGGGCAATGGTCTCAAACTACAGGAAAAGAGATTCCATTTGAACATTAGGAAGAACTTCATGACAGAGCTATTCAGCAGTGGAATATGCTGCCGCGGAGGGTTTTTAAGCAGAGGCTGGATGGCCACCTGTCAGAAATACTGTGATGGGGGTTCCTGCATGGCAGGGGGTTGGACTAGATGGCCCTTGAGGTCTCTTCCAACTCTATGATTCTATGATTCTATGATTCTAAGAAGATTGAAGTCCAGGACTTCCAAGGTAGCATTTTCAGAAGTGCTTCCTGTTCTTCGTGCAGGACCCGCCAGGCAGGCAGAGCTCAGAAGCCTCAATGCGTGGATGAGGCGATGGTGTTGAGAGGAGGGCTTTAGATTTGTCAGGAACTGGAGAACATTTTGGGACAAGCCAAACCTGTTCAGGAGGGATGGGTTGCACTTGAATCATGATGGGACCAGATTGCTAGCACTCAACCTCAAAAAGGCTGCAGAGCAGCTTTTAAACTGATAACTGGGGGAAAGCCGACAGGAGCTGAGTGGCATCCGGTTCGGAACACCTCATCCACAGGGAATGAGGTTGGAAAGGGTAGAGAATCACATAGAAATGACATAGCAGGTATTAGTACTGGGAGAATAATGGAATGTGATAGTTTGTCTACTGAAAATAATAGCTGTGGGGGGAAAAGAACAAAGCAGCAGCTGTTGCTACAAAACCCACTGTACAGGTGCTTCTACGCCAATTCTCAAAGCCTCCAACCAAAAATGGGAGAACTTGAACATTTGGCAGCTAGGGATAACATTGATATAATAGCCATAACAGAAACCTGGTGGAATGTAGAGAACCAGTGGGATACAGCAATCCCAGGCTATAAACTCTACAGAAGGGATAGAGAGGGGCGGGTTGGAGGGGGAATGGCCATCTACATTAAAGAAGGGGTAAAATCCAGCAGAATGGAGATTGACAGAGGGTCTGACTCCACCATAGAATCACTGTGGGTTAAACTACCAGGTCAAAGGAGTGATGTGATAGTTGGGGTATGCTATCGCCCACCAGATCAAAAACTTGAGGGGGACCATGAAATGAGGAGACAAATTATGGAGGTGTCTCAGAAGGATAGGATAGTAATCATGGGGGACTTCAATTATCCCCACATTGACTGGGCCAATGCGAGCTCCGGGCAAGAAAGAGAAACTGGGTTTCTCGACTTGCTGAATGACTGCCTTATAGCAATTTGTCATGGAGCCCACCCGAGAACAGGCAACTCTGGATCTAATACTGTGTGATACTCAGGACCTAGTCAGGGATCTGAATGTCACTGAGCCTCTGGGGAAGAGTGACCATGCTGCAATCTCCTTTGCCATGCATGTTGGAGGAAGTGTGTCAAGCAAATCAGACATAAAAACCCCTGATTTTCGAAGGGCAAACTTCCCTCAGATAAGGAAACTAGTTAGAAAGAAATTGAAGGGGAAGGTTGGAAGAATCCAGTCTCTTCAGAGTGCATGGAACCTGTTTAAAACAACGGTAACAGAGGCCCAGCACCAGTGCATACCACAAAGAAAGAAGAGCTCATTTAAGTTCAAGAGGACACCGGCATGGTTAACGAGTGGAGTTAGAGAGGCTCTAAAGCGCAAGGAGAGGTCTTTCTGTAAATGGAAATCCTCCCCAAATGAGGAAAATAAAAAGGAACACAAACTCTGGCAAAAGAAATGTAAGAAGACGATAAGAGAGGCAAAGAAAGATTTTGAGGAACGCATGGCTAGCAATATAAAGGGTAATAATAAAAGCTTCTTTAAATATGTTAGAAGTAGAAAACCTGCCAGAGAACCAGTTGGCCCTCTGGATGGTGGGGAGGGGAGATTAAGGCGGACTTGGAAATTGCAGAGAAATTAAATGAGTTCTTTGCATCTGTCTTCACGACAAAAGACCTTGAGCAGATTCCGCTGCCTGAATGGCCCCTCTTGACTAAAGAATTAAATCAAATACAGGTTAAAAGAGAGGATGTTTTAGGACTAATTGATAAATTGAAGATTAACAAGTCACCGGGCCCAGATGGCATCCACCCAAGAGTTATTAGGGAACTGAGAAATGAAATTGCAGATCTCTTAACTGAGAAATGAAATTGCAGATATCTTAATATGCAACTTGTCTCTTAAAACAGCCACAGTGCCGGGGGACTGGAGGATAGCAGATGTCACACCAATTTTTTAAAAAAGGAAGGAGGGGGGACCCGGGAAACTACAGACCAGTTAGCCTTACATCTGTCCCAGGTAAGATGGTGGAAAGCCTCATCCAAGAGAAAATCTTACAACACATAGAAGAACAAACCTTGCTGAGAGAAAATCAGCATGGCTTCTGCGAGGGTAAGTCTTGTCTGACAAATCTTTTAGAATTTTTTGAAAAGGTCAGCAGGCATGTAGATTTGGGTGAACCGGTGGAATTAGTCTATCTGGATTTTCAAAAGGCTTTTGACACAGTCCCTCACCAGAGGCTGCTGAGAAAATTGCACAGTCAGGGGATAAGAGGGCAGGTCCTCTTATGGATTGAAAACTGGTTGAGATCCAGGAAACAAAGAGTAGGTGTCAATGGGAAATTTTCACAATGGAGATCTTGGTGTGTTGGTGGACAGCTCCATGAAGGTGTCTACCCAATGTGTGGCAGCGGTGAAGAAGGCCAATTCCATGCTAGAGATTATCAAAAAGGGGATTGAAAATAAAACAGCCAACATTATAATGCCATTATACAAAACAATAGTAAGGCCGCACCTGGAGTATTGTGTACAATTCTGGTCACCGCATCTCAAGAAAGACATAGTGGAACTGGAAAAGGTGCAGAAGAGAGCGACCAAAATGATTACTGGGCTGGGGCACCTCCCTTATGAGGAAAGGCTAAAACATTTGGGGCTCTTTAGTCTGGAAAAAAGGTGCCTGAGGGGGGATATGATGGAGACATACAAAATAATGCAGGGCATGAGTAAAGTGGATAGAGGGAAGCTCTTTTCCCTCTCACAAAATACCAGAACTAGGGGACATACACACAAACTGAGGGCTGGGAGAGTAAGAACTGACAAAAGAAAATATTTTTTCGCCCAGCGCATTGTAAGTCTATGGAACTCCCTGCCACAGGATATGGTGATGGCATCTGGCTTGGATGCCTTCAAAAGGGGATTGGACAGATTCCAGGAGGAAAAGTCCATCACAGGTGACAAACCATGATGGAGATGTGTCATCTCCAGGGTTGAAACCAGGGTACTTCAAGGGCCAGATGCAGGGGAGTGGTATCAGTAGACAGATATCTAGTCTCATGCGCTCCCAAATGCATCTGGTAGGGCCACAGTGAGATACAGGAAGCTGGACTAGATGGGCCTTTGGCCTGATCCAGCATGGCTCCTCTTATGTTCTTATGTTCTTACCTTGGCAAGTGCACAACAAAGGCGAACAGCAGACAAATATATGTGGGAAAGCAAATATAAGTGTAGGGTTTGAAGATATGCCATCACAGATCAGCGTGGTGGGCGGATTGGAAAAAAGGAAGAAAATAAAATGTCTTCGTACATCCCTACACAAAGTACTTCCAGATCAAGAAAGTCCAAAATCTGGCAGCAAAGAAACGGTTAAGGAAATTCACCCCTTCATGGCAGGTCTTGGAGACGAGGATTCGGTCCGGCTGCTACATACTTCTAATAAGCCGCTGTCATAACATTGCAAAAGCCGCATGATTTGCAAGGAGGCTGCACAGTCTCCTTGGCTTCTGCTTGCCAAAAGGGAAAAAGTTCACCCTCTCTCTTGCGCCAGTGATTGGACACAATTCAGGGAGGGCTTTGGTGCTATGGGGGTGGAGAATAAACCCTTGACGATGACCTCTGGTGTTATGAGATCGGATTCGGCAGTGCTCAGAAAGGTGAGAAATTAAGGTCTACTTACATCATGCTCATTTTACAGGGCGCTGGGATCCACCCTTGGACTCACTGTTCAATCAGAGCATTGGTGCGGAAGAGGCAGCGGCAAGGGGTTGCAGTGTCCTATCTGAATATTCTCTTGTAGGGTCCATGTCCGGCTATGCTTCTTGCTGTCCCAGCCCTCAAGGACTGGAGGGCATTTCCCGAATTACAAGTGAGCAAATGCCACCAATGAATGTTCTGACTTAGTTGGGCATTTCCACCAAAGAGAGGACCCAACAATGGACCCCATGCTTCCTCAAAATAGAGGAAGGACAGAGGGGACGGTCTGGGGGTAGCTTTTGGCATGACCGAGGACTGTAGTGGGCGAGAGAGTTAGTAAAACATCCTAGTAGAGATGTGAAGGCCTGGGGGGGGGACCCAGAAAAATTCAGGACCCCCTTTTTTCCTCTCTGTGTTTCCCCCTGAAGCCTTTTTTAGTTTCCCCCCCGAAAAATTTGAAAAATTGAAAAAAGAAAGAAAAAATGTTTATGGAATCCTTTATTTTAACATGATGAATAAAATGTCTTCAGAATATATTCCAAATCATTTTTTAAAAAATATGTACAGTATTAGATTATTCTAATTTCTGTGCACTGAGGACAAGCAAGTCCTAGGTTACAAACTGAACTCTCCAGTGGTGGCAGTGGGGGGCTTTCTGAATCGCCATGGCTATGCCTCGGCTGAGTGCTGTTCCCTCGGCTAAAACATTGTGCTGTCTTAAATTGGATGTTGGAGACAGAAGTGCAGGGGTTGTGATGCCACTGGAACGAGTACTCTCCGGAGAAAACGCATCTGTGCTTAAGGATTCATTTATTCAGCAGCACCACAATCATTTGGTACAGCAAAACGGGGATGCTTTCAAATGGCCATAGAATCAAGGTCCACTGGCTGGGTGGGGAAAAAAATATCTCTCACCATCCAGCTCATGGGTTGTGGTTGTGGATAAAAAAAAGTGTAAGACTTGAAGGACGACAGTGGAGGAAAGGTAGAAAATGGGGTAGAAAACAACCCCCATGGGTATTGTGTCAGAAACACAGCGAGATCCAACTTTAATTATTCAGGGTAAAAGTTTGATGGGATCAGTGAGCCTTTTTACAGGTGGGGACTCAAGTGAGGACCATTTAACCGGGACTCAAGGATGTAAAACTGCACTCAGAGTCAAGGCTGAATAACTGCTGTGGGAGAGAAGGATTTGGCCTGGGATGGTGTGGGGGCTTTTAGTCAAGTCTGCACATCCAGCAGAAGGACAATTTTGCACACAAAAAAAGTTGGTTGCACAGAAATGCCTGGCTTCGTGCACAGCTGCACCATCCATGAATTGTGCAAATTTTGCAAATTTCGATGGATATTGCTTTTCTGAAGATTCTGATGCCCAGCTCAAATCTGAGAGTAGTTGCAACTCTGTCCCTGGGCAGAGCAAGGGTGTGTGAAATTCTTTTGAAATTCCTTTGTCCTGTAGAGAAATCCTTTGCCCTGGTGAAGTCTCATCTCTGTTCTGGGAATAAAAGTGTGTGTGAGAATTGATTTTTAGTTTTGTGTGTGTGTGTGTGTGTGTGTGTGTGTGTGTGTGTGTGTGTGTGTGTGTGTGTGTGTTTGTACGTGTGCGTGTGCACACGCATGTGCTATTTCTCTTTGCAACGAAAAAACAACAACTTGCAGACTCAAAAGATGAAAACAACCCATCCAGTGCTTCAAGCTCTTACAAACCTATGCAACAAGGACACAGGTAGCACAATTCTGTTCAATTTCTGGGATGCTAGGAAGAATAACTTTTCAAGCTGCAAGAACTCTCACCACAACAGGATGAAAAAAACCCTCACTGTTGATTCCGAGTCTGTCGCTCTCGTGCACAACAATGAGACTACATTCGAGATAAATGCGAATCACAAAAATGGAGGCAAAACCTTTTCAGTATGGCTGGCCTTTTGTTCTCAAACACTTCAGATTTGATCTCAAGGATTTAGCGGTGGCTGCAGGTGCATTTTGATGATTAATAATTTTTTTTTTACCCTACATTTGCTGCTGTTGATTCTGTTCCTCTCCTGTATGCCTTTGCTGGTCCTTTGTGTGTGCAGTTTTATTAAAGTGCGGTGTTTTTATCATCTGGTGCTATGCTGCAGCTATAAAACAGGACAGAAACAAAGCGAATGCATCCATGTAACATTTCAAAAGGCAAACGAGACACTTTCTCCTGGGAGAGATGGCTTGCCAGAGGAGAGGAGCGCTTCAGGTTTTCTAGAGAGGCTGAGTGGAATATACACAATGCATGCTAAAAGGATGGAAGGAGATAGCTAAAAAGATGGGAAGCAAGACAAGCGAGGGGCTGTCTTCCCCCCCCCCCTCCAAACCAAAGAGATCAAGGCAGGCAGAACTCGGTTTCAGAGGCTTAAATGACAGGGAATTAGGTTTCATTGCAGCATTAAGAGAGACCTCTTGATCGGGAGATCCTGGGCTGGTTTTCTCCCTCGGAAAAGAAAAAAGAAAAACAGCGACGAATAAAGGGGCACAAATAACATGATGCTCTACCATCCTAAATTGCAGTTAAACAAGATTACAGTGGGGGGGAAATGCCGTTGGATGTATTTATGCATTCCAGGCTTGGTTAGAGGCTGCAGCGAGGCAAAAAGGAACACCACAGAAAACAACTGCTCACCACTCCATTGATAACTTTTTGGGCCACAAAGTAGTTTCTTTCTTTTTTCTCTCACCCCCCCCCCAGCCAGTGAGTTCTCCAACTCCCCTCTGCCTTCTCCACTTGCTCTTGGATGTTTTCTCTGCTGCTTTACGGCTACAACCCACAAAATTAACAGCCCGCGACGTTTTATTTTAGCTATCAGAGTCTAATGAAAGTCCACCCACAGTCTTTTTATGGATACCGCCCTGTCCTCCTTCCTCGGAGTGAACTGGATTTTAGAAATGTCTTTTAGCTCGGAAACATGGAAGCCACTAGTCTCTGGAGTGCTTGGAAAGTTCCTTTTTTCGCAACAGTTAACTGCGGTTCAAGTGAATTATTCCAGCCCCAGAAGTAATGAACTACCACTATCCTTGCAACAGCTGGCTGGATGTGTGTGTGTGTTGTGTTGTTACAGTCGTGACCGACTCTTGGTGACTCCACGTCCATGGAGTTTTCTTGGCAGGTGTACTGGAGTGGCTTGTCAATTCCTACTCCAGGTGCCTACAGCACCTGGTATTCCCTGGTGGTCTCCCATCCAAGTACTATCCAGGGCCGACCCTGCTTAGCTTCCGAAATCACGTGAGATCGGATGTGCTTAGGGCATTTAGGCAGCTTAGATCCGAAGTTTAGGTCTCTGAATACAGTGCCAGAGGTTTGGAGTCTGATTTCCCCCACTATGGAGAAGAGCCAGCCTTGATGGCCTTGGTCAAGTTGCACAATCCCAGGGCATCTCTGGAAGAAAGAAAGGGGAAACACCTGAATATTCTCTACCTGAAAAACTCTGGAAAGGGTCGCCAGAAATTGGAACCAATTTCACAGCATGCTGCTTCTCTTCTTCTCCCTTCTCTTTTGAAAACTACCTTTTACGTTCCTGTCAGAGTTTTGTGCTATTTGATCAGCCAGCAGAAGCAAATACTTACTGGATAAATAGTTAGCCAGAGACAGAGTTTTCTTAAAACCAAACAGCTATATTACAAACTGTATAAATATATACAGTATATATAAATAAATAATTCAGCAGCCACAAAGCAAGCTACTGTCACAAACAGCATCTGTAAAGCAAGCTACTGTCTCAAAACAGCAGTCATAAAGCAAGCTACTGTCAGGAAACAGCAGTTTGGGGGTGGGCGGGCAGGTGTTCTCTCTTATCCACGGTTTTCATTATCCACGGGAAGGCTTGGAACCAATCCCCAGCAGATACCAGGGTCCTACTGTAAACCAGAAGATGCTACTTGAGATGCTGAGTTCCTCCGCAAGATGCGAAACCAAGGATCCAGAGTGAGAAGCAGGGGCTGAGGCTCGGGCTAGGGGTCTGGCTGGCGTCTTGGGACAGACCGGGGGGAAGGGGCTGCAGATGTTCCAGTGGGGTCCTTTCATGTCCTGAGATGGTTTCAGGGTGTCCTTGGGACTCTTCCAAAGATTACAGGGAAGGAGAAATAAATTGGCCTGGCTTTTGGATGCAATGGGCAGAGGAATTCTTTCATTTAACAGCTTGTTCCCAATCCTTCAAAGGGTCTTAAAAAACAGGGTGGTCAGCCAACCGAGTTCAAGGACCCGAGTCAAGCTTGGAGATCCCAGGAGCAGACCCAGCTGTTTCATGCTAAAGTCGGGGCATCCATCCTGCCTGCCCGCCTGCTTGGCTCAGCAAGGAGTCCTCGTCAGAAACCAGTCCGTAAAAGTGCCTTGACTGGTTTTTAAAACCAGTCATTGCAACCTCTTTGCATCGCTCATTGTGGTTATTGGTATCAAGTTGTTTTCTTTGTATGGCAACCATATACTGACAGGGCATCATTCCCAGGGTGCAAGTTCCATTGAGAGAAGCAGGGTTGTCCAAGCTCATGAGATCGATGATTAGGAGTCCCTCCCTACCAGTGGGGGAAGTGGTACACTCCAGAAAGGGCTGTACTAATTCAGACAACTAGACCAATGCATGACTACTTATCATGAAGATTCTGCAACCATCTGGAGAATCAGGACCATTCCACCTGTAGGGTCAATATGTCCTCATAACGGTTATGTCTACAAAGATTTAATCAGCCAGGCCCGTTAGTCCTAAATCCACTTCCTAAGGCCAACTAGAGTAGAAATTGCTGAAAGGCCATTTGATTTGGTGAGTCTAGCTGAGAACCACCAACTGGTTCCTGGCCTTTTGGGGGGGCTTTGCCAATTAATGGGAAGCCACACCCAAAGCCACCCCCTGCTCCCTGTAGAATCATGATTGAACTGTCCAGTCAACAATAGCGGCTGTGCTGGGAAACACCAGGGCCATGAGAACAAGCTTCAAAGACAACACAAGAACCAGGAAATCAACCTGGCCTTTATCATGATGAGGATTTTAGGATCGATAGGGCTCCACACAAAGAGAAACTCCTGCAAAGCTGGCAGGAAATGAACTTGTCAATGTCATTCTGGACAGATTCGGTTCCACCCCTCACCCTATTGTAGATTTCTCTTGATTAAGTATAGGAGAAGCAGGGTCTCTGCTCCGTGACTTAATGCCCTTTGCAACTTTAGAAGAAAGTTTCAACCACGTTTTTCTTTAGAAGACAAAGAAACAAAAGAAGTGGGGAAACATAGTCTTCTTTCCTCTGATTCAAGTCCCAGAGTGCAGATCTAATCAATGAGAGATTAACATGCAGAGTTTGTAGATAAGATAAGATAAGATAAGATAAATCTTTATTGATCCCACATCTGGGGAAATTTACTTGTTACACAGCTTGCAGGATTGTGATCGATAAATGTCAATTACACAAGGGTGCCATGTGTGCGTGTGCCCCCATGCATTTATTCCTGCATTTGATCCACTGCCTTCCCCATATGGGTTTACTCCCCGGAAGGCAAAGGGGGTGGAAAAAGAGACCCAGAAATGAAACAAACAAACAGACAAAAAAAAAAACACCCCACAGAGATGCCCCGTCTGGGTTCCCTTCCCTTCTTTTCAGGATCACAAAAACAGACACGTCATCAAGGAGACAGAAATCAACCATGGTGGCCATCAAAGGGCTGGCACAGGTTGATTCAATTCAGGTCAAAGGGGAAATAAATGAATAACGGAGAGCAAAACAGAGAAACACATTTGTGAAAAGACGGATAAAAGCAAACTGGGCCCGTCCAAAATACAAGCAGAGGAACTTTTTCCATGCACGAGCCAGGGTTTAGAGAAGTTCTAGAGGGCCACATCATGGTGCCGGCTGAACCAAAACCTGGAGGTTCAGATGCCAAATATCAGGCTAGTTTTGCTTTTGGGCTCCTTTCGCAAATGGCCAGATCATAAGAAGGGAAATTGGAACCTGGGTGGAGGTGTGTGTGTGTTGGGGGGGGGGGACAGAACCTGATCAGCTCCCAAAGGATGCTGTGACAGGGAAGGGTAACAGTGGGGTGGGCTGGGGTGGGGACAGGAACAAGCTCTGAATCTTCAGGTTCCTCCTTCTCCACCTGAGTCCAGCACCTCCTGCCTTTGCTGAGAAACTAACTGATAGGGGAAGGATGTCTGTAGATGCCCCCTTGCCTTTGGTGTCGCCTGTTGGGTAGTTTACCCGGTCTTGACACTCTCTGAACTCGAGGGCTGGTGTGATGTTGACACCAACCTCAGGGCACAGAAAATTGCCCATTTAAGTGGAGGGTCCAGGATGACCTGCCGATGCCGGGTCAAAATCTCTTAATGCTCCACCATAATGCTCCTCTTCTCCAAACTCTCTCTCTCCCCCCACCCCAACCATTGCTCTGACTACAGCATGGGGCTGAGGAACATCACAGGACCTGGAAATTTGTTACAGAAGACGCTTGTTGTGCTGAGGCAACTAGTCAAGGATAGTCTATCTTAACTTTTTTTTTAAAAAAAAATTGCTTGTATTTCATATACACTCATAATTTTAAATTGTGCAATTCTCTGATGCAAATAAAGGGGGAGAACTAAAATTTATGCCCTGGGGGAGCAAGAACATGGAATTTAAGGACTATTCCTCCCTTGTTGCCTGTGGCACTGAGTTCAGGGACAGGGGGCTTATCCTGTCTCCTCCTCATGTCAATTTTGGGGTCCTGGACCTTTAAGCTTCTGGCCAGACTCCCTATCAAAATGTGGGACCCCCCCTAAGCTTTGTGTTTGGGCCTTCTGCTTACCATTCGACCCCCACTCTGTCAACTCACTACATTTCCTTCCTCTGTTCATGTTTACCATGCTCTGGTCCCTGTTCTCACACATGCCCCTTCCTTCCTGACCCCCCCCCCAATCCGCGTGGCAGTCCTTCGCAGGCCAGTCCCTTCCAAGATGGGCAAAAAACCAGCAAAAACCCTGCTTAGGATGTCGGAGTTGCAACAAGGCAAGCTCTGCCTTTTCTGCTGGCAGGCAAGGCAGCTCATCTTGAGTCTTGCAAGTGGCACCAGGAATTTCCTACTGGAGAGAGAAGCTCCTTGCAGCAAGGAAGAAGGAAGGAAGGAGAGAGGGGGAGCCAAGCCGCCCCACAATCTCGTTGGGGAGTGTCAAATTCAGCTCGCTCGGGATATAAAGCTGGGAAGGATGAGATATGTCAGCATTGTGGGATAAATTTTAAGCACCAGAAAAAAAGGATTTTTGATGGATTTTCGTTCAACTAGAGAAAGCCAGGAGAGCTTTTCCATTTAGGTTGGTTTGTGCTTTTTTTAAAAAAAACCCAAAATAATTTCTCTCCAGCACCTCGCCCATTTCAAAGCACGAGGAGCAGTCCTATTAATTCACGGAGACAGCTCATTTAGGAAGCTTCCCTCCATTAATCTCCTTCCTCAATTAATATTATTCAAATTGAGATAGCACCCTTTAGAGAAAAGCATCCGTTTGCGTGAGGCATGGCTGGAGCCTACCTCTCAAATAATTAAAAGCTATTTATTTCTCCCCACCCACTTTTCAGTTTCAACCAAAGCAGAAAATCTCTTCAGAGACCCACAAAGTCATGCTTGTGACACGCCGGAGGATTTTGTAACTTTTTTTACCTACCGAAATCCCCCCCCCGGGGGGGGGGGGGTTGTGGGTCATGGGGGTCCAGCCCCTGTCAAAAGGAGGTACAACTAAGGAATTGAACGCCTGTGCTCTGGCTCTGCAGCCAGGAATCTCAACCATGGTGTTATGAAGTACAGGTCATCCCATGTGCCACTTTCTGCTTTTAGCACCCCTGAGCCCTTCTCTCCCCTCCCTCCCCCGCCAAAGTTTAGCCTCTGGCCGCAAGTAAATTCCTGACTCTTGAAATGGCCCTGGCCAAGCTCAGGTATCTGCAAGGCACAGCGGGACTACCCCTCCTGAAATCCACACCTGCCTCCCCAGTCCATTCACGCTGCATTGCTGGAGGATTTAAGAGCATCCGGCCCACAAGCAGAAGCCTCAGCACTGACATGCCTTTGCAGCAGGCTTATGTAATCGCACGTCACCAAATTAACTCCAACAGACAGTTCAAGGACTTGCAAAGCTGAAAGACTGGAGATGGGGGGGGGAATGGGGGGGCAGAATAATAAGGTCGCTTCACACAGCAGGGCAAACAAAGACCTTGCTGGTAGTGATGTCTTGTCCTCTTCTGCTAAGACAGTCAGCAGGGTTTTCTGACCACACTTTGGTGGTGATGGGCCATAAAAATGACCAAGAACATTGGCAGGATGCAAAAGACTTTTTTAAAAAAATGGTATTCATGGTTGTAGAAGGCTGATATTCCGCTTCTGGATATTTGAGGAAAGTAACTACTCTGGAAGCTTGCAACGAGGCAAAAGTACGCCATAAACACTTGCTGTTTCACAAAAACAGGGATAGTGCAGGAGGAAAAAACCCTAAACTTAGTGGCAAAATTCCCTCTCACTCTCTTATTCCTATGTGCACTTCTAAGGATGTGCCTTTCTTTCTTTCTTTTTCTTTTTCAGAACTGTGCCAGGGGTTGTCCTCAAAGAATGCTGGAGTTTAGAGTAAAAAAAAAAAAAGTAGCATAGCATTCTATATCTCTCCTAGATACCAAACAGGGGGCAGTATCCTTCCTTACAGCTCTGTTTGGGCAAAGGGAATGGTGTCGTTTTCAGTGGGAGATGGCTACGGATTAAAGAATTTCTTTTCTGATGTCCGGATTTGGGTTGCCATTTTGAATTTCTGGCAAAATTCCTTTGCAATGCAACAGAAGTGCAGTAAATAGCAACAAATTCCTCAGAGAGTCCATCCCCTTTTCCTTAACTGGCACTTGCAGGCTCAATAAACCACTCCCAAGACCTTAGTGCTAGAAAGAATGAAAACATTTTAGTTGTGAACAGAGATCAACGGCAGACAAACTGACTGACTTCCAGCAGTCTGAAGAGAGGGGGAAAGACACTGAACAGAGAGGCAGGTCTTTCTTTGAATTCAGAGGGAGAGGAGGGACAATTGGCTAGTGCTTGTTAGATTGACAGTGATCACACCCCAGAAAGGTCCTTCCCAGTCATACCTACTAAAGGCAGCATGCCCATTTGGAAAAGTTCCAGCAGTCTGCAGACCCTCCACGGTGAAGTTGGATAGCCAAGGTGGTAGGTCATAAAAGCAGCAAGAGAGGATGTGCACATTTCAAGGCAGGAAAAACAGAGGCCTGGGCATTACTCATTCTACACCCGAATAATCACTTTCCTTTACAGTGAAAGAAAGATGCAGAGCAAAACCTCACAAAGTTTCAAATGAGAGCTTTTGTTTTTATTTTGTGTTTTTAACTGTGCTCTGGTGGCAGGAGGTCCCTGTTCTTAAACCCAGAAATCCTGATGGACGTTAAAGATGAACCTCAGAGAGATTAAGCTCAATGAGTTGGGTTGGTATGGCAACCAGGTGGTGGTGGTGGAGGAGGAGGCAGCGGTGGTGGTGGTGGTGGTGCTGAAATCCGTTCCTGCCCAACTAAGCACTAAACAAAACACCTTCCACATAAATTGCTCATCAAGCCCAGATGCTCCAGCATTTGCTGCAAACATGTCAGGATCACTGCAAAGTGGTGCCCAGTTTGTCAACCAGACTGGGGGCTGTGTATTGGGTGGGGAGAAATTTATTTATTTCTTTCTTCATTCATTTTATTATTTATATACCGCCGGTCTTCCGAAGGAACTCTGGGCGGTTTACAATATCCACAATAGTAACAAGCAACAATAGTAGAAAAAAAGGAATAATAATAATAATAATAATAATAATAATAATAATAATAATAATAA
>JAHTLZ010000054.1:14722386-14754534 GCA_023846285.1 Phrynocephalus versicolor
CCCCTCGTCTACCATGCCTGTAATTCTATCAAAGAAAGAGATCAAATGAATCCGGCACAGAAGAAAGCATCCTGGGGGCTCCTCAGCTGAACCAAGGCTTCTCTGTTGCATCACCAGAGGAGAGCTCAGCTCCCAGAAACCACCACCTTGCCAGGCTGGCTGCAGTCTCCAGAAGCTGAAGCCAAAAATGGGTGGAGCCCCTAAAGCCCAGCATCTCATGTCCAAACTTCAGCCCTCCTGATGTTTTGGAGCACAACTCCCAGAATTCTAAGCCTAGACTGCCAATGGCAAAGGACTGTGGGAGTTGTGGTCCAAAACATCTGGAGGGTCGATGAAGCTGTTTGGATGAACAGCGAAACGTTTCTATCTCTCAAAAAGAAGTCCAGTAGCCATGACTCAACTCCCAGATAAACGCACCTGGATGACTGAGAATCTTCACAGACGTATTTTAAGAGACCTACTTTTAGCTTCCACTTCCTAAATCTGACATGCTTTTCACACTGGGTCTGCTTCCCCCCCCCCCCCCACACACACACCGCTTGGCAATGAACAATCTGGCCTCGCTTATCTCCTTAATGAAGCTCCAAAGAGGGTGCATTAATTGTCATTAGGGACCGCTTGCTTCCAGGTGGCCTTTTGCTTACAAATTTTGGCCTCTGTAAATTCGCAGCCGTCAGCGTGACCAGAAGAAGGAGGGATGAACAGAAGGCTTCACCAGCCCCACCCTGCAAAGCCCATAGCCGTAAAGTATTGCAGGGATGGTTGTTTTTCATCAATCGGCCTGAGTATCGGCCTGGGATAATCAAACAGAAAGCCTAATTAGGTTTATGGACTGTGCGTTAATCAATGGGAAATTGCCGAAGCTGCTGGCATTTCCCTCAATTAGAAATGGGGTTTGGTAGAGCAAAAATAGATTTATCTCAGCTAGAGCCTCCCTAAAGTGCTGCTTCTGTTTTATTACTTTCCCCAAAATTGGTGCACATGAGATGGGGGGGGGGACACCCGTTTGCTGACCTCTTTTAAAATTCATCCCCTACACTGGGTTTTTGTTTCCAAAGTAGCAAGGATATAACTTTTTAAAATGCTTTTTCTTCTCCCTTTCTCCCGCCCATTCTGAAAGAAGCGTGTCCCGTGAATGTGAAACGGGGAATCAATTTGCTTTTTAATTTGGTTTTAGCTTTAATTGCAAGCTTTTCTGTGCTTCCAAATGCAAACATGTTTTCTGCCTAATACATCTGGAACAGCTGTGGATTATAAAAGGGGTAGTAGGCAGGCGGGGAGGGGAGGCTCCCTGGTGCGTCTCTTTATTTTATTTTATTTTATTTTATTTTATTTTATTTTATTTATTTGAAACAAGGGGGACGGATGGCCTGGGAAGGATTTACAAACCAAACAGGCTTTGATCTTTCCGCTTTTTGCGTGGGCCTGCGCTGGGGTCAATACCATTGATTCCCTCTTTGATGATCTTTGGTTGCTGTCACCCCAGATGGCCTCAAATGCTACGCAAAAAAAAGGGAGAAAGACTTGATAGAGCCAAGCAAAGGATGGCTTTGAGAGTCTGCAAATGGCCAACTGCTGGGGGAAATTGTTCCGGTGGGACCCTGGGGTGGTGTTGGAGGGATTAGCATGCTCTCTGCCACCTTCTTTGAGGTTTCGGCAAAGAGGGTTATTTCTGTTCTCTGGATGACAAAGGAGGGGGAAAAAGAAAAGATATGCTTCCCAGAAAGAGGATCTACCAGGGGAAAAGCCGAAACACTCCCTGGAAGCTCAGCGAGGTTGAACCCACCAGGAAACCCTCCTCCTCTAAGACCCTCCAGATCGGGGGTCTGCAACCCGCGGCTCCGGAGCCGCATGCGGCTCTTTGGAACATTTGCCGTGGCTCCGGGAGGGTTCAGAAATGTCAATATAAAGGCGCCGAATCTTCGCGCTCCCACAAGGCAGCACGAAGCCAAGCGCGGCCACACTCTGCTCTACCTTTCCGCGTGCTCCCTCTTCTTCAGAGCAAGAGAGAGAGGGGGGGAGGCGTGGTGGAAAGTGCCCCCTGAACGGCAGCCTTTTTTCTTTTTTTTTTAACTTCAAGAAAACCTCCCAGATCTGGATTGTTGCCTCCCCCCCCCTGAGAAAAAAAGATGGGAGGAGAAGAACAACTGGGGGCTTGAGGAGGGAAGAGAAGAGAAGGAGGAGGAGGGGGGAATTCCCTTTTTTAAAATGTGGAGGAAGAGAAAACCCTCCTTCCTTCCTTCCCCCCCTTCCCCTTCCTTTCTTGCTTGGGTGTTTGGTGGGAGGGGGAAGAAGCGATGTGTGTGTGTGTGTTGTGTGTGTGTGGTGGGGGGGGCAGCGTTTAGATGGGACGGTTCAACGTGGAGGAAGAGAAAACCCTCCTTCCTTCCCCCCTTCCCCTTCCAAGCATTGCACATGTGCAGTTGGCATCTATCTCTCTATCTCTCCTCTTGCTTCGCTACAGCCCCCCCCCAAAAAAAAACTACGGCTTTGCACTAACTTGCCGGGATGAAGCTCCAAAAATGCGGGGCAGCGTGCGCGTGCGCGGCGTTTCTCCGCGAAAGAGAGAGAGAGAGAGAGAGAGAGATTAGAAATTCCCCTCCTCTCCCTCCTGTACTATTTTTGGAAGATTTTTAAAAACTGCCCCCCCCCAAAAAAAAGTGGAAGCGGTGTGGGCACGATGCACTCGGGCTGCGCTTCCCTCCTCCATGGAGGGTGGGGGCGAGAGGAGGAGAAGGAAGAGGGAGAGATGGAGTGTGTGTTTGTGTGTGTGGGGGGGAG
This sequence comes from Phrynocephalus versicolor, assembly GCA_023846285.1. Taxonomy (NCBI): domain Eukaryota; kingdom Metazoa; phylum Chordata; class Lepidosauria; order Squamata; family Agamidae; genus Phrynocephalus; species Phrynocephalus versicolor. The sequence goes on from JAHTLZ010000054.1 coordinate 14,725,168, forward strand.
AGAGTCAGACCATGGCTGCAGGATCCAGGCAGAAGGCAGCGAGGGCGGAATGGGAACCTCAAGAAAGGCGGCGTGGGGAGGGGGCCACGGCTAGTCTTCTCTCTCCCCACCACCACCCCCGCCACCGCCGCCGCCGCCCTGCTTCCTTGCCCGGTGCTGTCAGTTCTGGCCCAACAAGCGAGGGGTTGGTGGTGGCGGGAGCGGGGAGGGGGGGAGTGGCGGCGGCGGAGAGGCGAGAAGCAACGGAGGAAGTTGGCTTTTCTTTTTCCTGCGCGAGATCAACTTAGCAGTCGAGGGACGCGGCATGACAGCTAGTTCGAGCCCGCCCCCCGGCCCGAGGAGGGGTCTCTCTTATTAGACTTCCAGCGGCTCCCTCCTGGAGTCAGCTGGTTTCAGCGGCGGGGTGGGGGCGCCGGGCTCAAGTTGTTCAGGGGCCCCTGGCCGCCCGGGGAGGCCAACGGCGCGCCACCTGGCTCGAGAAGCTGAACCGAGCGGAGCGGAGCGCCTGTGCGCCTGCCTGCTTGTCTCGCTCGCTCTCGCTCTCTCCGAAAGCCCGCCAGCAGCTGCCTTCCGCTCCATTCCAACACACAGAACGTGCCTCCTGCGCGCCCACCCACCCCCCAGCCTGGCCCTCCCCGAGGCTGGCGGACACGCAGCCGCCCCAGTTGCGCGCGCTGGAGAACTTGAGGCAGGTGAGCGCCTCGATGGAAACCCTCGGGGACAGGGTGACAGGGTGGGGGGAGGCGGTGGCGGCTCGGGCTCGCCCGCTCGCCCACACTCCCGGCGCACGAAGTGCCGAAGAAGCAACTTTCATTGGCTTCCTTCTCAGAAACCCTTCGGGGGTGCCCAGAGGAGCCGCAGCCGCCGGCGCTCCTTCCCACCCCACCCGAGCCCAGCGCCGGGACACAGCGTGTCCGAGGAGCGCGCGAGGGAGTGTGTTGCTTGCGAGCGCCCAAAAAGCCAGGAGCGAGGGGAGGGAAAAATATATTTGCAGTGTTATATTTGTTTTAAATGTCGCAATGGTTTTGCGGCTCCCAGTTTTTTTTTCCCGTCAGAAACGGGTCCAAGTGGCTCTTTATGTCTTAAAGGTTGCAGACCCCTGCTCCAGATCATGAAGTCTGGCCCCAGTGTCAAGGAGGTGCAAGTAAGCCCCTGGGCTAGCCTGCAGTTCTCCTCTGGGTTCTAGGAGGGGGGTCTTCCTCAAAATAGACAAAAGAAAATATTTTTCTACCCAGCATGTTGTTAGTCTGTGGAGCTCCCTGCCACCGGAGTTGGTGATGGCGTCTGGCCTGGATGCCTTCAAAAGGAGATTGGACAGATTCCTGGAGGAAAAGTCCATCCCAGGTGACAAACCATGATGGAGATGTGTAGTCTCCAGGCTTTAAACCGGGGTATTTCAAGGGCCAGATGCAGGGGGAGTGGTATCAGGAGACAGAGATCTAGTCTCGTGAGCTTCCAGACGCATCTGGTGGGGCCACTGTGAGATACAGGAAGCTGCACTAGATGGGCCTTTGGCCTTATCCAGCATGGCACTTCTTATGTTCTTATGAGGGGCCCCCCCCCCAAGGAATAAAAATATACAAAGACCCCTGCTTGATCAGAAAAATTCTTTTGTCTGTTCTCACTCTCCCAGCCCTCAATTTGAGCGGATGTCCCCTAGTTATGGTATTTTGTGAGATGGAGAAGAGTGTCACATTGATGTTGAGGATTCTGGGTGTTGTAGTCTGAAGGTGTGGCTTGGGCTGCTCCCTAGTGGTCCTTTTAGACCAAGTTGGCCCAGCCTAGTTGATTTCACTGAGCTATGGGGAGCGGCTCGATTGTTCTGCTCATCACACAACTTTTGAAGAACCAGGGCGGCCAGGTGACCTCTTTTACAGAGGTCAGTTCTAAAGATAAGGAACCCTCCTAGGGAGTAGAGAACTGGGATCCCTGGATTTGCCTGTCAGCGATCCTTTACCACCTGTCACTAGCGTGAAATAGACTGTATTTCTATTTCAATTGTATATTCATTATTTCTAAACCTGCCACTGTACGCAGCAATTAGCATGCACACATTGTATGCAGATCTTGTGTCATCTCTTATCCTCTTTGATGTCTTCCTGGCTACCTGACTGGAGAGGCAGGAACTTGGGATTAGAAAATTCTCCCCAAGGAGCTGGCCCCTGTGAAGTCTACCTGGAATATTTCCCCAAAGGGAAGAAATGAAGATAAATGCCCTGTTCCAAGGTCCAAGTTCTGCCGGTGAAACACAAACAGCCATTCCTCAGCCTGTTTCCAGCGATACTTTATATGCTCCTTGCGTGACCTCCACCCGTATCACAAAATGGTTTTCTTGGCTGCTCGCGATAGGCAGTCACAAAAGCGAAACATTGCCGCTCTTGCAAACAACCTCCAAATAAGCGGTAGAGAACCTCCCTGAAGACCCAGACAGAATAAAACGCAACCCCGTGGGAGGGGGAGGCAGGCGAAGTCCTTGTCAGCTTGATAAAAACAAGACAACTTAATAAACTGCGGCCCTTAAGGCAAGCTGCACTCTGGCGAGGGGAGCCAACGTACACATCCTTTCTTCCACGTGCGCTGAAGAATTTCAGCCTGGCCCTCCTGATCCCTGGGTGTTTTGATAAGAGGCATTTAAGGGAATGCCAGTATAAACAGAGGCCATGTTTTGTATGGATGGGAACTGTAAGTGGTGCATTAAATAAACACACACCCCAATTGTAACTGCATCCTGGTGCGGGGCTGGAGCTGCCACATATTATGGCCACTTATCTGGGGTTCTCGTCCCACCATGAATATTTCAGCCAAGCTTAGCTGAATGTAATTTATCATCACCCCAGAGGTAAACATTGGGGATTAAAAATGGCAGGAAATGGATCGAAAAGGGGTGGGAATGCTTCCTTTATTTGGCCTTGTTAAGGCCTGGTTTGTGTCACACCGACACTAGAGGAGGGAATCAACTCGTCGGCTGGGTCCTGGGTGGAGGTTTCCTTTGTGTTTGGTCCCATGACACTAAATGCTGGTGGCATTACAGCCAAAACTCAATTGTTGGTGGCATTCGAGCCAAAACTCGATTGTTCCCTCAGAATCTTTTTAGTATGCTGATGCTTATTGGATCTATAGTTTTCTCACATCCCAGCACTGAAATCTGGTGATGGTGAGCAATCTTGGACCATTTTGGATAGGCAGCATGCCATAGCACTTGATGAATGACATGCAACAGTGTTCAGAATATGGTGGAGTCTAGTGGAATCACTTAAGCAGTGTCACAGACACCGTTTGGCAGTCCTAAAGGATAGTCGCAGTGGTTCTCAACCTGTGGATCCCCAGATGTTCCTGGACTGCAACTCCCAGAAGCATCCACCACTCGCTGTGCTGGAAGGGGTTTCTGGGAGTTGCAATCCAGGAACATCTGGTGACCCACAGGCTGAGAACTACCAGTCTAAAGGATCAGCAATCACACCACACACACACACACACACACACACACACACACACACACCTCTTCCTGCATATTCAAAACCCACATGTTAACATTTGAGCTTTGGCAACTAGCAATCAGATAGCACAATGTGAAATTAGACCCCAAATATCTGCAAAATATGGGTATCAGCTCTAGCAAACATCAAACAGGGAACTAACTATTCATTCAAAGTTTAAAACTCACAGGTGTCCATTTGGGTCTCTCAAGACACCTTCCATGAATGATGGTAGCCAAGCAGATCTCTTTCCTAATCTCACCCTCCTTGGTGAGGGAAAACCACTTTGCACATGAGGAGAAGTGGCAACTGGCAGACCAGGGATGCTAGTGATGCTTCATTATTTACCCCTTGCCCTTCCATTGTACGGCTCTCTCCTGATTTGAAAACAATTAAAATAAACCCTCCAGACTGACAAAAAAATAACACTGAACAAACACAAGGAAGACCCATACAATGCTTGAATATCGATGCTAAAATTTCTCATCCTGTGAAGTTTGCACTTGATTGGTAGAGCAATATCCAGTTTCAGCCTCAGCAAGGGTTGGGCCAGGAAGGTTCGGCGTGACCCTAAATATCACCCCAGTCCAGTTTCTTTTCCTAGACTGGTTCTCTCAAAACAATGAATGGAAATAGGGTGGCCTTGAACCTCATCCAGAGGATGTTTAACAGAATAGTTGCAAACTGTTGCCAATGACTGCAACACAGTTATAAGTTACTAGTTACAAAGCATCACACAAAATATTCTGCAAAGGTTGCCAAGTGCTACTGTGTTTAGGTGTTGATTTGAAAACAAAAGAAACCTCCAGGTTTTGCTGTGTTCAAGGCTCTCATGGATTGACTTATAAATTTCATGGATTTATTTACAAATAAATAAGGCCAGGATGTTTATGCAACCAGAGCTTATGACTTGTGTTAATAAGGCAATTTCAAATTTCATCTCCTGGGCTACCCCCCCCAACTTTGCTTCTTCTTTCTCAATGCTCCCTGTACACAAACCTATAGCTAAATAATTTATTCCAGACCCCTGAGGTTAACTTTAATTCACAAAACCGAACTCCAAAATAGGCCTGAGATGGTCTTTATGGGTTTTCATTGGTGGCGTGGGCGGGTTGGTGCTGTAAGAATTACTAAAAGTAATTGCAGATAGTAGTTATTGAATGGCTAAAAAAAATAGTGTGTGGTTTGTAATGGATGCCCTTTTTATTTTGAAAAAGATGGAAGCACTCTGTGACCATAAGGTAAAGGAAAGCCTCTTTTGGACTGACCAGAACTTTTATGTTACTCTCCTAGTTATGGGGTTGTGGCCCCTATAGCCTCAGAGAAATATCCCTCCAGTTCTGGGTGTGTCTCATACGGATGCCCCACAATCTCTTGAGGCAATCATGAAGTGAAATGGAGAACAGGGCACACAGGCCATGAAGCAATGCTCACAACATCCTCTTGCATTTTTTATAAAATAAAAATACAGTAATACCTCAGATAAAGAATGCCTCGAATAACAAATTTTTCGGATAACAAATGGAAATTTCCAGGTATAAGGCCCATAAGTTCCCTATGGGCAGCCTCAGATAACAAATGTTTTATAATGCCTTGCAAAAAATGTGTACCCTTCATGCATTGCAGGATGCATAGTTTGTGGAGGGGTGGGAGGAGTTAGAGCGTTTTTAGTGGTGTTTTGGAGCCATTCTGGACATGTTTTGCTGAGGGATTTGGACCTTTTGAACTTGGTAAGATAGGGAGCTAGCTTTTATTAATCTTTGCACAGTTTTTCTTTGCCATTTTGGCTAGAAGAGGCTGGGGCAGACTTGCTGGTTTCACTTCTCCATGTTTGCAGTCTTTTTTCATTGCTCTGCAGGCAAAAATGGGCTGGATTTTTCTTCCTGCTTATGTTTGTTTGCATTTCCCCCCATTGCACTTTGGTTGGAAACAAGCCAGAGTAGTCTTGCTGATTTCTCTTGTCCATGTTTGCATTGCACTGCAGTGGGGTGTTCTGGGGGGGGGGGTATTCCAGCACTGCAAGCCTTTAAAGTGCATTTTATAAAAAGGTCTGGAACACACACACACCCAGCTTTTTTGCCTTTTTTCGGACCTCCGGAATGGATTAATCGGTTTCCCATTCATTTCAATGGGAAACCACATTTTGGATAACAAATTTTTCGGATAACAAATTGCCTCTGAGAACGAATTAAATTTGTTATCAGAGGTAACACTGTATTTTGAGGTGGGCTACATCTCGGTTTCCTGTTTCACAGCATCATGTCTATTTTGGACCTTTCTCTTTTTTTTCCTGGCTTAGCTTCAGATTTGGGAGTGAAGGTTTAGATCTGAGGCCTCTTAAGCTGGCGCCTTCAGAGGCATTTTTATCCCCCACTCCTGTGCATGCTAAGGAAACATGATTCAGCCGCCTTGAACAAAATTTGGGTTTACGGCTGCCTTGTGAAACTTCTGACAGACATATCTCTGACAAGGTGCCACAGACACACAAATACACACACTCGCATTCACACAGATACACACCCCTTTCTGCCAGGCAGCATGAAATGAGAAGGAAAGGCTCTTTGCAAGTTAGCCCCAGACACACAGAAGGGGAGAAAGAAAGTTAAGGATGTTTGGTTTAAAGAGGGGGGGGGGGAGAAAGGAAAACACACATCAACACATCTTTCCAAGCTTCTGGCTCTGTCTTTTGCCTCCTGCTCTGTTTGAGGGAATCTCACATCTGCTTTTCATTAAATTGTTTTTGTTTTTGTTTCTTTTTAAACAGGAATGGGATGGAATTCATACTCAGGGTTTGGAAAAGATGCTTGTTGGAGAACGTCTCGGTGTTGGGGCTCCAAAACAGGGCCTGACCCACACTCTGTTCGAGCTCTGTCATGAAACTAAATCTGAGTCTGTGGACTGACAAGATGACAGGCACAGACTCACGAGTAAACGGGCCAGTCTAATGGCCTTATGGATTATGGCCCAAGGCTGTTTCAGAAGGCAGGGGATGGGAACCCCGAGGCAGGAAGGGAAGGAGAACAGGAGTGCAGAACCTGAGACATCCACTCCTCAGAACTCCTCTGACAAGGAGTCATTAGCTCTGAGTTGCCCCTTCTGGATTAAGCATCATGTTGGCAGGCAACGGTCTAACCATGAATGCCGGACAAGCGGTGCTACAGATGCTTCTTGCGTTGCTGTTTCAATCCAGCATGGTCATGAATCTGCTTACGGGGCCCCAGAGATGCCCACATAGCAGAAAGAAGAGGAGGTGGAAGAGGAGGACTTGGGAGAAGGGGCAGGGAAGGAGGCCCTCCGGCCAACTCTGTCATGCACCTGTCTTTTTAAACCCTGAGCAGGATTCGTACCAGCTGCACGGAAAACTTGCAAGTGCTGGGTGGAACAGAGTTGGTGACAGTCAAAAGCCTTGATCCTTCACCTCCTCCCTGGCCCCCGGAGAGACAGGGTGGTCCTGCACCTGGCAGACCACTTGCCCATCCTTAAGGCCTGTTGGCTAGAAAGTGGGCCAGAAGCAATGAACGCCTGCTCTGTAGCAGTTGGTGCATCATTATGGCCACCTCCATAGGCGTTGGCCTACATAATCCATCATCCCCAAACTGGGTTGGAGTCCATGGAGTCCATGGCTCCTTCTCCTAAGGGTGGGGGAATTCAGGCTGGAGTGTTTGAAGAAGGGACCGAAAGCCAGACCCCAGTGAAGCCATAAAGGTCACTGGGGGGATTCTTTTTGGGTCCCAGTTACACCCTGTAAGTTGGCCCTACTTCCAAGGGTCATTAGGAAGATGAAGTAGGGAGTAGTAGTAGTCAAGTACACACCTGCCTCCCTTCCTTGAAGGACCAGTGAGATAAAAGGCAAGATTTTTTTTGAAAGAAGAAAATAGGAGGGAAATTTAAGGACAAAGCCATCAGAATCTCAAACAACAACCCTCCACCCCCAACACCTCCCAGGAGAAAGTTTCTGAGAGCTCCAGAAACACACAACAGATCCCACCCACAGACCTCTATAAATAACCCCCACGTAGGAGAATGTGCTCTGAGCCTCCACTCACATCCTCTCCAGAGGCACGCCATGGCCTGAGCCAAGGGCCCCCGTGGGCCCCTCCCCAGGCTGGAGAGGACTGGAACCAGGCGCTACCCCTTCAGCCACTCTGGGGTCCCTCCCCAAGGTGGAAGGATAAGCCACGGGATGCCTCTCCAGTCAGCAACCTCTCCATCCTGAGGAATGAAATCCCCTGTGAGGTCCCAGGCACCTGTGGCCTCTCACGTGGCCACCACAGAGGAGGCCAAAAGATGTGCATAAAAAGAAATGAACAATTTTGGGAAATGCATTCATAAAGAATGGCAACACATTCCCTATCCAGTCGGGAAGAAAGGGATCCAGCCACCCATGCGCCCACTCCCAGGTTGCTGATCACTCATTACTTTTGGGGTTCTTCCTTTTCAAACCAAGCACAGACCCCAAAGTCCTAAAAGGAGAGGTAGGCCTTCAAAAACCACCTTCTTCCAGACATCCTACGAAAGGAGGACCATGTTCTCTTAAAAAGGACGCGTGCCCAGCCAACTTAATAACAATCATCACATCCCAACAAATCAGTTCTGATTTAAGGTTACCCTTTCCAGTGTTTTGCAGGGAGGGAATGTTCAGAAGTGGTTTTCCATTCCCTTCTTCGGGTGTGTGGGGGGGTGTTGCCCTGGGACTGTGCAGCTGACCCAAGGCCACCCAGGCTGGCTCTTCTCCCAGGAAGCATGGTGGGGATTCGACCCCCCCCCCCCAGCTCTAGCTTGGAGACCTAAATCACTGAGGTCTCCAGATGGCAACGGATTTACACAACTCAATGGGAGAAAGAGAGAGAGAGAGATGGAACCAACAGGGTTGAGAGTGACTCATCAGGAGGTAAAGCAACAATGGTCCCAAACTAGTGATGTAACTCTGGCAGGGCAACCGTATGCACAGAACATAAGCCTTTTCATGTCTCATTTGAGCTCACCGATGCTGCAGCTCATCAACTGGGCTCCCTTTGCGATTATTTATGTGCTCCCCACCATACAAGGCGCATTGCATTATACAGTTCCCAAGAAGAACCCTAATTACAGTGACAATCTCGCTCTAAACGAGCATCGATCTAAAAAATATACATTTAAACCTTCAAAAGAGGAGCTGCTTCTAATCCTCCAATTAGGGCTCCCAAGATATATGAAAAAGCTAACCGTGATCAGTTGATTTCTAAAGAAATAAGGGGGGGGGTTTGAAGAATTGATGGTGGGCATCAAAGCTCGAGAAGGAGGTGAAATGTTTGTGGATGGAGGCACTGCATGACATTCTGTGTCCCGGATTTTCACATGTTTTGAACACAGAATCCTTGGGTGTCTGACACAAGCCCGGAGGGTGTGTGGGTGGGTGTTGACCTCCACCCTGCCCACTCATGCTCAGAATGGCTGCCCCCTCAGCCCTGTGGGTAATGGGTCCCGCAGGCACCTGTCCACCCCTGAGATTCCAGCAAAAGCTGTTTTTAGAGATATACTGTATAAGCATATGGCAACTACCATCAGCCTCTCTCTCTCTCTCTCTCTCTGCTCCCAAGATCTCTGTTCAACCCAACAAGCCCAACCAAGGTCCTGGCAGCCTCCATCTGCCCCAGGCCACGGGCATTTTCCACCTGTAAATGCTCAGGGTGGCCAGGTGGCCCCCTGAGATGACATGGCCCTGGTTGCCAAACCCTCCAGAAGGTGTGGAGAGGAAGAGATCTACCTCTCCTTCTAGGGGTTAAAGTCCAGTGGTTCTCAACCTGTGGGTCCCCAGATGTTCCTCGACTGCAATTCCCAGAAGCCTTCACCACTTGCTTTGCTGGAAGGGGTTTCTGGGAGTTGCAGTCCAGGAACATCTGGGGGCCCACAGGTTGAGAACCACTGGGTTAAGCAGATCTACCGACTCCTGGAGAGAGAACAAGAGATGAAGTGTCCCCTCCGGCTGGCAGCCATGGCTCTGCCTGCATTGGGGGAAGGAGTCACCCATAGTTTCATCTAGTTTAAAGGGCCAGTAACCTCAGGAAATTTGCTTTCTCAGACTATGGCCCTAGAAGTATCGGGAGTTGTAGCTGTCGGGGAAGCAGCCTTCCCAAGGCCATGGGGTTTCTACGTGGCTGAAAAATATATCAAAAGCCATGTGTTTCCCTAGATTCTTTTCCAGGACTGTGCTGACCCAAACACCATGGTTTTGGAATCTAGCTTTGACACCACATCAGCCCCTCTCTGTGCTTTAGTGGTGGAAGACCCCCCCAACACCTCCAGGTAAGCTCTGTTTTAGGGACACTATAAGCCACTTCCAACTTGTTGGCCCATAACAGCAAAACTTATGGCTCGCTGTTGAGCATCCTCAATGAAAACCAAGAATGTCAAGCCCAGAATCCAGGTCCCCTTTTAGATTTCTCTTTCAGGCGGTTTCTCCTCTTTGCCACCTGTCTAAACTGAAAAAAAAATACAGAATCTGGAAATCATCAGCTTTCACACTTGGCCTCCTCTCCAAATTTCACATCACTTTTTTTTTGCTAAAAAAATGGAACACATGTTTAATTCTTTTTAAATTAATGTATACTTGGAGGGTTTTTTTTTAGCTTATGCAAGCCACCTTGGGTCCCTTTGGGGAGAAAGATGGGATAGAAATAGTTTAAATAAATTGCAAATAATAAGCTGATGGTAGAACATAGGATTATTGAGATGCTATTGTCCCAACAGCCCTGTGTGGGATGCTGGCCTTTGTGGTTTGGGGTGTGGGTGAGAGGATCGTCTATCACCTCTGGGAATTCAAACCCAGGCCGTCTTCATTGTCCTCCATTGCTCTAGCCGCTATGTCACATTGTCTTCCTGTAAAATGGAGCAGCTGTGAAACACGCAACATTTCCTAACCATAGCTGCTAAACTTGGAGCTTCTCCTGGCTTAGAAGATGACCCTGTTCAAATTAAAACAACCACAGAGAACATTTAATGAATCCCAGAGATGCCGGGAGCTGTCATCTTCATCTGCATTTCATTGAGAAGGCACAGTTTTAAATGTGCACAAAATGTCGTGGTCCCCCCTCCCACTTCCACTGCCTCCAAAAACTCCTAACAGACAATTAAAATGCACGACGTTCGGCAAGCCTGTTTACCCAAATTCAGGAAGCTGGTCACAAGGCTGTAAGCCCACTTGCCCATCAGCCCTAGAAAAGTCCACATGGTTTTCTTCTGAGGAAACATACAAGCCCGAGGTGTAGCTGAGGTGTGTGTGCCACTGGGTGTGCTGCAGATCATTCTCAGAGGAAAAATGGACCCAAATGTGAAAGCCGGCAAGCCAAATCTAATGTGGGACAGTCCTCACTTGACCAGTTGCGTCAAGACAGCACTAGATCCCCAGGTCTCTGCGCACCTTATTCCATTAAACCCAAAGGTGGAGGGAAACATGTGCTGAGTGTCATGAGTTTCTTGCCTGAGGGTCAACCCTCCCCTTTCCTCGATTTCTGAATATTTCAGGTCTCTTCCAGGAACTCTTTCCAAGAACCCATGTTTCCAAAACGTTCTCGTTTCCAAACTGAAAGAGGACTACAAATCCCAAATGCCATGTCCTTCTCGTGGGCAAACCAGGCGAACACCAGTGCCTTTGTGGTCTGCATCTTCCTTGGGGCAGAGATCTCTGGCATCACACATTTGCACTGCTGTGTCTATTGATGGCTCCATAAATATATTTTAAAAATAAAAAATTAAACCCAGCTGGAAATCGCTAAGAGGCTTGACCTCCAGGATTCAGCTGAGCCAACTGAAAGTGATTCAGTTCAGCGGGCCCACACTGAGGTAGATCCTGTGGATTTAATGTGTCTACTCTGGTTAAGGGTGAGCCACTGGGTGGTATTCCGGCCAATATTTGTCTGGGCGCTGGGCCTGGGTGTCTTAGAGCTGGCACAGAGAGGTATCATGCACTCGGCATTTTCATAGCCTCATGTTCTTTAAAGATGAATTCCTCCAGTTTTTGATGCAAAACCCATCACCACTAATTAGGGACCCCGGGACTCCATCAGCAAACCAATATCCTTTTGGATTGATTGCTTTGTAGATCCACCCCCCCCCCACACACACACACATAGGGTCACAGAAATACTTTGGTGGCTTAGATCAGCAGAGCCTCGTGGTGCAGTGGTTAGATGCCTGTACTGCAGGTAAAACTGTGCTCAAAACCTGGAGTTCAATCCCAGGTAGCAGCCGGCTCATGGCTGACTCTGCCTTCCATCCTTCTGAAGTCAGTAACATGAGGACCCAGCTTGCTGGGGATGGGGGTGGGGGGCAATGTGTAGCCTGCATACTGTAATTAAAAAACTGTAAACCCTCCAGAGACTACTTGAAGTGGTATGGGGCAGTATATAAGCAGAACATTTTGCCTTATTTCCAAAGCTCCTTGCCCTTTGGTCAAAGCCAGCCTGAAGACTCCCCATTCACTTGCTGGTCTCTTTCTGTCTTTCCTTCTCATGCAAAACCAAGCTGTTCCAGAGAAGCCAGAGCCAAAGAGGCATTTCACACACACACACACACACACACACACACACACACACACACACACACACACACACACACCTTTTTAGACCAATCCTTGATCTCCTGCCTTACCCTGCCATGTTGTTTCTAAAATATCCATCTTTTGCGGATTGTAATGATATATTTTTAAAAAAATAAAAATGCATTTGCTCAATTGTAACAGTTTTTAAAGCGGGCCTGGCTCACCTATGATTTTATTATTATTATTTTTCTTTAGCTAAATGTGGTTTCTGACCATTTATATTACTGCTGTTATTTCAAAGTTTGTAAGCCTCCTTGAGCACTATTTTTTTAGTGGAAAGGTGTGCTTAAGAACACAAATAATAACAAAAATATTGTGGATGCAGGTTTAGCAAAAGCTGGAAGAGTAGAGACACTCCCACAGAGAAAACTGTGACTATGGAAACCTAGCCCTTCTGAGGACCAGTTGACTCAAGCGACAAAGATCTGTTCCACGGTTTAAGCCAACAGTTCCCCAGAGTTAGTCCTCTTGATTGTGCTGGACTACAAATCCCAGGCTCCCTTACTACTGTTTAGGCTCACTCAGATCTTTCAGCCTGAAGGGGTGGTGGTGGAGTTGGGGGTGGGTGTGCAAATCTCTGGCAAGTAGAACTATCATCTCTGATGCCCTTGACACCACTCTGAAAGCAGGGACGGATCAGGTGGATCCCAGAACTGCATGTCAAGCCCGTTGTTGTTTGTGGGGCTGTGCTCTCATCCAGCCCCTCCCCTATAAAATCGGTCCCTCCTCCCCAGCGTAGGTAAATTGGTGTCCCAGAAACTGTTGGGAGGGGGCCGTTTAACACTGGAATAAATTGCAAACCTTTCCCAAGTTGAAATCAGGATTGGGTCTCCCTATTTTGCAAACTACAATTCCCAACATCCCGAAAATGACACAGGCAGCTGCCATAATGGCTGGAGAGGAGGCAGAGGCCTGAAATCTCCTCCAAAAGGGAATTTTGGAAGCCTCTGAGGCTTTGGTCTGAAGCCAGCCAGTTATGAAGGAAGAAGCAAAGAAAAAGGTGCTCCCTGGGGCAAATTTCAGAGAGGATGGCTTTTCTACACCCATGCCGGAGAAACTGCATTTCCCAAATTTCTCCTTTCATAACCAAGCTTATTGCACAACCGAGAGAGAGAGTGGGGCTTCTCTCTGTTCCCCACCCGCTTCCCCCAAATGAAGCATAAAAATAGTTCTGCAAGGTCTGCCCCAACACAGCAGCTGAAATTCCAGGCTGAGTTTTCTAGTCTGTTGCAGTCCTCCAGGCCCACTCTCGTTGGCTCCTTGGTCGGTCGGTCAGTTGCCAAGGTTGGGATGGAAAAACCACATGGCAGGGGAGCAGCTGGGGGGGATGGGGGGACGGAGAGGTGGTGCTGCCTCCTTGCGAGGAGGAGGGATGGGAAACAGCTGCCATGAAGCTGAAATCCAGGCCGCCGGGAGAGAAGAATGGCACGCGTGGATATCATATCTCGCTTCTTGCAACCGGAATGCTGCTGGGTCAAAATGAAGCGACGGTGGGAGGAAAAAAGCAACAGATCCTCTTCTTCTTCTTCTTCTTCTTTTTTTTTGCATGTGCAGCCTGCTTGCCAACAGTTTCAGAACAGGGACGTCAATCCACATTCTTGTGGATAAGGCATCTTTTTTTAAAAAAAAAATTCCCTCGTCTGTGGGTGGCTGAGATTTTCTTAGTGCTTCTGCATCTGTAACAATGGTTGTTGAACACAAGGCAAAATTTACACAGCCTCTGCACTTTGAGCAGAACCCGGAGAGCTGCAGCCCTGTTGTACTCTCACACCTCAGAGGCAGTGGATGGGTTGCTCACAGCTTTTTTAAAACAGCCATCATCAGTCCTTCTGTGTTTGCTTTGTGTGTGTCACTGGCATTTGCTTTTCAAAGAAAAAGGGTGTTAGTCTTCTGCAGAGGTGTTTTGCCCAAACTGTAGAAGTTCTGTCATTGAAAGAAAACACTCTTCATCTCTCTCTTTCCATGGCTAGAGATATTGGGATGTGTAGTTCCAAAGCACCCTTTCCAAGCACTCCTTGAAGGTAGCCAGGGGCCAGTCACACCCACAGAATGGTGAAAGGATCTTCCTCTTGCAGTTTTATCACTGCCTGTACTTTGTAATGGAGTGTTTTGGAATCTCCCTGTGGGCAGATGATTCCTTTCCCCCTCGCCAAGGGAGTCCAGAGAGGAACGGATGTTACAAACACGCACGCAGGCTTCTCCGCTTAACTAAACCAAGATCGATCACCACCATTTTAATAAATAATGCGCTGCATCCTGCTGGCAGGACAGACATTCCACGGGCCCAGCAAAGGAGCATGCAGGACCGGCACGTCCCAAATCATTGAGATGCCTTGGCTTCTGGTTGGACCTGCCAAAGTTTACGAGGAAAAGCCAATATCTCATTCTGGGAAGCACTTGGGCGCGGCCCCTTTGTCCATCCTTAAACCAGAGGACACAAGAGGATCTGGACGGGCATAAAACCGCAAAGGGCGATTTATGCACAAAGATGCAACATCGCATGCACCTCCCAAGAGTGAGGGAGGCAGGGACCACATGGCCCATGCGTGCTGTGGACCATGGGCAACATCAGGGCCTCTTATCGGCCTCCTCCTCAAATCAGACTTGGGGTAGTCTTTGGCACAGAGAATGCCTTCAAGAGAAGATCAACATTAATTGCACTTAATTATCTGTTGTGATGTTATATTTACTGGTTTATTTTTTATTTTGTAAATTGGTACTAATATATACATGATGTAAACTGACAGAGTGGCCAAATTCGAACAAAAATACAAAAATGTTCTGCAGTCAAAAGAATCTCCTAGATCAGGCATGTCCAAACTTCGGCCCTCCTGATGTTTTGGACCACAACTCCCAGAATTCTAAGCCTATATTTCCAATGGCAAAGGACTGTGGGAGTTGTGGTCCAAAACATCTGGAGGGCCGAAGGTTTGGCATGCCTGTCCTAGATCAACTGATCATCCAAGGCCATCAGTTAAGAATCCAGTTTCTTTTTTTGGGGGGGGGGTCTTAAGTCCAGAAAACCACCTTATATTTTGGGGTCTCCTGAACCCACATGGAATCCAACAGTTGGGGAGTATGGTGGATTATATGCCAGGCTCCTGTCTTTGTGCCAGCATGCTGTGCCCAATGGAAAGCCACCAAACGTGGCTGGGCTCTCGCTCAAAAAGATAATCCTATCCCCCCCCCAAAAAAAAAATAACAACACATAATTCTTTCTGTGTGTTTCTCTCTCTTTCTCCTAGCCCAAAAAACGTTTGGCCTCTTCTAAGCCCTCTTATATAAACCCCAAAGCCAATCATACCCTCTCTTCCTTTTACATGTTCCCATGCCTTCCTCTGGTTGGAAAAGGAGCCATAAAAGGGTGAGGAGGAAGGTGACCCAACTGATGGATTTTCCACTCCTTCCCTTCCTTTCCATTGCAGAAGATCTGTGCCCCATCACAAATACCTTGCTCAACCTGCACGCTGACAAACTGGCCATTCCTTCACCCATCTAGTCTTTGGGTCTCTGCAGAAGGAGACTGGCAGCCTCCCCAAAGTGCTCCGGGAACGACAAGTCCAAATCACCCAAGGGGGTGGCCACCTGTCCCTCCTGGCTCCCAAACGGGTCCTTTGGCATCTTTCTCCCCCTTGACTCAGTGAGTGTGTGGGGGTGTCCCGTTCCATGCTCTGCCACTTAACATCTGGACTCTCAGAAGCTTCTTGTCCCACATGTTTTGAGTCTTGTTTATAGGATTGCTTCTTGTTTCAAATTCAGTGTGGAAAACCACCCTTCCAAGGAAAGCTAAAATTCTCGTGAATACTAATACTAACAACCTTTGAACAGCAGGGCTGAAAGGGACCTTCTGGATGATTGAAGCCATGTCCTCCCCAGGAGGCCCAGTGGGGGAAATGAATCCCCACACCAGGGATATAAAAAATGAAAAACAGTGTGCAATATCCACCAACCCACCAACCCCGGGTGCATGACCTTCTTGCTTCCAGTATCTTCCTCACCCCACACGAAGAGACTCAGCACTCTTCCTCCCCTAGAACAGATCTACCTGCTGACACACACACACACACACGGGGGGGGGGGGCAGGCCGGATCGTTATCGCTTGATTTTAGAGACATTTGTGGCAAAGACACCCTCTCAGAGAAAATCAAGGTATTCAGTAGTCTATTGTATGATAGCATATGATAACCCAGGATCCTGTGGCACCTTACAAACAGTCGCATGGATCTTCTCTCATGATGTGCATTAACCAGCATCAAATCAACACCACAAAAGAACAGCCAGGATTTGGGAAGAGCATGAAGGAGACAGTGTCTTCTGCCACCGCAAATAAATTGGTTGCATCTGATCTAAGCGCATCTTGATCGGACATTAGGAGAGTACAGCAGCTCTTGGTTAAAACGTCTGGTTTTCCCAGGCTCTCCTACAACAATAGGACACATTTTTTTTTCTGTACCAACTGAATCCCTCAGCATTTGAGACACGCCAGTAAAGCCCTCTCTCCCTTCCTTTGTGGATTCTGAAAGGCAGGCTTGACCAACCACAAAGTGAGGGCAAACCCCAAGATGTCCAGAAAGCCAACACAACTGAACAGACAAAAGCCCAAGCCAACGTTAGGTGAGATATGCCAACCATGTAAACATTGACC
Organism: Phrynocephalus versicolor; assembly: GCA_023846285.1. Taxonomy (NCBI): domain Eukaryota; kingdom Metazoa; phylum Chordata; class Lepidosauria; order Squamata; family Agamidae; genus Phrynocephalus; species Phrynocephalus versicolor. The sequence continues at coordinate 14,741,868 of JAHTLZ010000054.1, forward strand.
TAGCAGAAAACCATCCAGCTGCACCAGGGAACTCTTAAGAAGCCCCACAAGCAAAGAAGTCAAACTGAAACCAAACAATTGAGGGGGGGGGGGTGGAAATCAAGGATATGGATTACAGACCAGCCTGAGACACCAGCTGCGTGGTCGGGTTGTCTGGTCGAGGCAGAAGAAGACAGTGTGGGCCAACGCCGGGTACGGGATCTGGTTCTCTCTGTCGTGGGCTGGATCCCGGGTGGATGATCCTGCTGAAGCCAGGCTCCCCTGGATGGATTTACAGGTGCTGAGGGCATCCTCATCATTCTCTTCCTCTTGGGCCTGGGAGGCTGGACCAGTGGCCGGGCCAGAAGCGATGGGCACCCGTACCTCGTCGCTGGCTAGTGGCTGGAGGTGTTCTCTCCTCTCTCCATCAGCCATGATAGCAGCCGACACCTGCTGGGGGAGACCGCAAAAGAACAAGGTGAGGAAGTGGTGTGTGTGTGTGTGTGTGTGTGTGTGTGTGTGTGTGTGTGTGTGTGTGTGTGTGTGTGTGTGGCCTTCAGACATTTTGCGAGGGAGGATAATGCAGTAGAATGACCCCATGCCGAGGATCAGGAAGGCAGGGGCCTTCAAGAGTGGCAAGGCAATCCACTCCAGTTTTTCCTGTCAGCTTTGCAGAAGAGGTCCAGTACCTTGCAGAGCTTCAAAATTTCATCCCAAAACCTGGAACAGGATCCCTGCCCCTATGAACTCGGAGTCACTGGTTCCCATGGGGGGGGGTCAGACCACCAGCATGCTCTGGCCTAATGCTGGGTCCTCTGCCTGGAAGTAGGTCTTTAGATTATTTGCTGTGATCTTGTTCATCAGAGGTTTCAGGGCTTCGGAACAGGGCTTAGGGGCAACCTGATGCAAATACAGTATCTTACTTACCTGTAACCAGAGATATGGCTTCTCTTTTTCTTTTGAAATGGATACGGCAAAGAAATTGCATTTTTTATAAAACAACATAAGCGGAAAGTCCGTTGAAATGACTCATGTTTCAAGAGTACTTTTAAAGGGCATTGGAAGGGGGCGGGCGGTGGTGGCCAGTGGCGGGGACAGACGGCGGGGGGGGCAGCAGGCTGGCCAGCGCCCCCTCTCCATTTTGGCACCCTAGGCAACTGCCTATTTCGCCTTAATGGACACGCCGGCCCTGCCTAGAAGTAAAATATTCCCTTGACGCTGTGTGAGGAATTCAGGGTCAAATTACAAGTTACACTTTACTCTTTCCTTTGGGTTCTCTCTCCACCTCCATGGCTTTTCATGAGAGCAGAGGGACCCTCCATGTGGATCACAGCCAGGCAGGCAGAGGTCTAATCCTACTCCACGTCACTGCCCCAGCTCAAACGGCAATCCCTTTTCCCGAGCTATTCATAGCTATGAGTGAGTGGGTGGGTGGGTGGGTGGGTGGGGGACCTGCAGTCTTCGGATTTTACACCGGAGGTCTTTCCCTGGAGCAGCTCCGCAGGGAGGCAGCGGCGGTCGGTCTTGAACCGAGCTGTGGCTCATCCATGGTCTAGTTTGAAAACAAAGGGATTTTGCAAATGAAATAAAGGAAATTTTGTGTGAACGAACACACAGAGAGAGCCCAGTGCTGGTCTGCTAAAAGCCGTGTAAGCCTTTGCCTCCTGTCTCCCCGGGGCTTGGTGGTGATCTCGGAGCAATTTCTCCCAGACTGAAATGGAGTAACTGTCAGGGAACCAGCCAAAATTCTGAGGGCGCCTCTTCTGCACAGATTCCTAAGCGGGAAAAGCAGACACAGAGAAGGAGAGGGTGGGATGCAGGTGTTTTTCCAGACACACGAGAGAGTGCCTGAACTTTTTCCTGACGGGTATTTCATGTGCATTTAAAATATATCATGGGAGGGGAGGCTGTTTTCAGCTTCCTGGCCTGAGCCCCCCCATCTTGCAATCTGTTATATCCCTATATTGTAGGAAACTTGGTTTGTTTGTTTTTAGAACTTTGCATGTGAAATCACTCAAGGAGAAGGGGTAAATGAGAAGAACTAAGCTGTGTTCTTGCAACTGTGTGTCATGTCAGCAATGACCAGACTAAGGAAGTGGGGGGGGGATGCAATTATGACAAACAGAATAAAATAAAATAAAAATAAGTAAAAACTAAAAAGCATTCTACCTGATGCAACAGCCTGTTCCCAATGCTGTTCAAACAGGGGGCTCTGGGAAGCTAGGCTACACCCCTCTCTGACCATAAATTCAAAGCAATGAGTATATAGTGGTAGACTGCGGTTGACAGTGGAGGTTCAATCTAGCCATTAGAGCTAACCACCACTGGTCATTGTTTTTCTCCAGCACAAATCTGCCTAGTTTCCTTTACAAGCCATCATAAGGCCAGAGCCATCACTTCTGCATCTTGTGGAAGAGAGTTCCGCAGGTTAATGATGGGTTGCAATACGTGCGTGGCCCAAGTCTACCGCCCCACTCAAGTCACAGGGAAGATCATGAGAATTTGGGAGGCAAGGAAATAAAAGGAAGGAGAAACAGATGCAGCAAGTGGAGAAATGGAAGGAATAAAGCATCCCTGGACTGTTTTATGTAAACAGCAACATCAAGAGATATGGGCGCTTAGAGAGGAATAGGGATGATCCCTGTTCCCAGAAGATCCCAAACCAAAAGCAGTGCGGTGGAGTGCTGAGATAGGTCTTAGGGACCTGGGTTCAAATCCCTGATCAGCCTCAACCCCCCCCCCCTCGCCGTGTGACCTTGGGCCTGTCACACAGTCTCAGACCTCAGGAATGTAACTTCTAGATGGTCCCACCACCTCCAGGCAGACTCTGGGATTCAGGGAGCAGGCTTTCTCAAAAGTAAGGTCCCAAGAAGTATTCTTTTGCAGACTGACAGACTCTGCAGGGGCGTTGTGAGCGAGGAAGGAGGGAGGGAGGGACAGCGTCCGCCAACGCCCAAGAAACTGGAGCAAGGGATAATAAAATAACTTTTTCGGGGAGCAGCAGGGTAGAACCCGACTCGGAAGGAGATGGAGGAGGGGAGGGGGGCACCGGTGTGCTTAAGAAAAGGAGAGAAGAAATATGAACCAAAAGCCAGAAGGCAGCTTGGGAAAAGAAGGAGAGCGACCAAACCAGATGGGGGGGGCGGGGAGCCCCTGCGCCGCCTCCCAGTTTGTGCAAAATCCCTGGTTTCTTTTGCAAAAGTGAGGCAGGGGGAAGCGAAGAAGAAGAAGGAGTTAATAAAAGGAGAGGCGTCGGAAAAGAGGGGTGGGCAGCGAGAGGCGGCTCAGTGGAAGCCGAGGAAAGGAGAGGAGCGGAGCGCGTTGCGGGAAGAGGGAGGGAAGCGCCGCCTGCGCCTCATTGTTCTCCTTTCCGCTCTTCTCCGCCTTCCCTGCCGGCTTCGACGCGCTCTCGGTCAAGGGGAGCCCCGCCGGAGAGCGGGCGGGTGGTCTCCGCGCCCGGCAGCCGCACGCGCACACACAGACAAGCGAGGACCCCTCCCCCTCGTGTGAAAAAAAAAGTGCAAGGTGGGCTTCCCAAGAGAGCCACCCCTGCCCCCCAAACCCCTGACACAGACGACGGGGAGGATGCCAAGGGCGGAGGCGGGAGCCCCAAAGGACCCCGGTTTAACCGTGCGCGGGGAGAAGACAAGCGCAACGAAGGAAGGGTGGGGGTGGGGGTCCTCAAGGCTCTTGCAAGGGCGCCTTTAGCACCCCCTGGGAGGGGCTGGGGAGGGCTCCCAGCCCAGCCCAGCCCAGGCGACCTCGAAAGTCAATGGCCATCCCCCGGAGGGATCGAGGAGGGGAGTGAGGTGGGGCCGGCAGCGGCTGCCTTACCTGAGTTTCACGGAGCTCGGGCTTCCCACGCGCATAGCCGTGCCTTCTCGTTCACATGAGCCCTGGCAACAAAAATGGACCTCCAAGGACCAGGCGAGCGCGCGGGTGGGGGGCTTCTTCTCTCTGCTCTCCCCGCTGGCCCCCTTTCCTCTTCCAGCTTTCCCCCTCCTGTTCTCCTAGGAACAGCTCCGGGGGCTGGGTGGGCGGAGGGGTGGCGGGCGGCGGAGACGGAGGCTTCAGGCACCCGGGAGACGCATCCCTTTGGGGCACCCGGCGCCTCCTGCCGCCTTCCTTTCCCCCAGCCCTTCCGACACCCCACCCCAGCCGCTAAACTCTCTCTCTCTCTCTCTCTTTTCTGGCTCTCGGTCGTCTATCCCCGGGGAAGGATGGCGAGGGAGCGGCACCTATTGCACCCTGGCCCCTCTGTGCCAGAGGTCGGCGGGGAGGGGGGCGGTGGTCGCTGGCGGAGCGGGCGGGAGGCAGCCAGCGACTCCCGACCCCGTTAGCAGAAGCCGGGCGAGCGGTCGAGATGAGCCGGCATCCAGGCAGACGAGGCGGAGGAGCGGAGGCAGCAAGACGCCTGCTGGACCACGCCAAGCCGGAGAGCGCTTCGCTTTTGCGCACAACTGGAAACTTCAGACTTCCCCGGGGGTGGGGGGAGGGAAAGGGGTGGAGAGAACGGCAGAAAGGGGTGGGGAGCCTGGAAAGAGGCTGGCATCCCAGCCCCCAATGATCCGAGGAAGCGAGCCTGAAGAAAAGGAGGAAGAGGAGAAGAGAGATCCCGTCCCGCTCGGGAACGGCGGCCAGCGGCTCGGCCGACCGCGGCCGTGCGTTTTGGAGAGGGCGCCATGCGTAAAAAGTCCCCCAGGCACAAAGCTGGCTCCGCGGCCCAACGAGGCACACAGCCCTCGCCTAACCGGGGCTGGCAGAAGTAGTGGGGTGTGGATGTGTGTTTGTGTGCGCGCGCTAGCGCTGGCTCTCTCTCGCGCGCGCCCTCGCGGCACAAATTCGGGGCTCTGTAGGAGACTCGGAGACGCGTTTGCGGGTACACCTCCCTCTCTCAAAAGGGGTGGGAGGCGCACGTGTTTTCGCTCTCTCTCTTTGGGTCTCCACGGCCACCCCACGCGGCCGGATCCTGCGCCCCACCCTCCGACTCCGCTCGCCTCCCGCCCCTTCCCTTCCTCTCGTTCCTTTGTTCGCCAGCGCCGCCGCGCAAGGTGGATGATGCGCGGTGAAGGTCAGCGCTCGCCAGCCGTCCCGAAGTTCGCCGTTCCGGGCAGAGGGAAGCGCAAGGAAGCAAAGGAGGAAGAGGGAGAAGCGGAGAGCTCCAAGAGGGAAACCAGCGCCGGCGAGCCTCGCCCTGCGAAGAAGCCCCGGGGTGGAGGATTCCTTGGACCACCGTTGGCGGGGCTCCCGGCTAGAAGCCGAGAGGAGTTCCGCGGCAGGCAGAAGCGAAGGGGGAAGGTCGCCGCCTCCCCACAAAGCCTCCCTCGTCTTCGGGACCCCCCTCCTCCCAACGGACTGCAAGGCTGGCGGCGCCTGGATGAGTTTGGGCGCTAGTCCCCTTGGGCGGGTCGAGACGACCCCCCCCCCAAAAAAAAACCGCTCCCCGCCGAGCAGGTCGCCGGAGTGCGCTTCCAGAGAGGGTAGGAAGGCTAGACGCCTCTAAGCAGCGTCCCCCAACAAAGCGCCCCAGACGCCTTGGAACCCCTGAAAGAGCGGGGAGTTTTAACTTTCCTAGAGCACAGTCTAGAAAAGAAGGATGGCAGGCAAAACTGGTTAGCAATTTAGGTGCCCCCAAGCCTCTGGGGTTAAGTGGGGCATCTCTCTTGGAGCCTGGGGAGATGTCATTAAATTACTAAGCACCGAGAAGGACCTTTGGAGAGGGAAGCCTGGAGGCAGCCCCCTCCCGAGGGAGCAAATGGATGTCTATTTTGATATATTTGCATACAAGGGAGGGACATGTTTCTCTCCCACCCCCTCCCACCCCAAATTAGGACCCACTGGGCATGTCCTTCAGCTTAATTCTTTCCTCTGATTGATGTTCCACTGTAATAGTTATAAAAGGCCAGGGAAACATTTTTTTTAAATTAATAAGTGCCTGATGGGGAAAACACAGCATCCATCTAATAAATAAAAATGGTTTGGATGCTCGACTTAAGAGCTTTCTTTTTACACGGCAGCCTTTTTGTGAGTGTGTGCACACCCCTAATCTTCTCCATGGGCTTTAGCATTCAGAATAAGGAGATTATCGGGCAGAGCGGGTAGCGCTCAATTGTACCCAGGGTTTTGGATCTCTCCCCCCCCCCAAAAAAAGGGAGTTTAAGAAGAAGCGAGGCTAGATAATAAAGCCAGGCAGATGACCTCCCCAGAGACTAGCCTCATTCTCAGCTGGGACCTCTGAAATTAGAATGGGCTTATTATAAATCGCAAGGTTCCATTGATAAAAGGCTGCTATTCATGGCCGGTTAATAACTGGAAACTGATGGAAAATGGAGGTCAGGGTGGTTCCAGTTAGCTGAGAGGGATGTTGAAGGCTGCTCAGCCCCCATGCGCGCGCGCGCGCACACACACACACACACACACACACAGGTCTATGATGCTGTTATAATGAACAACAATGAGACTTGGGTGGTTCCTTGCTTATTGCTCTCAATTTGGAAATGAAAAAGGAGACGCCCCCAACTGAAAGGCATAGGTTTTAGGCTTATATCTATATCTTCATTTTGTACCGAACAGCTTTGCGAAAGAAAATGACCTTGGCTTGGTGGAAGAAAAAAGATAGGAGAGCATTTTTGTAGAAAAACAAAAAAGGAGCTGGCAGCTGAACCTTCCCAGTATACCAGAGACAAGCGCAAAAAGAACAAACAAATGATGGTCTCCATTTGTCATCAAAGGTTATTCTGCTTTCCCCAAAAGAAACTATCCCCCTTTTCTTATCTCCCCCGATTAACAAAAAAATAACCCCAAAGCATGTATTTAGTGGAACAGCAGAAAGCTGTCTTTAAATATATTCTCTGCCACTCATTAAGGATACATTCAGTCAAGTTCAGCCACAACCCTGGCAGACCATAAGACAGGATTTCTGGATCTGGGTGCCACGGGGTTGACCCTGACCCTCCTGCTTAGCTAAGATGCTGGAAAAGATTCGGGCTGGGGAGGAGGCCAAGAGTGGATGCTCCAAAGCAGGTCCCTCAGATGGAGTTTGAGGGGGAGGGATGAGCTTCCTGGTGGCTCAAGTGCCATGGGCTCCAGAAGAGATGCCCTCCAGAGCTGTTGCGCCAACACAGTCTTCGTGGCAGAACCTGCTGTTTCCTCCCAACTGTCACCTTGAGCATCTGGCTACATCTTTACTGATGTCTTTTCTTATTGGCCTGGAACATGGGCCCTGTAGCTATCCAGCAGATCATGGGATCTTAGCTTTCTGATCTGTTGGGTGCAGACAAGTCTGAGCACACCTCAAGGTGACTGGCAATATTTAGAGAAGGGGGCTTGGGTTACAGTTCCAAGTACCCTCACCAACAAGCATGGGGTCCCATTTCCCCACCCCATGCTCTGAGGAGTTGGACGTCACTGGTGAGATAAGCAATGAGATGAAGCTGGTCTCCTGGCCAAAGAACCCATGAGAACCACCAGGAGGCTGGTGGGAGAGGTCCCGACTAGGAAGCCGGGGGTGGTGAGAAGCCAAGATGGATCCAAAGGGATCCCAGGAGCAAGAGGCCACCGTGGGCCAAGTGTTTTGCACTAAGAAACCTGGTCTTTTGTCCACGTTCCTTCGTGAGGCACCATGGGTGATCCCAAGCCCGTGGCACTCTCTTGGCCTGCTCTGCTTCGCAAGGTTGTTGTAAGGATTTGAGGAAGACAGTGATGTAAACACTCTTGACATCAATGGGGGGAAAGGAGGACCAAGATCTGTGGATAGACTTCCAGTCAGAGCTTGTGGAGTAACTACCTGGCAGCCTCATCCCTGTCTCCCATTAATTAGGGGATTCAAAGGACATGGTTTCCCCCTGTCCTAAAAAGGTTATCAATATATTTTCCAAGCTTGCAGTTAATGGGAGCAAAGGTGTTCACACTAAGTATGCTGAATCCACCTTGTAGGGTCCTTTCAAGAAGTAAAGTGCGGTAAAATATTTTAAATAAACAAACACATACATTTTGTCTTGGACCATGTCTGTGTTTGGAACATACCCAGGGGTTCTAATGGTAAGATTTTTAAAAAGTGACATTGGAGATCAAAGTTGCTTTGAGAATATACAGTGGACCCTCGTATAACAAACGGTTTGTATACCATAAAATCTGTACAACATAAAAAATTCCAAAGATAGGGGGAATTTGCTTAACAGAATTGTCTATGGGGCGAATCCGTACAACATAAAAATGGTCGCCATTAGGGATTACTCTGTTTTCAATGCATTCCTATGGGAAATTTGTATAAAGGAAAATTTGCTAAACAGAATTTCATTGGAATGAATTAATTCCTTTATACAAGGCACCACTGTACTTGGCACATAAAGTGCTCTGTAAGCCAGGTTGCTATTTTTAAAGGGGATGGGGTCAGAGCTAATAATTTCTTAAATGAAGATAGCAGTCAGGTAAGAAAAAAAACCAAACAAATAAAGACCCCCAAAGTAAAACTGATAATATGTGGAAAGTTAGAATACTTGGGCCACACCAACTGAACTGAGCAAGACACCTACTGCCAGAGTCTCGCTCCTGCACCCCACGTGTTTAAATTTGGAAAGGTTTTTTTTTTTGCATGCTTAGAGTTGTGAGCTGCCTGGAGTACAAGTAACTGCATAGTGAAATGACAGGGTAGAAACAGAGCAAGGAGAAAACAGAGGTATCCTTCCCACACACACCTGTTTTACACCCATGATTGGTTCTCCCTCTTTCCAGAATCAGAACCCTTTAAAAATAATCATCATCTCTAAACCTTCTCCCTCCTCAGTGGCTATCCCACCTGTATAGCCACTGCTATACAGGTGGGATAGTGAAGAGTTATAATGGAAAAATAAATTTTATAAATAATAATTGGAGCAGTTCCAAGGCCCTTCGGAACCACCCAAATACGCCCCACACCATCACAAGCACGACACTTTTTTCCCCGGTTCAAAAATTCAAAACCGTTCTCGAGATATCGGGAAAAATACAAAACCGCCACTTTTTGCTAGCTAAGAGGCCTTGCGAGTAAGAGTTCGGCAAGCGGAAAGCTTCAATTTACACCTAATTTGTCCGTTTATATTGTATCTAGTCTGCCGCGGCAGTTCATTTCTGCTGAGACTCTGTAAAACAGCAGGGTTGCGAAGATAAGCCGTCTGCGCGTGTTAACCAATCAGCGCCTCCGCCATCAATCAATGTCTCATTAATTACGGCCAGATGGGGGCGCACGGCGGGGAACCCTATTCCATTGAATTGGCTGAGTAGACCGCCCCCACCAAAAAGAACCATAGCGCTTCCCCGGGGAAATTCGAAAACTCTAGCCGCCTTGAGTTCCAGAGAGGCGGACAATCTTTCAGCAGCACCAGCGGTACAAATCCACCCTTCCTACCGGACTCTCAGTTCCAGAGATTCAGGGAAGGCAGCCAAGGGTAGCGACTCCTCTCACTACCCCTTACCTGAGCTGCAGTTCCACAGAATCCCTGCCTTCTCCCGGCCATTCATTTCTATGGCGATAGACCGGTCCCCTTTCCACTTTTTCTCCACTCCTATGTCTCTCTATGGCAGTAGACTACCCCCCGCTCCCAAATCAACCAGATGGGGTTTCCCTTCTTGCGAAAACCCCTGGAAATCCGGTTTTCTCGGTTCCAGGGGTTCCTGCCAAGGAATAGAAATGTCCCTTGCTGGTGTGTCAGTTAACCCTTCCCTGCCCCTCTTCCCTTATCCCCCAACCCTGAAATCTCAGCCAGAGACGCAGTTCAGGAGGAATTCTTCCTGAACTGATGAATTATTTCCTTCATGCTCTGGCTTACAAGGGAATGATTCTGAGTAATCATTCTCAAGGATCAGGGACTCCCTTACCCTCAGAAACCTGGTTCCCCTGCCTCTGCCTAAAATGGACCCAAGACTCCGGACTCAAAGGTGCCCCCCATCCTTTCTCTCTCTTTCTCTCTCTCCCCCCCCCCCTCTCTCTTTCTCCTGCCACTCCTTCCCTGGGTGTGCTTAAATGTGTTCCTGCTCTATCCTATGGTTTCTGTACCTATAATCTGGGGCAAAGGGGGTTATGGCACAAGGAGACAGACATCATGGCGATCCCACGAGGCAAGTCACGTCTTCTAGAAGGGATCCATCTTCTACCAAGTTTCTGGCACGTCCACCACAGATGTTAACCGGATTATGCCACAGCCTGGGATCTCTTCATTATCACATCTCTGCATCCACAAAGGACTGTCCAGCCACCTCCGGATGATCTCATCAGCTTTCCGGCTCCCCATTGACTTCTGTATTGACCTTCCCCAACCTTCTATTGACTTTCCAATTTCCCCAGTTTACCCAGTCCCAAGAACAATACCCTGTTTCCCCTTCTTTATTGTCATATCCTGATGGCCTAATTAAAGGACACTTGTGACTCATCAACACCTGGGTGGGCATCTGATTCCAGCTTACCAGAGACTGCCCAGGAATGCCTCTGGCCAGCCCCTGGACTACACCGATTGGACCACCTGAAGAACCGTCCCCAGTCAGGCGAGGGAAGAGGGGGAACTAATAAAAATGGGGTTCTCTTTGTGTTCGGGGTCGGACGTCTTTGCCCTGTCTCTGGCTTGTGTCCACCTGCTGTCCTTTATTAGGCCTAATAAACACAGTATTCTCTTCGGGATTTCTCTCTCGTTGGACTCTTCATTGGGCTTCTGGGGTCCAGCGGAACTCAGCAGGACTAGCCTGGCTGAAATACAATTTTAACCTCATTTTGAATTCAACAATAGCACCTGTATAGCACCTGCTGGGTACCTGCGCTATTTTCCAAGTCAGCCCAGAGGGAGGTCACCCTGGCTGCTCTGGGGTTCAGAGAAAGCCAAGCCTCCGTGGTCCAGCACCACCATTCCCCTGGGCTTGCAAGTGCTCCGGGCAGTCCCACGTTTGCTGAAGCAGCTGAAAGCAGGGTTTTTCAAGCATCCATCTCTGTCACTGTGCATTTCGAACTGGGCTTCCTTTGGCGATGTTCTCTGGAGTGACAATTAAAGCAGGGGCGCCCTGTCTCTTGTGCGCTCATAAAACGATCCCTCCATTTGCCTCCTGCCAGTAAATGGGCTTTTATCCTTATATTTTTTATTGCAGAAGAAGAAAATATTGGGAGCCACAGATGCATGTTGGATCAGGCACATCCTATCCCATGCCATATTATTTTATTGATTGTATTTTGGATGACTCCCCTCGTTGCAGTCATTGGTACTTAATTTGGTTTCTTTGATAAGACCGTGTACGTGTATAACTGTAGCTATGGTTTTCTGCTGTTAAGTAAATACGGTAAGTATGGCAACTTGAAAAAGGGTTTTCAAGGCATGTCAGATGATCTGGCCATTGTTAACCTTGGCTCCCTTTTCCCCCACCTGAGGGGAGATTTGAACCTGCATTTTCTCAGTCCTGATCTGTGAGCATCTATCTATGACACTGTACTTCCAGCCTCAGCTGTGTTGGCTAGGGATGAAGGGTGTGACAGTCCAACCCTATTTCCAGGCCTCCCTTTGTGCACCTCTGCTTCAAGCAGACTCGGTTCTGAACACAAGAGTTTTTTTGTGACCTCGCCACCCCATATCCAAGGCAGGAGTATTTCTCAAACCTGATGCGAGGAGGAAGGGTTGTCTTCTATTTATTCACTTCTCCCTGCTGCAAGCTGGGTTTTTTTTTTCTCTGATTGCCAGGGAACCCTTCCAGACTGGTGCAATCTCACTAACAGCCCTTACATCAATCATGCTAAAACTAATAAGTATCTGAGGACGGCATTCATTTAGCTAAATAGGCCGAGGGCCACTTGCAAGTTATTGAGAAAGATTAACAGAAGAGGAGGGAAGTGGTGGGGGAGAAGGGGGTGCCACGTATCAGTAAGCAAAGGGGAAGGGGAAGGTGGGGGGAAGGAAGGAAGGAACACCCCCCCAAAAAAAACACAATAGGATGCTAATGCATTTGAAATTCATTTGGCTGAAGGCTCTTCCAGATGAGCTGGGCAGCTAGATAATGCTGGGTGTTCTTTCTTGACTGACGTGTTTTTAATTAAGCCCAACTTGGTGTCACGAATGCCGTTCAAAGGCAAAAGCATAATTGGACACAGGCAGAAGTCCGTGTCATCTGCCCTCCAACACCACCCAGTTTAGAGTGTTGCATAAAGAGGGGGAGGGGGGATAGTTCTGCATCAGGTTTGGCTTTGGCGTCAGCAAAAAGGCACAGCCAAGGGCCTGGGCTCTTCTTCAGTGTAGTGAGAAAAACGCCCTGGGTGAGATTGACTACTCTCTCTCTCTCTCTCTCCCTCTCTGGTGCAGCCCTCCCAGCAGTGACACATCCCTTTCCCCAGCTGTTTCTGATTTTATTGTTTTGTTTACCGACCCCGTGGCCTCCAGGCATGGAAAAACGGGTTCCTGGGCTTGCTGGTAGAGCTTCTAAAAGACTTCAGCTGGACAGCCTTGATGCGCCTCCAGAAGGTAGCCAGGGAGCTCGGCTGAGACAACAGCTCCCTCTATGAGGAAGTAGGGCCAGGAAGCAGCCCCTTTGCAAAACTCTGTCCAAGGTCCTGAAACGTCTGCAGGGTCCACCTTAGGAGACGTGAACTACTTCTACCAAACCTACATTGATCATTTAAGGAAATCCCTTTCTTCTGTGTGTGTGTGTGTGTGTGTGTGTGTGTGTGTGTGTGTGTGTGTGT
>JAHTLZ010000054.1:14760697-14776032 GCA_023846285.1 Phrynocephalus versicolor
TGTTGTTGTTGTTGTTGTTGTTGTTGTTGTTGTTGTTGTTGTTGTTGTTGTTGTTGTTGTTGTTGTTGTTTATTTTAAGGCTTATATACCACCCGTCTTCCCAAAGGAACTCTGGGCGGTTCACAACAATATAGAAACAACAAATAATTAAATCAAACAATAAACACACAATAACAATTAGACAATTTAACTAATGACATAAAAGCAGGGAGCAGATGCCGGGAATTTTTTTTTAATGCAAGTCACCAAACGCCTCGCGGAAAAGCATGGTCTTTAAGGCTTTCCTAAAGGCTGGCAGGGACTGTGCTGTGTTGTTGTTGTTGTTGTTGTTGTTGTTGTAAAACTACAGCTCCCACAAAGCTGGAAAAAAGAATTTCTAATGTTGAAAAGTGCTGCTGTTTAAAAAAGCAAAAGGAAAAGAAAGGGGTTTATATCATATAAATGGACTGGAAAGGTTTCAAGATCTTACATTAAAAGCTGTGTGTAGAATTCCTGTCTCCTTGTGGTTCAAACGCAGGTCACCAGACAGATACCATTTCATAAAACATATATTATTTCCTCCCAAGGAATGGTGCCACCAATTAAAACTGGAGTAGCATGAAACTGGAGAGCCATCAGACTTTCCTCTGTGAAATTGCACTCAGAGGCCCAGGTGGACCCAGTGTTAGCCAAAGAACACAGAGACGGCAAACAGAGGAGCCCATGGTGGTTTTGGGAGCCCTGGTGTGTGGTTCTTTTTCTTTTTAAGAACCCCATTAAAGATTTAAAACCCATTTCTTCAGCAAGATTAGACTGCACAATTTCGGAATGGTCTCGCCGTCTGGAAGTTGTGATTTACTCGCCCGTCTGAAATTTCGCCCTGTTGCTGAACCGTCCGAAAGTCTCTGTGTTGGGATATGGGAATGTGGCTGGAGGCAGGTGCTCCAGCCCCCCCCCCCCGCCGTGGGGTAAAGTGGGCTCCAGGCCACGGAGGGAGAAGATGTGGTTATCCAGATGTTACTGGACTGCAGACCTCATCATTCTACATCCCAATAGGCGGGCCAGGATTCTGACCAACAGATATGTTAGAAAGTCTCTAGATCCACCTTTGAGTCTTTTCTACCAAGCCCCAAGTTCCAATCCCATGTCCAAGTCCCTATTAAAAACAAGGTTTCCTCCCAGAAAAAAAGAGGGGTAAGTGGGTTCTGGGTTACAAGTTGAATTCAAGTCATTGGTGGGAAGGGGTGGGGGAGGGAGAAGACTAGTCAATTCTTTGGTTTGACTTAAGTCCAGCTCAAGTTGCCTAGACGACCTAAGCACACCCGATCTCGCCTGATTTCGGAAACTAAGCAGAGTCAGCCGTGGTTAGTACTTGGATGGGTCCAAGAGTAGGAACTGGCAAACCACTCCAGTATTCCTGCCAAGAAAACTCCATGGACTTGGAGTCACAAAGAGTCAGTCACGACTGTAACAACGCAACACACACACAAACAAGTCCGGCTCAACAGTGAGTCCTGCAGTTCTTGTCCTCAGCGCTGCTCATCAAAGGTGCCCAGCTTGGGAAAGGGAAAAGTATGGAAATCACAGCAGAGGTATCTAAACAAATATACACCAAGTGGAGAAAATCAATAACAGAGAAGTTTGTCTCCCTTTCTCATCATATTAGAACCAAGAAGGATCACCTGCTGAAGGGGCGGAAGACAACTAGAAGGGAGGCTGATACTATACCATTACGCTGTGGAACTCACTGCCACAGGATGCCAGCTTGGTGAACTTTAAAAGAGGGCCAGATCCATTCCTGGAGGCTGCTTCCGCCACGGCTGGCTATGCCCTTGATCCCAAGGGCATGGGAGAGTTTTTCTACATTATAGCAGCTTGAGAAGGTGAGTGGTAGGTACCAGATGCCGGTTAACACCTGGGAAATGCAGCTTCCCTGGAGGCAACTCGGAAATAAACATGGGCCCACCTGGAGAGAACCCCAGCTGGTTCATAAAAGTTTGTGAGGGAAACTTCTCTGATGGGAAGAGAGGGACCCCTGCACGTCCAGCTGAAAAGATGGAGAAGCCAAGCGAGCCAGAGAACCTAATGACCCTTACGCCAGTGGAGAGGTTCATGGCGCTGAAGGGATACTATGATGCCTTAAAGGAGAAGGAGAAGGAAGAGAACCCAGGGCGAGCAGGAAGTCAACAGAAAGACATGGCAGGAAAAGTGGACCAATCCGCCCAGTGGAGGTGGGGTTTGGGACCTGTAAAAAGGGGTCAAAGAGAGAGCTTCCGGAGTGATGGGAATGGGTGTGGATGGAGAACCCGTGGACGGGAGACTGGGAACAAATGATGATGCCACACAAAGAAGCTGAAAGCTTCAGACGCAGAGCACACCACCAGAAGTGCTCTTATTGGGGTGAGAGAGAATACAGAGAATACAACTGTAAGCTGAAGGAGATCCGTAAAGACCTTGAGTTGGAAAAATGGCTGGTAAAGATCCAGACGGAGATCGAGGCCGGGACCTTGGACCCCCCCGGGAGGACTTGACCAAGAGACCCGACTACCCCATGTGTCCCAGGTCCACTTCGGAAGTTGGGACACAAGTGGGAACCCCCCCCCCCAATCCTCCATGAATGCCAGGACCCTGACAATGAAGGAGATTGGGATCCAGGTGGAGGGGCTGAGGCTGTCGGAGAGGGAGGAGGAGAACCGTGGTGGAACCGAATACCCACAAGTGGTGGTGGGGAATTTGATCACTTTCTAGAAACCCCAACCTATGGAGGAAAGAACCCCTTTGTTTCTGATGTTAAAGATATTGAAAGTGTAGTTAGAAAAAAGACTCCGTTACTTGCTGATGAATACAATAAAAGTTCTGTTTCCTTGTTACGTGAGATGCCTTCTTTGAAGTTGCAAGGGCGGGACGCCTGGGCAAAGACTGAGCCCTCACAAAGTTAAGAGACAGTTTGGTTAGTGCAGAGTTGATCTGTTTTAATCTAGACCCTCTACAGCTCGCGTAACATCCCGGGCCACTGGATGCAGGCTTCTGGGAATCACGGTCTCCCAAATATCCCCATATTTCTCCTCTCTCTGTTTATACCGGCTGCTTGAATTTCAAGGACGTGCCTCCCAGTGCCTCTGCATCACATTGAAAGACTTCAAAAGCAGAGTTTTTGCTGAGACAAAGTGCTGGTTCCCCTCAGCTCGATATCCTGTTCCCTCTATTATATTGATATTATGTTTTCTTTGAAGTCTATTTGTGACTAGGGAAAAAGTAGAAAGCGAGGGTCTCATGGGAAGCAATTTGCTGAAATTCTCATATTAGTAAAAAAAAAAAAATTCCCACATGCCAGAGTGGGATTAGACTTATTTTAGCATTTCCTCACCGACTCCTGTCAAAATCTCATTTAATGGGGCATTAGTCTTCAGAGGTAGCTGTTGGTTTTTCGTGACATTTAAACAGAAGGGTGAAAACTGTACAACACTCAGAGTCTCCTCCAAGATTACTTGCTCATGTGGGTGATGGGACATGTGGTCCAAAATGGTCACTTACACTAATTCTGTTACACACACACACACACACACACAGAGAGAGAGAGAGAGAGAGAGAGAGAGAGAGAGAGAGAGAGAGGAGATATGAAATATACTGTATATTTCAGCACCACAGGAAAAAAGTTTGCAGAAGCAGTAACAGGCCCAGCCTTGCTAGACAGGCGTCAATCTCAGGAAGGCAGCGGGAGGGCGATGCGGCTCTCAGCAAGATACAAGGAAAATCCCTAAAAGAGGGAAGAAATGCAGTGCAGAGAGTTAAGCCAGAGATGCAGAGAAATTAATCGGTTATGGAGAAGGCATTACTTAAAATTATCTCCCCTCTTTCTCTCACCCCCCCCCCGCCCATAAAGCAGGCAACACATTAACTGCACTTAGCAACCTCAGTTCTCTGCCTGGGATTGCTAAGCAACCCTTTTGCCTGGTCTGGCTTGCTCTTTCCCTGTCACCCTTCCAAAAACAACCAACCCAAAATAGACCCCACATGAAGACAGGCAGCTGTGGGATGGGCGGGGGGGGGGGGGAGACACACACACATATGCTTGCAAGGAACCTCAGAGGCGCAATCTGGCCCCACACACTTCCTGAAAGATCCTCCTAGGGGTGGGTGGGGAGAGGAGCCCTCCCCCCAAGGGCACAGGTGAGGGCCGTAGGGGCAGTGGGTCTTCCCAAAGGGTGGACTCCCCAATTGCCCATTTGCATTAACCCCCGAGTGGCTTCGGAGCAAGGCCACAAAAGCAGGAGGTCACCTTGCCTTGGACCGTCCAGGGTCTCAGACCGATCTTGGGTGCGCCTCCAAGATCAATTGGAACAGCTTGAATTGTGCATCCCTTCCTGCTTGTCTACAGGTTATGGACTACAAACAAGCTGCCCTTCACTCACCTTTCTAGATTCCGGGAAGGCCCACAAAACAAAACAAAACAAGCCTCCCTCAGCCGAGCATCTTCGGTAGCATCTTCTTCCAGTGCATCCCCTTGGGCCATTCCCGTCATAAATCCCAAAAAGGGCAAGGAGAGGATCGAGATGCCTGGCCTGCCTCTCCTTTTCACTTGTTTGTTGTGGCTTCCAAGTTAATGATGACCCTCACCACCATTCCTCCCAGGGGTCCTCTCCAGACACCCTGCTTTTTCACCCTTTTGGGGACGTAAGCACGGCTGGACATCCCTTGCACGTTGCTCTCCCTACGCAGGGCATCTGTTTGACGTGTGGGAAGAGTAGCTCCCTTTCCCTCCTCTACCTCCTCAGCCTTTTTTGCACCTGGGCTCCCAACAACGGGCTGAGATCACCACTGGGGATCAACGTCCTCCTGCTGACCTGCCTCGTGCTTACCTCCTGCCCATCTGGTTGTGCTTTTAGGACGGCTGCCTGCTGAACAGGATTAAAGAGATGAAAAGGGCTCCATTTCAAAGCTGTTGCTCACCAATGTTCTCCTTTCTTCTTCGTACAAAATCTTTCTCTCTCTCTCTCTCTCACACACACACACACGTACACAGCAGTGTCAAATAAGTCCATTGACTCCACTGCATGCTGTGTTTACACCTGGAACTTGCAGGGGCATAGCTTGGGGAGGGCAAGGGGGCCCGGGGCGCCCGGGGCTCAGCAATTAGGGGATGCCAAAATTGCCTACCGAACCCCCGCCACTGCCCCCCAAACACCATCCAGATTATATTTTGCAATTGGGGGGGGGGGGCAAAGACTGACTGTTGCCCCAGGCCCTGGAAGCCCTAGCTATGGCTCTGGGATCTAGATGACGTGAGTGAGACTAAAGAGGCTCCATGAAAACCAAGGGGAGTTTATGAGTTATGCTTTGCCAGAAAATACAATTGCCATCTTGACATGTATACCCGGGGGGCGGGGGGTGTAAAGCAAACTTTACATGAAATTCTTGGACGAAGTGATTCTCCTGGCTGGTTAAAAAAAAAAAAACATTCTTCTCAAATAGGAAACCCTCTGCAGGATTTTATGGCATGCTGAGTTTTAAAAGTTTAGATAGTGTAAAACCATTCCCAAGCAAGTGATGTCCAGAAGGAAAGGCGTGATGATGAATTAAAATTTGACTGCACTTTTTCAGCACTCACAATCCCATCAATATGAACAATTTTCACCGACATCACAGGCGGAAACACAGGCCCATACCAGGACAGGCCCTCCACCAGGCCACATGCCATTTTGTTTCTGAAAATTGTGTTGCTTTTTTTCAAAAAATTGTAAATATCTCCTGTATTTTTTGCTTGCATAAAGAGACCCAAACAATTAAAGACGGATGGTATTGCAACTTTGCTAAAACAACAAAGCTGGTGGTGTTCTCAGACTTTTGCCAAGTACTGCACCAAGTAGAAAAATGCCTGTCCTTCATATGAGGTCAGAATGCCAGATCATAGTGTTTTTTTAAAAATGGGAGAAGAGCCAATGAATTCTTTTTGGAACCTTCTGGAGGGCAATCGGAGCAGAAACACTGCCCATGGGAAATGTTAACCCAGTCTGTAGGTATAGAAAGAAGTCTCCTTTCACCATATGGTTCATTTTATCCCAGTGCACTAACAGAGGGGCCTCTGTGGATTCCTGGACGTCTCCTTAAAGGGATGCTTTCAAACATATCTAGAGTGATGATGGCAGATTCCTAGACCATATTCAAATAAATCTAATCCGCTTACAGAGAGTCTTCTGCAATGGCTGTACTAGCTCAAAACTTATGATCAACTGAATGAATTTTCATCTTAATGGGTCAATGGTTGAATAAAATATATTGCCATAAATCTCTGCTTTATCCAATTTCCACTTTAGTTTCCAAGTTTTTTCTTTCACAAAAATATGTATCTACTTTTGGATGTGTATTCTCTCCTAACTTAAGTGTCTTGCACTCAATTTCTCCTGCACAATGTAGTTTTGTAGACAACTTTCTTGGTTTTGTAGACCAGATCCAACAGATAGGTGAACAGGCAGAAAGTAAGGAATCGGAAGAAAACCTGTCTTCCATTCCACACATCTGGCCCAAATGGGGTCCTTTTATTAAGGCTGCTGATCAAACAAAATTATTCGAAGGGATTTATATGTAAAAATGGGGTCTTGCTGCATACATTTATTCATCATTTCAGCCAGGAACGACCTGATTTCTGTCCTCTCTTGAGACATTTCCTACAGATAAGAGGCCAGGATGAAAACTGAACTGCCAAATTTACACTTCTGGCACTCCCTTGATGGTTCCATCTTTGATGCCACCAAAGAGTGACAAGAATGAGGAATCACCCAGGAAGAACAATGATGTTTCAAGCAAGGAAAGAGAGGAAATCAACCATGCAAAAGACTCAGATATTTCCTTGGTTCAGTGAAAGGTAACCACCTGATTTGGTCTCTCTTCTCCCTCCAACACCTTGGCTAGAAGGTTTTTCGGGCCTCGTTCTCACAACACCTGATGGGCCCATGACAGCAGTTGGCATGGTGAATAATGCATGCCTTGTCCTTAGCTGGCTCTAGTTGCAGAAGGAGTGTGTGTGTGCATGCTCCTCCTGAGAAGCAAGGCTGGATGCCAAACACTTGGGCAGGATGGGCAGATGTGGCTGAATTTGGCTGGAGAATCCAGAGGTGCCCAGAAGGGGGAGAACTCAACCCTTTCAGAGTGGAAGCAGGAGTTCCCATTTGCAGATGCTCCACCCCACTTCAAAATATGGGGATTTCAAACAACAACAGCAACAATAACACAGAGAGCATGTATCCGTTTCCTCCTGTGACCTGTTGCAGCCTTTGGTGCCCAGCTGGTCAGACGCCATGCACCTAGTCAAATGCTACAAGCCATTGTGGTCTTTTCTGTAGACCCTCGGCCCCATTTTTAACTCAAATTTTGCATCACTGTCCAGTGAGGGTCACACCAGCATGGAATGGAAGCCTGTATTCTCAGAGATGCTCCAGGTTCCCGACTACATCAGTTGTCTGAATGATCCTTGGGTTTTTTTTGTTTTCCCAACTCGACGAGATCCTACAGTTCTGCGATTTCCCTCACCCAGCTGGTTGTCTGTGCACAACGCCCACCAGGCATTCTCAGAAAAGACAAGGAAGGGGAGTCATGCGCAGGAAGCTTCCCCCCCCCCAGTACCAGTGGAGAGCACCTGCCATGAGTGGCATGTGGTTTTGGTTCATGGCTGGCTGGGTTTCTGCTTGATCTCTCTATAAATCTTCAGCCCCTTAGAAACGGAGGCATATGCTGGATAACCGATGAGATGATGAAGTTGAGGAGTTGGAAGGGTGGGTGGACAAATGCCCTCCTTTGGCTTGATGGGATTATTAAGCCAGGCTCCTGCTGCCACAGCGAGGAACTGACAGGCCATAAAGAAGAACCGGGAGGCGTTTCCCTGACGGGTGCCTGGGAGCGAGCGCCAGTGACAGCCCATGTTAGTTTAGTCATGTCACGGCGAGTCAGGATGTAATCACATTACATATTTCCACTCCCTGCTGCTTTGGGCTTTAAAAGTATACCCAAATGATCTCTCTGCATGGACATGCGAAGATGGGGCTGGAGAGAGCAGAAATATCAACCCTCCTTGTCTGTGAAGGTTCTCAGTCGTCCAGACGAGGTTAATCTGGAAGTTGAGTCATGGCAACTGGGCTTATTTTCTTTGGAGACCAAAGTATCTCTCTACTCATCCAGGCAGTGACATCCAAGTAGCACTGATGAAGCTACATAGATGACTAACGAAACATTTCAATCTCACAGGAAAGGAAGTCCAGTTGCCATGACTCAACTTCCAAATCAACCCACCTTGCAAGGCTGTTGTTGGGACTGCTGAAGTGATCTCTCTTGGACGGGGACTCAACTCATGGGACTTACTATCAAGTCAGACCTATGTCAGACTGGTGACTTGACCTGAGGTTTTCTTTCAATGACCTGGACGTGACTTGTGGCTCAGAAAACCATTCCCTTTTTCCTGGGGGGAGAAACTCTTGTTTTGAACAGGGCTTCAGAATCAGACTTGGACTCAGGACTTGGCACCAAAGACACAGATTTGGACTTGGAATTTGTTTGGTTTTTTGTTTTTTTGTTTTGGGATTTGTGAAACTATGGGTCCCCCTCTCATGTGCAATGTGAGTACTGTAGTAAACATTGCACTTATTGGGACAATGATTATTTGAGAAGGGCATGAATAGGATGCCGTGTATCCAAAGGGAGACATAAAGAGGAGGCAAGGTCATAATTAAGTCCTATAAAGAAGAACATTGATCTGGCCACATTTAGCCAGGCGAAGAAGGCATTCAGAAGTAGGGTGATCAGCATCTTCAGATAATTGATTGGAAGCTTCATCTGCGGAAGATGGATCAGGCTTTTTGGGAAATGCTGGTCCAAAAATAAATGGATCATCTCTTCCCCATCACCCTTTGAACCCTTCAGATTTGTTTTCAGTGTCTAAGTAGGACCCCTCCTGTGCTTCAAGGTGGGGGGGGAGACACCAAAACCAAGCCCTGTGGTCATTACAAAATACAAATGCAGAAGAAGCTGACACCTTTATTAGGCCACTTAAAAATCCAAATAATTCAGGCAAGCCTCCACAGATTAAGTGAATCAAGTGCACTAAGAACTTGTGAGGAGAGTGGCCAGTGTACACCATTTGCCTGGCATCTTCTTCAGCCCCTAGGGGAGCTTAAAGCTGGCACTCTTTGCTACTGCTGTCCATGGTGCTGAACTGTTTTCCCTCCTCTCCTTCACAGCCTCCTGGCACCTTCCTAGCTTCCGGAGATTCATTCAGAGAAACTGCTCACTGGCCCATCTGCTTTGTCGGAGAATGCCAGCAGGGAAAATCAGATTTTGTGCAGGTTCTGGAGTGAAACGTGACTCTGGGGGACTGGGATGCCCCATCTGGGTGTACAAGAGTTCAGAAGAGCAGATGAACTCTATATGCCTCTGTAAGATGGGTGGGTGGGGGTCTTCCTTAAGTTCCAGGATGAATTTCTGGAAAGGTCACCTAATAAAGGATGGCTGAAACTACCTTGACATCTGGACAGCTTTTCCAAGTCAACCTAAAGAATCCTGAACAAGAAAGATCCATGGAAGCTTTATACATTCACACGGACCATTTTGCATGTGCTGAAACAACCGAGAACATCCAACCAGGATGTCAGAAGCTGGATACCCTCTTGGACAGACTAGTTGTACCACAAATAAATCAATCCGCCTCCTCTTTCCTTCCATTTATACGCCCCATCACTTTGGTCCTTGGTCAGATATAATCAGCCATATGGGCACTACAGAAGTCCAATGAATGAGTGAATGAACAAACAAACAAATGAACAAGCATACAAACAAATGGGTGGATGGATGGATGGACCCACAATGGTACCTCCTGTTCTGAAAAGATAATTTGATCATGGTTATTATAAACATCAGAATCCCACAGGCTTTGAAATGGCAGCCTGCACCACTTCTCTCATTTCCCTGGGAAACAGAAAGATGACCTGAAAGCTCACAGGTAGAGAGACACTCTGGAAAGGGTTCATGTGCCATTACAATGGTCGATAGCTGATGTCAGAAGCTGTGAATCACTTCTCTGACTCTCTAGGGGAGTGCAGGGTTTCCTTGGTGACCCTTCCTAAAACAACAGCACACTTGAATATTCCTGGTGCAGGTGTTTCGAATATTTTTCCATGAGTCTGATTCTATGCAGAATGCATTATTTAAAGACCCTGCTTCTCTAAACTGTGGTTTGTAGGGTTTTTTGCTTGTCGCCATTATTTATTGATGGTTAAGTCGGTCGCCCAAGGGAAAGGAAGTTTATCAAGGCATGCTGCTTATTTATTAATGGGACATTTGAAGTCAACCTTGGCACCAAACGGAGGGAAGAGAAAGAGGTGGTCTGTCGTGTTTCCATCAAGACAAAATCTCTCCAAGAAAAAGGTATAGAAAACAGGTTTTGGGACTCTGATGTGTTGGTGAGATGTAGGTGTTTCTTAAGAACATAAGAACATAAGAACATAAGAAGAGCCCTGCTGGATAAGGCCAAAGGCCCATCTAGTCCAGCTCCTGGTATCTCACAGGGCCCCCACCAGATGTGTCTGGGTGAGAGAATACACTCCCCCTACTTTTAGCAGAGCAAAAGACTCAAAACTGCAGAAGAGAATGTGAACCCCAGGGTGTGAGCTTTTGTACTGATAAATCTGTGCCTCCTTCTGTTGCCCGGATTCTTTTCCTTTCCAACTTGCCAATCTCGTGAACAAAAGACATTCGGTATCCAACTATGCACCAATGAAATTTACACACACAGGGTTTGGTTTAAAAAAAAAACACACACACAACAATAATGGCTGAATGCATTATTTCCTGTTTGATGCATCAGCAAAGTTTGTAAGATGCATCATTTTATACTTTCTGAGTTTCTCTTTTTTGGTTCCTGTTCGCTCTCTGACCTCACCACGGGGCTCCTGGTTGTGTTGGTGGGGAAGTAAATCGGAGATGTTCTGTTTTTGCTATCTGCCTTGGCCTTCAACTGGAAGCTGAAATGCAGGCTTGCTAAGGAGATGATGAATGTTTTCAATATACTGTGTATGTGCATGTGTGTGTGTGTTCTTGATGACACCAGCTGTTTTGATGTATTGCGACAGGTTGCCATGAAAACACAGGCCTGTGTGAGAGCTTTTGTCTCCAGCCAAACAGCTGGATTGGGACTAGGGTTTTGTGCGAAATTTCTCAGTGCAAAGTGCCTGCCTTCTGTGAAAGAAAGCACACACATAGAACAACCACAAGAGAACTTTTTCTTAAAATAGAAAAAATAAGAGAGAATGTCCAATGGTTTGTCTGTGAAGAGTCTCAATCGTCCAGGTGAGGTGCTTCAAAGAAACAGCCCTATACACACCCCAAATGCCTTGGACGGCCTGTTCCGATGGATTGTTCTAACAGCATCCTTTGTGGATTGCAATCACTTTTAATGCCCCCCCCCCACACACACACAGCTTAAATGACCCCATAGCCAACAATAAATCCTAGGAATTATCCATGTCTTTGGCAGGGGGTGGCCATGCACCTTTGGCTGCAGCTTGACCCAAAGAGTCTTTGAAGTCAGGCATTATTCTGATACCCATGAGAGAAGTGGCTGTGGTCCAGGCAGACAGTCATCCCTGGATTGTTCCATAGTCACAAAGGAGGAGCCGGTCTTTTGTAAAGTGAATGGCTTTTAATGGTCAATTCAAGGCCCAACCAGCCTCATGTGCTTTCCCCTGCAACCGGGAATGCTTCCAGTCCTGGAACAAACTTTTTCTATCCCAGCTGCTGTGAAAAGCCCAGTGGATGCCGTGAACCCAGTGCAAAGTAGCAGATGAGGTTGTAACCCCTGCCACTTTAGGAAAGTCCCGGGTCTCTGATCCACTGAGAATCCTCTCCAGATGCTACCAGCCGCAAGACGACATGGAAGGATCACCTTGGCAGCTACCCCCCAAGGAGCCATTCAAAGCTAAGATTCTCAAGAGGTCGAAATCTATCGAGAAAGCAAACCTCAAATCTTGTATCTTTTGCCCGTAGGAGTAGGAGATGACAGTAAGAAACATAAGGAGAAAGATCTCATTAAAGCACACCTGAGTTGATAAATTAATCTTCTTTTAATTAAGCAAAGCAAGTATGGTCTTCTCTGTCTGGAATATTAATTAGAGGAAGTGAATTTGGTTGCCAATATATGCTGTTTCCAGGGCTGTCATAAACTATGGCTCGTTGCTGCAGCTTTTTTTTAAAAAAAAAGCACCTTATTTTGGCATGCTTTTCTGTCTAAACAAGTTTTGAGAGAAGAGGGAGGAATGCTAGTAGAATTGGTGGCTCAGAGTAAATTTAATTAAAGTAAATATTAACTCAAATAAAATGTGGGTGACTGTTTAGTCTTGTGTCCAGAAGGGAGAAATTGATTTGCTTGGTCTGTTTACAGCAGAATTGATGCCATGCCAGGCCGGCCCTGCTATTAGGCAAGACGAGGTAGGTTTCTAATGTTTTTGTGCTCCTGTTATTTGCTCTCTATTTTCATGTCTAATGTCTGCTGAGTTTGGGGTTTTAATCACTTGTAGACCACACAGGACAGTGCTTTGGCATTAATGGGGCAGCAAGCAAGCAAGCAAGCAAGCAAGCAAGCAAATAAATAAATAAATAAATAAATAAATAAATAAATAAATAAATAGGATAAAACTTTGGTAGGCCAATTCATTTTGCATTGAGGCAGCTTTTCTTCTTCTTCGTCACCCGTATCAAACCTTGTTTCGGTTAGTTTCCCTGGCTTATGCATTACACCAGATACAGAGGTCAGAAACAGGGGACTTCAGGGGACTACAGCTCTCAGAATCCTGTTTGGGGATGATGGGTGCCGTGGTCCAAAAACAGAGCCACATTTCTAAGCTCTGTTCCAGAAACGTGCGCCTCTCTCTAGGAAAAGTGAGGAGACGCTCCTTTTTTAAAAAGAAAGAACGAGCGAGGCAGCCACAAGGAAGATGTTTCCTCCTGTTGAACCCCTGCCAGACTGACTCTCCACGTGCACAACATCTGAAAAACAAGGTTTTACTGTTTGCTCCGAACAGAAAGCAGAACCCTCGGTGACAGCATGGGCCCTGAATCTATCGCAGCTGCTTTTGTTCTTATATTTTGCTGGTCTTCAGAGGGAAGAATGTTACGAAGGGCAGGGAGCCTAGCCGTTTCCCAACCAAAGTGCTGTAGAGACAAGAAATCATCTCTCGCCAAGCTCATCCTTCAACGTCCTTTGGATATTTTTAAAATAAATATTATTTATTACCTCGATGAGCCTGCCTTTTCCAATGGGGAAGACAAAAAAGTATGCACAGCACTTCTATTCATTTCTCACCTGAAAGCAAATACTTCGAGGCAGGCCAGGCTGAGAGGAGAATTTGTTTGTTTATTTGAAATATTTTTATCTGGCCTTTCTCCTTAAAAGGCCCCCAGGTGGCTTACAACAACAAGAAAGATGACTAGTTTAAGGTCTCTCGGGGGGTATCACAGCCAGGCCTCCCCAGCCCTAGCTGAGTACTCAATCCACTCCATTATAGACTACACTGGCTCTTAACGTGCTGAAAACATTACAGTGCACAACTCTCGTTCATTCATCTTCTCTCTACCCATGAATTCATCAACAGTAGCAGACTGAAAATCAAGGCTTTACCCATTGAGGGTGGGGGTGGGGGTGGAGACAAGGGATCTAAAAGGTCTAGGGAGTTGGGGAAAACACGAGGCCTGACAGTGGAGGTGAAGAAGTCATCAGAATTGGGATTTTGGTGGGCTGAGGCCAATGGAAAAAGCTTTGCTACCCCATTGGTTTCTTGGGTGTATTTGTGCAGGGTTATTTCAGAGCACAGCCCAGAAAACCTCTTCCTTTTGGACCAAGCTGGAGGGTCTTAAAAAAGGAACTTTTCTAAGCAGAGGCATTGTAGGTTGGGGTTTGGATTGGGGCGGGGGGGGGAATTCCACAGCTGCACCTCCTCTCCAAAACCCAGCAAGAATTTAGCTGGCATGCTTTCCTTGCTCCTCCTTCTGCTCTTAAGAGGAAAACTCTGACCCGGATCCTTTGGGGGCTCAATAGTGGGATCAAATGATATGGGAAACGTAGGCCCAGAGAGATGGAAGGGGCCCCAAAGACCACCTAGTCCCACCCCCTCGACATGAAAGTCCCGACGTGAACACTGATGCTTTCTTTGAATTTAAAATCTACCACCTTGATGAGGCTGCTCTGCGGGCGTCTCCTTTTATGATGTGTTTTTAGACGGCACCTTTACTGGCTTCCTTTTGGTGTTTTCAGGGGGATGGGCAGATGACCACCTGAATCCCAGACCCTGGCCTATCGTGACAAAAAGACGAAAACCGGAGAGCGAAAAATAAGAAACTCTTGGTAAGGCTTGCTCTTTTGCCAGCTGAGCCACTGGTCAACCTGTCTCTGCAGGGAGACCATATAAGGTATTCATTCCACGATGGGACATAAAAATAGATATATAAAGAATTAAAAAAAAAGTCCATTCCAGGCAGCTGACAGCTTCGGATAGATCTATGGAAGAGCAGGAGGAGGAGGAGGTGAAACCCGCACATATTTTTGTGGCGACGGGGATCAAAATTGTTTCTCCACTCATTATAAACGTTCACTCTCTCCACACCAAGGAGAAATGAGTCAAATAAACACACTGGAGGAAGCTTTTTTTTTTAAGGACAGGGTGCTGGGAGTTGGAAGCCCTTTAATACAACGGTTGCTATGCAACTCAGCACCTTGGGTTGATAAAAGACTCTATAAGGCACAGGGAATGCAGGAAATAATGGCTCCCCTGTATTTATGCAGGCCTGTTCATTAAGGACTTCCTTTCCAACTGATGCATGGTGTCAGCTGAGTAACGTCAGAGACAGTGTGGCCATAAAAACCCCTAATCGCCAAATCCAGATGATGAGTCCTTTTGAAGGCTGGGTTGTTCTTTCTCTCCAGGTGGATTAAAAAATGTGGTGGACCGGATCCAGCCAACAGGCAAAAGATGGGCACTTGCTTTCGGTGAATTGAGGACATTTCCATTTTGACCCAGTTGTATCATTTAGGTTTTTACCCATATGTTGGTACGGCACTAGCAGAATATCCCATCCAATTACAAAGCCCAGCATTCTAGAGGGTGGATCCGTGCCCAAGAAAGTGGCATCAGACCATGTTTCGCCAATCCAGCCTTACAACAAAGAAGCCGTGGCTCAACACCGTAAACAGCCTCCATGATCTGGCATGATCCCGAAGGAGTCACTCATTCTCAGCCTAAGAGGGCTTTGTGGTACAGGAAAACTCAGAAGTCTTCTTCTTCTTCTTCTTCTTCTTCTTCTTCTTCTTCTTCTTCTTCTTC
>JAHTLZ010000054.1:14793348-14804317 GCA_023846285.1 Phrynocephalus versicolor
TCTTTCTTTCTTTCTTTCTTTCTTTCTTTCTTTCTTTCTTTCTTTCTAATATTGTTACCAGGCCTTTCTCTTTAAAAAGGACCCCGAGGAGGTTTACATCATTAAAAGATTATACTTAAAGCCAAAAACAGTGGGTATGCACACAGTGTAAAGCAAGCATGTCCAAACTTTGGCCCTCCTGATATTTTGGACCACAACTCCCAGAATTCTAAGCTTAGATTGCCAATGGCAAAGGACTGTGGGAGTTGTGGTCCAAAACATCTGAAGGTCCGAAGTTTAGACATGCCTGTAGTAAAGGAACCAAACCATTGCCACTCTTAAACAAAAGCAACACTCTAGCACATTCAAAGCAATAATGGCCCCATCATTCATTTAAAACCCCTGCTCAGGCAGCCGCTCACTCAGAGAAAGCCAGCCTGAAGAGAATAGCGTTTCCCTGCTTGCGGAAGGACAGCAAAAATGCAGGCCAGCCTGGCCTCCAGTGGGAGGGAGTTCCGGAGTTTATCAAGGAGAGAGAGCTCTCCTGTGTCCCCACCAAGCATATGAAGGAGGGTGGTGGGACTAAGCGAAAGGCCTCCCCTGATGATGTGAACCATTGGGCATTCTCTCAAAGGGAGATACGATCGTTCAGATTCAAGAATGAACACTGCAGAGAAAGGTCAAACAATCTTTGATGTGCATATTTTGTATGAAATGCACCTTCTTATTTTTGCAGATGGGTGCTATTTGAAGTTGGAAAGAGTACCAGGAAAGGAGGCCAGCCTCTCTGGAAATGAGGTGGGGAGAACCTTTGGTCTCCAAGCAGAAGTGCATGACCGGTGTTGGTGAAAGGCGCCAGTCAGCAAAACCCTCCGTGCTGTAGTGCAACAGGAGGGTTGCAGGTTAAGCTGATTATTGCATGTAATATTGTGGAACGCCTTTCAAAATATGTCTGCGGAGCTGAGATAAGCTCCCAACATCATTTGTCGGAGGCAAATTGAGTTCTTGTTTATCTAGATTTATTGGATTATAAAACCAGGGCTTTTTGAACTCACCTCAGATAAGGCATCAAAATATATTTATGCACACATTTCTTTAGATTTCTGGATGCTGTGCAGAGCCAAGTTGGCATGCGATAGTCATAAAGAGGCATTCACTCAGTTTTTAAAATGTGATTTTTATTTTAAAATAGAACCTATTTTTTAAAAAAAGGAGTCACATTAATTATATACAATGAGCCCACATTATTGAATCACCAGGATCAATTAAAGCATGATCTTTGGGAAATTAAGAATTAGCAGGCAGCACCTTTAGCCAAAACTCTGCTATTATTGGGGCAATTAATGTCACATTTTACTAGCTAAAGAAAAAGAAAGAAAAAAGTTATTGCTGACAGTGAGGTAAAGACAGAGAATAAAATAATGAATAAGGCCCTTTCTTTGCATTTTATTTTAGAATTTCCATGGCGCAGTGGTTAAATGCCTGTCCTGCAGGTAAAACTGTGCTCAGGACCTGGGGTTCAAGTCCCAGGTAAATGGCTCAAGGTTGACTCAGCCCTCCATCCTTCCGAGGTCAGCAAAATGAGTACCCAGTTTGCTTGGGGGGGTGGAAATGTGTAGCCTGCATGCTGTAATTAAAAACTGTTAACTGTCCAGAGACTACTTGAAGTGGTATGGGGCGGTATATAAGCAGAACACTTTTCTTTGCTTCCCCCACCCCACCCCACCCCATATTGGAAGGTATGTCAAATAGTGGGGCGTCAGGGTTATATGACATGGCAAAGAATGGATTCAGAAAACTTTTCCCATTTGGGGGCTAAGTACAAAGTCTTTCCCACATACTGCCAGCACCTTTTAAATGTATTTACTACGGAGATGGTTCTCCTGAACAGCCGTGAGCATCTGAAAGCTATTAACACTTGGGAATGACATTCTTTCTCAATTTGTTCACTCATTTGTTCCTCATCCTGGTCTTCCTCACAAGAACGTGATTCACAGTACCTCACAGTTAAATAGGTCAGATGGCGGGCCAAAGAATGAACTTTTAAAGACTTCAAGGCTCAGGGTGTCCAAAACCAGCCTAACCCTGCTGGGATTGTAGGTGTTGCAGTCCAAAGAAGTCAAGGTCCCAAATTCCGCTTGGAAGTAGCGGTTGTTGGCCTGGATTAAGTTGGCATCCCCAACTGGAGTTTGGCTAGCGGAAGCTATGGGATTGGCTTAAGTGCTGGTTGGGATGACCCGGTGGATGGGGACCACTGAAAATCCCCGTTCGGTGGCCCTGAGGCGAGATTTGGCTTCCAAACTTCCTGTCCATGAAAGGTTGGCCAATTAGGACTCCATCTGGCATCAACGGATGGGAGGGAATTCATCTCCCCAAGGGCATTAATGGTTGACCATTGCCCTCCCCAACAGATGAGCAGCACGGTATGGACCTCCTCGTGCTTCTGACTGAGAAATGAGGACATCCTTCTGGAGATCTGCAAAGGAGGTGACCTTAAAAGGATGGCCTTCTCCTACAAAATGAATTTAAGGAAAATCTTTCTTCTCTAGCAAGATTTTCTTTAGACTTCATTTTGTAGGACACAGGGTGTCCTGTTCTTTTCCTCGCTGTGGTTTCTCCTTCCTTTCCTACTGTTCCACCAGAATGTATCTGTCCCCTGCTCCCAATTTGGCCCCTTTCCCTCTGCCTATTTCACCCCAATCACATCTATCAGATGGTGATCTGAAACACTTCCTGCAGAGCTGTTAAAACTGGATTACTGAACAAGCTCCTACCATCACATGGTTGGGCATGCACAAGGTTGAAGTTCATCAGAAGTTATTAAACCATTCCATTTTATTTCTGGCACTCCAGGAAAAGAACCACAGAAGGAAGCCAGATCCCTCTCCAAACAAGATGGCTTGAATCTTGAGGAATCTCAAGCCATCTTATCCCCGGGGTGTGTGTCAAAGTGCAAGAAAACTACGTGCTTCATGGATCATTGTGATAAAAGCACCAGCACCTTCCACTTATGTGAAACAGGAGGCTGTGTGGTTAAAGAGGAAATGCAGTGCAAAAAAAAAAAAAAACCTTTCTATGAAGGTCTCTTTTAATGCCAAGTGGGAGATGCTACTGGAACAAAACCAACTCACCAAGTTGGTTTCCATTGGGAGATTCTGAATGGCAAAAAAGGGAGCGAGCCAAGAAATAAATGCAGCCTCTGACTCAGGTGACACACCCTGTTCCTCAGGCATCAACACTGGGAGAGTGACACGCAAACATCCTCAAGCCTGACATCCTTAATCCTGCTGTTTGCTTTTGCTGCTGGCCGAGGATTTGGTCTGTTATTGGATTTGACCATGAACTTTCGGAGTAGGAGAAGAGCAAAGAGGGGAGGGCTGCCACACACAGAGAGACCAACTCTGGCTGGCTTTCAGACTTTTCCGTTTCATTTGTATGATATCCCCACCACCACCAAGGGGATGAAGGTACATGAACAGCATTCAGGACAGTGCAGTGCTGAACAACGAGGCCATGGAGGACTCCTCCTTAATCATCTCTCAACCCATCAGTTCGTTAAACTAGAAGGTCTCAGACTGGTTTCGAAGCTGGGCCAAGAATGGGGTGGGTGGGTGATGATGTGCCTGCTGCCCCATGCGCACAGGTGGAGAAACAGGGGTCAGTCTGGTGGAACTCCTCAAAGCTAGTTCCTCTGGAATACCCTGCCAGCTTGACATGCATATACCCAATGCTGACTATTTCCAGAAGCCCAGCTGGGTCAGACCTGGATAGTCCTTCAATGGGTGTCCACCAAGGAACACCAACAATCTCCAGATGGGGCGAGGAGAGGAGGCTGCCTTGGAGAGGCAACGCAGCAATAGAAGGGGCCAAGGCTGTTTATAAGAACATCATTCTTAGTGGTTTTAAAGACATTTATTTGATTGTTTGATTTCTCCGCTGCCCATCTAGCTATAGGGTTACTCCGGGCAGTTTAGAACAAGGAGGTTGATCAACCCCTGATTGATAACTGTGCAAAGGAACCAGTTTCTCGAGCCCCTCCCCCGCATTCCTTTTGGCATCCACCAAAACGGGCTCACGGCCGAGGAGTCACCTGTTTGTGCCAGGCGGCCCTTGGCTCGGCTGCCAGGAAGGAACCCAAGAGGTGTTCCAGAGACACGTGGGCACTGCAGCGCAGCTTGGAGGGACAGGCACGGTAATTAACCTTCTGGATAACCTGGCGGCCATCCAGTGTCTGCCTGTTTTCTCCTGCGAGAGACACCGGTCCGCTTTCGATCTAAGAAGATTTCCAGAGGAGTGACACTTCCCTCCTGTGCATCACAGAATTCGTGCAAGCTTAGAAGTTTCTTGAGGAATATATACTGTACTGTATTTCCTCAATAAATACAGGAAATATGGTGCCAAGAATACTTAGAATCATAGAATCATAAAGTTGGAAGAGACCTCAAGGGCCATCTAGTCCACCCCCCTTGCTACATTCCTCTTTCTTGCTAATTCCATCTGGCCTCAAGGAATTTTTTTTTCAAGACCAGCAAGATTCCCCATCTTGAACACAAGAATGAAGCAAAGATTTCCTTTTTTTCCCATCCAGGTCTCCAGAATCAGCACAAAACATCTCCGGGCAAAATGGCTACCTTTTTCCCTTGTGAAGCCAACAACCTCCATTTTGAACAAGTGAAGGAGGGCATGGTGAGGGCCTGAGCAGCCACAAACACTCCATCCAGTGCTTCTGATGCTTCCAATCCCCTGATGATGTGACGGCAGCCGCTCTCGCCGTAAGAATGGAGTTCTTGTGTGATTCGGGTGAAAGGGGTTCCCACAAATCTGAAAACACTTGCTGAGAGTGCGAGAAAATATCTCAGCTTTACAGAAAGAGAAACTTACAAAGGGCTGTTGTTGCTATTGTGCCAGAGAACAAAATGAGAGGATTGGTTGGTTGGTTGGTTGGTTGATAAGCTTCCAGAAAATAACAAAATTAGACTGCATTTTAAAAGTGAACATATAAAACAACCCCCCTCCCCTTTGGAAAACCATGGGACTGCCTAAAATTACTCCAGGGTTAATATTGCAAATATTGAGATTTTTCAGTGCCTGGGTGGAAAAGCCGGGTTGTGACTTGCTTTGGAAAGCTCAGGAGGGTGGTTGACTAAAGGCGGCACTTCCTCAAACCCCCACCAAGGGACAACAAGGCTACATTACAGAACCCAAGGCAGCTCTCTCTTTCTCTCTGATGCTTTGCTCCCCCTCCCACCATTTGCTGCCTGAGGCTACCATGCCACTTTGCCTAATGACAGAACCTATACATGTAGAAAAGTGCAATGGCCAAGGCGTGGGAAGCAACCAGGAAATCTGCAAGGGAGGCCAGGACCAGGGTGTTTCCAGCATGCAAGAGTGTGGACAGTCCAGTCCAGGTTCAACAGTCACAGAAAGAGTCTTCAGCCAGTCCAAGGTCAAGAGTCACACACAAACACAGGAGTCCAGAGGTCTCACAGAAAACTTACAGAGCAACCAAGTTCCAGGAAAGTTCAAGGTAAGCCCACCAAAGCTTCAGGAGTCCAGCTGCACTCTGATTGGGGAGAGAGGCCTGACTCTGCAAGGAGGGGGAGTCCTGTGGCCCTGATCCTGACAAAAAGTATATAAAACAAAAATATAAAAATGCTTGCTTCCCACAAGTCAGAAAGGAATTTCACCTTGAGTGTTTGAGAACTGGATTCGAATTTCACCGGGCCCCTGAAACTGCGGGCCTCCATAACTTCACAGGGTTGTTTTATAAAGGAAAGAAAAGGAGGCTGGCTTATGCACAATTTCTTGAGTCTTTCTGCTGGATGGCTAGAATGTTTTTTTAATGAAAAACTAACTGATGTGATTTTTTTTTTAAAAAAGGAAGCTTAAATGGAAATCCTAGACATGAAGACTCAATCCAACAGGATGAATCACGTTGAAAAGAACATTGGCTTAAGAAAAGATAAATGTGTGTTTTCACTTTTAGGAATAAATGGGAGGTCAAGAGACTGAAGCCACGACGATAATTACATGGATAAGGCTCTACTGCCCCCTCCTGGCTGTCAGGCGAAGAAAGGAACACCTTGGGAGTTTCTTTTCAAAGAGAAAGGCAGGGTTTTAAAAAATATATATGTTAAATAAATAAATTGAAGGCATGGAAGGAAACCATGGGAAGCTTTTGAGGCCAGAGGTTCACCAGGGTCTCTCTCTGTGTGTTGTATTGTGTTTTGTGTTTTGCGACAGGTTAAAATGTTGCTGCGAAAAGTTCAAAAAGAGAGTGAGAGAAAGGGCAGTGGCAAAGAGGGAAAACTGGGTATTTTGGTAAGAAAAATATCTCAAACTTGTAAAGCAAAGCAAAAGGGGGGGTGTTAGAGAAACGTTTCCACTCTCCCTCAAAGACATCCTGAAGCGAAACGCTCAGAGAGGATCAGAAGGGGCAGCCGGTTATGCGCAGCCTGGAAGACGCCAAGAACGGGTAGCATGGCCACTGTCAAATATTTCCAAACAATAAGAGCAAGTTTGCAAGGGGGTGGGGGTGGAGGGCTGCAGAGGGAAGGATCCGAGAGCCTTTGAAATGCAAAGACGACACGTGGAGCGGGGGCTTAGCGGGGAAAAAAAACGTTTGGGCGGTCCACGTTGCATGCTGGCGGGATGACGGATCTCCAAAGACGTCCTCCTTTCCTTCCTTGGAGACGGTAAGAGGTTGATGGGATGCTCCCCGGGCAGAAAGGCTGGCGCGTTCAGGTTTCCTGGCTTGGTTGGGCCAGACCGGATGACCTTTCGGGGTCCCCCTCAACAATCCCTCGCTTCTACCGCAGTTTAAGGCCGTAGCTTAAACACGGCGCACGAGTCCGACCTCGCAGGTGGCCTGTTTGGCGCTCCTCTTCCTTTGCCTGCCTGAGGACCCAAAGGAGCCGGCCTGGTAGCCAAAAACCAGTCCCTTTGTGGCCCCTTCAAGGCCACCCGATGGACAGCAGCAGCACAGACTGTCCACCAGTACAATGTGTTTCCCCAGGGCAACCCCCACCCCCGCCAAGGTCACTGTGCAGGCACCACAAGGGGACTCTTTAGTCTTGAGAAAAGGCGCCTGATAGGGGATATGATGGAGACATACAAAATAATGCAGGGCATGAGTCAAGTGGATAGAGGGAAGCTCTTCTCCCTCTCCCAAAATACCAGAACTAGGGGACATACACTCAAATTGAGGGCTGGGAGAGTAAAAACTGACAAAAGAAAATATTTTTCACCCAGCGCGTTGTTAGTCTGTGGAACTCCCTGCCACAGGATGTGGTGATGGCATCTGACCTGGATGCCTTCAAAAGGGGATTGGACAGATTCCTGGAGGAAAAGTCCATCACAGGTTACAAACCATGATGGAGATGTGTAGTCTCCAGGCTTTAAACCAGGGTACTTCAAGGGCCAGATGCAGGAGAGTGGTATCAGGAGACAGAGATCTAGTCTCGTGTGCTCCCAGAGGCATCTGGTAGGACCGTGAGATACAGGAAGCTGGACTAGATGGGCCTTTGGCCTGATCCAGCATGGCTCTTCTTAGGTTCTTAGGTTCTTATGGGGGGGGGATTCCTACTATGGCCAAGAGGGCCCGCCGTGGGGCGCTACAAGCCTCTCCCCCCCACCACCACCAAGGGCGGGCAGCGATAAGGGGGGGGGGGCGTTCCCTGGCCTGGCCAGCAACGTAAGGCGCCGGGAGGAAGAGGAACGGGGAGGGAACGGGACGGGACGGCCAGCTGCTGGGGCTGGTCCCTCCGTCGCCACCCCGGAAGGCTGGGCCCGGGAAGGCGCGGCTCCGGCGGACCCGCCTCTCTGGGCGGCAAAGCCAGCGTGGCCGCCGGCGCCGAAGCAGCCCCGTCCAGCTCCGCAGGTGAGCGCAGGTGGCCCGGGGGGGGGGGTCGCTTAAGGAAGGGATGGGGAGGAGGGGGGAGCGGGGCCGGAGGGCGGGCTGGGGTGCGAGGGAGGGGGCGGCCGACCCCAGTGGGAACGCCACCGAGGCCGGGCGAAGGGCGCCTCCCTCCGGCGCTTTGGCTCGCGAGGAAGCCGCTAGCTAGAGGGGCTTTTAGGTCGCGTTCCTTGGGCGCTTCGGACGACAACGTCCAGTGTTCAGCCACATGGGAGCTGGAGTCCAAATAAATGAAAGTCCTACCTCCCCCCAAAAAATAAAATGCCTCTGTGCGGGCTTGGACCCACCTGCGCATCCCGAGGCAACGGCAGGAGCCTTGGAAGACCGCGGGGAGCCCTCCGGGAAGGCGTCGGGGCGCCCTTGGCTCCTATCTGAATCCCTCCTTCCCCCCGTTTCTTTCTAATGGCTGAGGATCAGATGCGCACCCCCCCCAAAAAAAACCACCCTCTTTGACTCCCAAGGAGATCCCATTGGATTCCTTCCCCTCCCCGGCAAAAAAGACGCCCAGGAAAAGCGCTTCCTGGCACGGAGTAGGGTGGGGCGGGGGGCTTGTATTTGCGGGAGGGAAAGGGAAGCGGGCAACGGGAATGAAGTTCAGGACGCGAAGCAAGGGACGTTGAGTTCGGTTGGATCCGGAGGCTGGCGTGGTCGCTGCGCGCAGGAACTGCAAATCGCGCACGTTTCCGCGTCTGGCTTTGCCTGAGAAACAGAAACCGGATCCAAGCCAAGGTTGTGAGAAGTTAAAGAGCAACGGAGAAGCGGGGAGGGGGAGATCTGCGGCGGCGGGGGGGGCGCCTTGGGAATTCCTAGGCGTGGAAGCGGGTGAGATAGGCGCGATAGAAGGCAGCTTCTGGGTTGAACTGGGCTCCTTCTCGACCTTTGGTTTGGCGCTTAGTTTCCTTCGTTGCTGCTGCTGCTCCGGGTCCTTGCAGAGGTTCTCCAGCTGCAGGTGGGGGGGCGGGTGGGGGGAGGAAGTGGGGTTAGCGCATGACGACGTCACGGATGAGGAGGCGATTTACACCCACACCCACACCCCTTAGCTTGGGTTTGCAAAAGGAACTGGAGGGCAGGATTGGGTCTACTACAAACCTTAAAAGGGAGCTCTGGGGTGGAAAAACCCCACTGAGCACAGCAGCAGCAGCAGCCCTTCCTGCTGATTGCCAAGGGAGACCCATAACCACTCAAACTTCAGAGCCTCAGAAATCTAGTTCCATCCCTGGTTTAACGCTGATCCTCTCCAGTCTCTCTTGTGTCTTTCTGTGTGGATCTCAGCTGTTCCTCATTCCATTGGCAGTGAGTTCCAAGGGTCAAACCAGACCCTCCTCTCATGTCAAAGCAAGTCAGGTAGCTTAGAAGGGGGGGGGAATGCAGGCATTGTATCTGAACCAGGAACTTGTGGCCAATTTCAGCCATCACTGCCCCTCCCCCCCTAGAAAGGAGGAACTTGCTAAAATCACCTTGCTGAGCAAAACTCATGCCTGCTTTGCACATCAAATTCCTAAATACTATTGCTGTGGCTAGAAGAAATGTTGTGTATGTTGATTCTAAAAGAATTTCAGATATTCTCGTTAACACAAACAGGACAAGCAGAGGAACATCTGTTTTGCACAGAACTGGTGGTGAAAGGTCAACCCCAGTAAAACAAAAAGGTTGCATTGGTATAGGGAATAGCTTTAGCTACGATTTGCATTTCAAGTTTTTTTTTGTTTTATTCCTTGGGATTAAATATCATACAATGAGAGGCTGGTATTCTATTCTCCCAAATGGGAGAGGAGTGTAGGGCTTTATTTTTTAAAGTTGGATCAAGAGAGAAAATTCCAGTGTAGTGAAAACAAAAATAGCTGAAAATGCTTTTTGAAGAGTTTGAACACAGCCAACTCTGCCATTTTCAAGGGGCAACGGTTTTCTTAAGGTGGGTCATAGATTCATAGAAGCATAGAATCATGGAGATCTGGGAGGGGCCTCCAAGGCCATCCAGTCCAGCCCCCTCACCTGCCCAAGGCAAATCAAAACCAATCTGGCAGGCAGTTGTCCAGTTTTCTCTTGAATTCCTCCAGTGACGGAGCGCTCACCACCTCCCAAGGTTGTCGGTTCTGTTGTTATACTGCTCAAACAGTTAAGAAGTTTTTCCTGGTATTCAGCTGAAATCTGGCTTCCCTGTCGCTCAAATGCATTCTTGTGTGTCCGACACCCTGGAATGATAGAGAACAGAGCTTGGCCGTCCTCTTTATGACTATCTTTCAGGTTTTGGACAAGTGTTATTTTGTATCTATCCCCACCCCACCCCCTGTCTTCTTGAGGCTAGACCATACACAAGGATGTTTATGAGTGCTTTTAATTCTCTTTACCTTTTAAATGCTTTTTTTTAAAAAATGGCACCAGGGATAGTATTCAATTTTGTCGTACTACAGGTATGTCCAAAGTTTTTGCAAGGAGGGCCAGATTTGGGGAGGTGAAAATGTCTGAGGGCCGACCATTCAGCTGCATTAAAAGCAAAAAGCAAAAAAGCAAAGTGTTCTGCTTATATACCGCCCCATACCACTTTAAGTAGTCTCTGGGCGGTTTACAATTTTAATTACAGTGTGCAGGCTACACGTTGCCCCCCCCAGCAAGCTGGGTACTCATTTTACCGACCTCGGAAGGATGGAAGGCTGAGTGAACCTTGAGCCTGCTACCTGGGATTGAACCCCAGGTCATGAGCACAGTTTTACCTGCAGTACAGGCATTGAACCACTGTGCCACTACATGCAAGGAGGCAGGGAGGATGCTGCAGCAATGGAACCAGGGCCAGGTGGTCTGGGCAGGTAGCTGGGGGGAAGGATGGAGGCAGGGAGGGCAGGCAAACCATAAAACTGCAAGCTGACGTCTCCATCCGGTATGGGGAGGGGCCAGCTTTCGGGGATGTGTGACAGGCTGAGCTGGCAGGGAGAAGAGGCTGCGGGCCACTCGGAATTTGAAAACGGGATGCATTTGGCCCCCGGCCCTGACTTTGGACATGCCTGTTGTACTATGAACACTGACAAAAAAGTATCTATCTATCTATCTATCTATCTATCTATCTATCTATCTATCTAT
>JAHTLZ010000054.1:14821763-14843307 GCA_023846285.1 Phrynocephalus versicolor
TAGATAGATAGATAGATAGATAGATAGATAGATAGATAGATAGATAGGAAGGAAGGAAGGAAGGAAGGGACGGACAGACAGACAGACAGACAGACAGACAGACAGACAGACAGACAGACCCATGTAGGGATGGATGGATGGAGAGACAGAGGGGGAGGGAGGGAGGGAGAGTGGTTTATCTGTGCC
Organism: Phrynocephalus versicolor; assembly: GCA_023846285.1. Taxonomy (NCBI): domain Eukaryota; kingdom Metazoa; phylum Chordata; class Lepidosauria; order Squamata; family Agamidae; genus Phrynocephalus; species Phrynocephalus versicolor. The sequence continues at coordinate 14,821,950 of JAHTLZ010000054.1, forward strand.
TTTTAAAAAGAGGAGAATTTGTGCATTAAAGTAGCTCTGGTCCTTCCTGCAGGAAAGAATGCAGAAATGCTGAAAGATGTCCCTCAATTCCTTGTTCTCAGTACTTGAATGTGTCTTCATTGTACTGGACTGTATATTTTATTATCCCTCATTCCCGTAAGCCGCCTTGGGTCCTTTTTCCAAGGAGAAAGGCGGGGTAAAAATACTCTAATAATAAATAAATAAAATAAAAATAATCTTGAACATGCCATCATCAGAGGCTAAGGCAGGTGCGGCTAAGCTACCCATTCAAGGCAGGTGTCGACGGTGGCTGGGTGATGAATGAGGACAGGCACTCATCAAAGGATGATGCCAGCCACATTAGCCTGGCCTAAGGTAAAGCTACGCCCCCATGCAGGGGTTGAGGGCTGGCGCTTAGAGCAAAAGCGTTAATACTGTTTCTTTCCTGGTGTGTCCCTGTTTATGGCACCGCCCGGAGTGGCAGCCTCTCACATCCATTTCCAGGCAGGTACCTTCCGGTAGACGGCGCCGATCACGGCAGTTTTGAGCCTCATGCCCGTCACAAAGCAGATGTGGAAGTACTGGTGGAGGACCAGAGTCTGCAGCCCGGCGGAGACAAAGAGCAGGGCCGTGTAGAGGTAGCCCTGCCAACTGGGAGCGCTTCGGTCATTGACAAAGTTAATAAGCAACCTGGAAGGAAAGAAAGGAGCCGGGCAAACTTATGGTCTGGGGACATCAACGGCCGGAAATGAAGCCGATTGTGGGCCCGGACGCGGAGGGAAATCAGGCCACGAGTGGAACCAACGGCGACATTCCACCCCCTCCGCCTTGGCTACCTCGGGGGCACGCCTGGGAAAGAGGCGGGGGAACCCCTGAGCCTAGCCCGAAGGCTTCACAGCACGAGCAGGACGAGCACGCGTGGTCTACTCACTTCAAGATTTCGGGGCCTGCAAACATCAGCAGGTCGTGGAAGGCCTTGAAAAGGAAGCTCATGAAGAAATAGGGCCCGAAGGTTTTGTACAAGACCTTGAACAGGGAGGGTTCTTTCTCCCTCTGGGGCGGTTGGATGATGAGCGCTTCTGCCTCTTCCATCACGTCCCCGTTGGAGCCACCTGCCTTGGCCGTCGCCTTGGGCGAGTACATCACCGGCTCCGGGAGCCTAGAGAGAAGACGGGAGCCAAGCCCTTCACCAAAAGCTCTGCCCTCCAGAGTTCGGAAGTCAATAGACGTCTCATGCGGGCCTCCTCCAGATTTGGTGGTGTTTCCCCACCCCCCAATACAATACAGTGGTATCTTGCATAAAGTAATTAATTTGTTCCAAATGAAATTCTGTTAAGCAATTTTTCCTTTATAAAAATTTCCCATAGGAATGCATTGAAAACAGAGTAATCCCTAATCGCGACCGTTTTTATGTGGTACGGATTCGCCCCATAGGTGATTCTGTTAAGCAAATTTCCCCTATCTCCAATTTTTTTTTTTTGTACAGATTTTATGTTATAGAAACCGCATGTATCTAGTTTTTGGTTGCTCCTTCTTATGCAACTCTCCCTTTCTAAGGACCCCCCCCCCCGCCAAATTTTCCCAGGATACCCTAAGTATTTCTGGGCTTCACTGATCAAATCTTTGTTGCCATCAGAGGCAATGCTGACGCTAAAGGGTCAACACAAAAATTAAGAAGGGATCCTGTTTGTACACATTGAACATCAAAGCAAACAGAGCTTCCCTTACGCGACCCTAAGGGGGGGAAGAGTTCTCAGCAGCACCCTCGCAAAGGGATGCATCTCTCACAACTTACTTCTTGGCTTTTGCACACTCCTTGGTCCAGTTCCTGACCAAATCCGGAACAACTTCTTCGGATGTATCCTTCCGGTTCAACGACCACAAGTCCTTGGCCTCCAAGGGCTGCCGGTAGCCCTGGACCATCAGGCTGCAGGAGACAAGGAGGGCGTTATAGCGGAAGTTATTTGCTCCTTTTCCATCTCCAACACTTGGGAGGTAAGACCCCCACCTGGAACTGTTTGCCCATCAGGGAAATGGGCCACTCGTCTAGCTAGGGAATCCCAATTCCACTCACGGTGCCTCGTTCCCCTCTAGCTATCCCCACCCCAGCGGCCAGGGGTGGTAGAACCACGAGTGGAAAGCACCCAAAGCAGACCCTCTCAGGAGCTGCCGTTCTGCTCCACCAGGTTTGCATGCGCTTACCTGGTGATCCACCAGAAGGTGATCCTGGAGAGGAAAGAGGCACTGGATTCTGGGCAGGGATTCTGAGGGAGGGAAAAAAGGTTCAGCCTGGAGACTCTCACCGTCTCTTTGGTCAACAAAGCTGGCCGTAGCCTAGACGTCTTCCATTTCTAATCTCTTTCTGGAATGTGTGTGTCCAAACTCACACACCAAGCTCTTGTTAAGAACATAAGAACAGCCTTGCTGGAATAGGTCACCAAAGCCCATCCAGTCCAGCATTCTGCCTCACACACTGTCTCACCATTTGCTTCAGGGCATTCCCAAGCAGATGTCTTCACCTGCTTACGATTCCCTGCAAACGGCACTGAGAGATCCCCTGCCTCTCTCTCCAACCCGGAGGTTGTCCTTAGGCATCCATCAGGATAGCCATGGAGACCCTTGTTCTCCATGAACTTGCCCAATCCTTTCTTAAAGCTGTCAAGGCTCCAATATTTCTTGTTGGAAATTTGGAGCCGGAACGGGGAGTGCTTAGGAGGCTCTTTGTCGGATCTCAAACATTTGAGTGCCTGCGGCGACCACCTTCTAACAGCTGCCAAGGGCAGAGGCACGGAATGCCCGGGGCTGGTCTCACCAGCCCAGTTCAGTCGCTATGGAAGAGACCAAGCCAGGAGATCTGCTACAGCGCTTTCTTTAACAACCTTTGTCTACAGATTGACCCCTGCTAAGTGAGCGATGACTTTCCCCTTTTTTTCACCCTCCAGAGGCACAGGAACCCACCCCCAAGCCAAAAGAACCATTCCACACCAGGACCCCCCCCCCTCCTTGGCTGATCCAACGCCAGGCCAACTAAAACACCGCAGGAAGGGCCACAGAAAGGGCCAAGTCGTGGGCCTGGGAGGGCCCTCGCTTCCCTTCCAGATCAAGCCTCAGCCACAGCAGGGAGAGGGAGAGCAAGCCGTGTCAGGAAAAAAGACTCCCCTTCCTGCAGGAACCGGCTTTTGTGGACTCCACTTCGGAGGTGGAATGCAGCTTGAAGGAAGAAATCCTTCCAGATTTGGAGAGTGGTGTGCAAACAGATTAATCAAGGAAAGGAAACCTCACGTTCTTCCCTGGACCCCTCTGTTTATCTGGGCCAGGCTCATCAGAAAACCCAACACTCGTGGGACACGGGGTGGTGGTGGAGGTTCCCCTCCCACCCACCTGACGGGCAAAGCCGAAAAACAAACAAACTTGAAGCCATCTGCTCTCTGCTGAGTGAACCGCAGGAGCGCCAATCAGTCCGGAACTAGAAACTCTACACGCCTCCACCTAAAACGGTAGGAGCTGCAGCCTTTCAGTGCAAGAAGGCCCACAGGAGAAAGGGCCAGGTTTAGACCCCCAAGATCTTCCAGGGGTTGCACAAGCTGCCAAAAAGGACAACAGAGGGAAATCTAGCCCACCAAGGAGAGGGAGAGAAACGGCATATCTAGCCTCGTGCGCTCCCAGAGGCATCTGGTGGGGCCACGGTGAGATACAGGAAGCTGGACTAGATGGGCCCTTCTTGGCCTGATCCAGCAGGGCTCTTCTTAGGTTCTTATGGCATTCCTTCCGCCCAATAAGGCCCCCAATTTCTTCACACTGGCTGGCAAATGCTGGAAGTTGCCATCTGTTTTTTTAAAAAAATAATAATAATACTTTCCTAAGCAACAGACTGGGTTTAGACAAAATGGGCAGCCTCCGTTCATTTTTTTGGGGGTGGGTGGGTGGGTGTTCAAATGACTTAGTGGATCCCCACGCTACGGGATCCATGGATCCACGTGGCATTCAAGCTGCAGCCTTAATCATCATCATCCTCCTGGGGGGAAGGCCATCCCAGGCTTGTTTACAACCAGGCTGCACACCCGGACATCCCCACCCTCTGATTAAGCAGGCAGGCAGCCACTCAAACCACCCAGCCACTGTGACATAAAGGGAAAGTGCTTACCGGAGCCGTGTGCAAGCAGTAACATTTCTTGTGTTTGGATCTAAATAACCTCCACCCACAAACCGCAGCCCGAACTGCCCTGGCTAAATTTCCAGAGTCAGGATTTGAGGAAGGGGTGCCTCCCCCTGCCTTCTTCTGATCTCCGAGGGGTTCCCGGGAATGCAAAACTGCCAAACTGGCCCAGTTTCTCAACCCCTCGGCCCCCTCCTTCCAAGGGCGCATGCATGATATAAACCATCCAGCCTTTCCAGCCTCGGCTCGTGTTTTTTATTTTCCGTTCAAGCACATCCTAAAAATACTCCCAACAGTAATACGAAACAGATCGACATGGAAATCCCCTTCTAAAAAAAATTTTTTTTTAAACAAATTAAAACGATCAGAGCGCACAGCCATGAACAGTGTTGTTGGTGTGCCTTAGAAGCAGCAATTCCGGAAAATGGATCTGGGAAGTGGAAACGAGGCGAGGTGGGCAAAAGGAAGAGAGGGGTGTGTTTACAAGCAGGTACAATAAAGGCAACATTTCAACCCACCAAGAAACAAAACCAGGGAGTGACAAAACAGCCCTCCCTCTGTGTGCCTCTTCTCGAATCTTCTCCTGTTGCTCTCTAGACACAAACCTTCCACACAGCAATCTTTCTAGAAACAGGAATGCATTGGAGGCATGGCCTTTAAGAAGTGAAGAATCCACTATTTCGGCCCAAACTCCCTACTGCTTTCCGGAAACAGTAAAAACAGGGCTCTAGTAGGGCCTTTAGTGTTTGATGGCATTCCTTACAAGTGACAAAACTGTCAGCAACTACAGTGGACCCTCGTATAACAAACAGTTGGTATATCATAAAATCTGTACAACATAAAAAATTCCTGAGATGGGGGAAATTTGCTTAACAGAATCGCCTATGGGGCGAATCCGCACAACATAAAAATGGTCGCAATTAGGGATTACTCCGTTTTCAATGCATTCCTATGGGAAATTTGCATAAAGGAAAATTTGCTTAACAGAATTTCATTGGGAACGAATTAATTCCTTTAATGAAGGTACCACTGTATTTACTAGACGTGTGCAGATTTGTGTTGTTGTTGTTTTAACTTGGAACTTCCCAGGCAGCTAGGAGGCATTTTGGGAGGTGTAGCGCAAAGCCACACGCCTCTACTTTACTACGGTTTGCCTAAAACATCTGCAACACTTTCCCTAGGGTCACCGATAAGAGGCCTCTTCCGTGGCACGACCAGCATCGATTACTTACCAGGTCATGAACCGTCTCTGAGAACAAAGGCGGCCGTTCCGGGAAGCAGGCCAACACAAGCTGGGTCAGCACTAGTGCAAAGTAGATGTAGAAGGTAACATAGCGAAACACATCGACTCCTTCGGGCTAGAAAGAGGTGGGGGGGGGGAGGCATGGCATGGTTAGGAAGAAGAGAGCGATTTTACAAAGAGGCAAAGGTCCCAAACCATCCTCCGCGGAAGCCTGAGGATGCACCCTCCAGAGAAGAAATGGATTCACTTCTCAGACATACAACATCAAGTTCTGAACTCTTTTTTTCAATTATTTTTGCCCAGTCTATAAGGAGGTTGTTCTAAGCCTGAAGAAGCTTGAGCTTTCCCCATGAAACTTCGATATTTCTATTATTTTATAATGGTCTAATACAGGCATGTCCAAACTTCAGCCCTCCAGATGTTTTGGACCACAACTCCCAGAATTCTAAGCTTAGACTGCCAATGGCAAAGGACTGTGGGAGTTGTGGCCCAAAACATCTGGAGGGCCAAAGTTTGGACATACCTGGTCTAATAAAAGCTATGTCCTGCTGTTGTGCTTGCATAATCCTCGGGGCCACACCGCCTTATCTTTCTTCTTTCTGGATTATAAAAATCAAGCCTCATTTGGAATGGCATGTAATAATGGGCTGCAGCTCCTGGGAGCAAAAAATTGGCTAAAGGTCAGGGGAAATATCTCAACGGTTAGAGCAGCACAGCAAGGGAAGCAGTGAGCGCTCCAACACTGGCACTCAAGAGAAAACTGGACAACGGACTGTCCGATCTGCTTTGATTTGGATTCCTGGCTGGAGCAAGGGATCAGGTCCCCGTGCAGCGCCATGATTTTCTGAGTGTGTTTCCTTCCCCTAGCCGTCTTTTGTCCCGTGCAAGGGCTCAGCATTAAATTCAGGGCAGGCAAAGCTAGCAGGGCTGAGTTGGCGACTGTGGGGCTTTCAGGTGGCGCAACAAAAACTCCTGCAGAAAAATTCACCGAACTGAAAAGGGACAACTGGGTTTCCTCAAGTTTGGAAGGAGAATCAGAATCAGAATCAGAACCCTTTTATTGGCCAAGTGTGATTGGACACACCCAGAATTTGTTTTGGTTAAAAAATGTTCTCCATATATTAGAAGGAAATATAAGAATCATATATTCAACAATAAAAACACAGTACAACAACACAATATAACCTATTGTTAAAAAAGGAAGAAAAGAAGTAAAAATTAATTATTCAACAGTTTGATAGCACTTGGAAAGAATCTTTATATCTAGTTGTCCTAGTATGCAATGTCCTAAAACGTCACCCTAAGGGTAACAGTTGAAACAGACTATGTCCAGGATGTGTGGAATCTGTATATATCTTCATCGCCCTCTTTTTAGCTCGTGTGGTATACAATTCCACAATAGATGGCAAATTACCAGCAACAATTTTTTCTGCAGTTCCAATTATCCGTTGAAGTCTATATCTGTCCTGCTTAGTCGCAATTAATGGACGCTCTCTGGCATCTCAGCCCACCGGTGGGAAAACTAAATCTGGACCAGATGCATCTGCGTTCAGATCCAGGGTTCTTGTTACGGCTTTTGAAGAAATGAGCAAAGGGGATGGCCCTGAAGCAGAAACGGGGGGGGGGGGGAGGTGCAACCATTCCAGGCTAAAAGGAGATGGGCCGTGAAAGGAAATTCAGGAAATTCTCTGTGCCCTTATCAGGGGAGGGAAAGGGGCTCTCTGCATTTCACAGGTTGTCTTCCTGCGAGCACTTCCAGCTTGGTTCTTGGGTGGGGTCTCAGGCCTTTCAAAAAGCCGGCCCGGTTGTTTTGATAGCCCTTTGGCAGGATCAGCCCCGGCTTTGAAGAACATTTCGGACCAAACCAAACAAGCACAATTTAGGGCCTTTTAAAGCCTCTGAAGAGGGAGGATTTAATGGGCCATTAGCTGCTCAGCGCCAAGCTGTTCCCGCAAGAGACCACAAGGGCAAATCATTAAGCCGGGCCGTTTGGCCTTCCACAACCCCCACGGGTCCTCTCGGCTGGCCTGCAAGAGGGCTGCTTACCGTGCTTGTGGCATGCATGATTTTTGACCTGAAAGGGACGGTAGCACACAGGAGAGTAATGAGCCAGAACAGCAGCAGCAACCCCGAAGACTGGACCCCTTTGATCCTCTCGTATTGTATCAAAAAAGTGGCCAGCAGCTGTGGAAGGAAAAACCCAAGGGTGGTCAGTTCCCCGACAAGGGCGCTGGCAGAGCCAGGAATCTGAGGCTGAAATAAGAGCAGACGATCACATGGAGATGGCAGAGGGGATCGCTTGGCTGCCACCCCTCCGCCTGTGGCCTCCTGCCTCGCCTGCTACCCCCTCGAGCCCAGACTGGCACCGGCACTGCCTTAGCCTGGCAGCAAGACAGAACTGGGCTGCTCAAGCACCCGGGGCTTTTGGTGTCCAACCTGCCCGAGGGAAGGTTTCGTTTTCTTTCGGCAGGGTTTCAGAGGCGTTTTAAAGTTTCAGTGACGGCCTCCTCCCCTGGAGAGCAGTATTTTAATACATAACATAATAACAAATAATAGGATGACCCCCCGTGTGCATCAGGTCAGCCGTTGGGCTGTCATGGCATCAATTAATGTGGCAAGAGATAAGCGAAAAGATGGCGCCACCAAGCCACAATGCAGATGCACCTCTAACATGTCTCCTAAGGTTTAGAGCCAGGCATGTCCAAACTTTGGCCCTCCAGATGTTTTAGACCACAACTCCCACAGTCCTTTGCCATTAGCAACACAGGCTTGGAATTCTGGGAGTTTTGGTCCAAAACATCAGGAGGGAAAAGGTTTGGACATGCCTGGTAGGCACTTCAGCCATCGTATCAGTGCCAAGGCCTGTTCCAGGCCATTCCTGTCATTCTACTTTTCTAGAATCCCCCATGCGATTCATCTAAGAGGCCACCAAGCAAAACAAAATCACACGAGTAGAAGAACGGGATCGGAGCGACTTCCACTTACCATTGTGATGCCCAATATGGCAGGACTGACTAAGAAAATGGGACCTTGGAAAAGGCGGTGGTTTCTTTCCCAGAAAGAGTAGAAAAGGTCTGCCCAGCAGACAATCCACAGGAGGAGGCCCAAGGCCTAAAATAGAAAGAGAGGGCATTTCTGAAACACATACGACACTCTTGTGAAATGGACCGTGGGAATTAACAGTTACCCAGGTTACAAACCATGATGGAGAAACCAGGGTACTTCAAGGGCCAGATGCAGGGGAGTGTTATCAGGAGACAGATATCTAGTCTCCTGCGCTTCCAGACGCATCTGGTGGGGCCGCTGTGAGATACAGGAAGCTGGACTAGATGGGCCTTTGGCCTGATCCAGCATGGCTCTTCTTATGTTCTTATGTTCTTACCCTCCCCCCCGCCCCGGCCTGTTCAAAAAAGCAAGAGCAGAACACAACTGCTTTTATTTTTTTATCCTTCTAGCCCAGTGGCAAACCTTTTAGAGACCGAGTGCCCAAACTGCAATTCAAACCCACTAATTTTTTTTTTTTTGCAAAGTGTCAATACAGTAATTTAACCTGTATACAGGTGGGTATGAAGGGGCAATGTTGGGTGCCCACAGAAAGAGCTCTGTGGGCACCCAATATATTCTCTCTCTCTCTCTCTCTCTCTCTCTCTCTCTCTCTCTCACACACACACACACACACACACACACTGCACAAACATCCAAGGGGGGGTAACCGTGATAGGCGGTGGCCCCCCAAAACAGCCCACAGCCTTGAGACTGCTTTAATAACCCAAGGAGTCTTCCTCATCAGTGGAGTCCGTGGGCTGAATCCCCGGCCACTTACTGTTTTGGCTTTGTTGAGGTGTGACATTTGGATGTAGCCCTTGTCATGGCGGCGGAGGTACACAAAGTAGACCGGGAAGCAAGCCCAGAGGTAAACGCAGGGGATCCAAATGAGGACGGTGTTCTGAAAGCACTGGGTGAAGTCCGGGTTCTCCGTGTACCAGGTGACGTTCCAGTCCTAGGGAAAACAGTAATGGGTGGATCAAAAGCCAGAAGGGCAAAGAAGCAGGGTTGCATATGGCTGTTGTTGTTTTTTAAATTGTTGTTTTTATGTATTGGCTATGAATGCTATCAGGTGAGAGAGTGTAGGGCTGTGTGCGTGTGTATGTTTGGTTTTATGTCAGTTTTAAAATGAGTACAAGTGATGTCCTGCGTGTGAATGTGGCAGTATGTGTATGGATCTTTGTTCTTAAATGGTAGATTTCAAGTCCTGGATTTTTATACTGGGGTGTGTGCATGAGCTGACTGGGTGGCACTTTTTAATCTCATATTTTATACAATGACAATAAATTCTATTCTATTCTATTCTGTTCTGTTCTGCTCTACTTGCAGTGCCTGCATTTGTATCAAGAATAATGCCACATTTTCCTGCCCTGCTGACATTCACGGCAGCTCTTATACACTGTTTGCTCTCTTTCTGGTGGCTTTTATTTACCTACTTCTGTTTGTATTGGGATCAAATCATGTCCCGATTGAGTCACATTGTGTCTCTTTGTATCTTTGGATGCTTTTTTGGTTCTCGCTTGGGGAGGGAGGGGGGGGAGCAGTGACTTCCTCCGGCTTTCAAAACAGAGCAGTAGCATCTGTTCAAGGCTGATAAACCCATCAGAGCCGCATCTTTCTTTGGAGGCTTCCTGCTGATCTGTGTTATTAACACCAGGTCAGGCAAACAGGGCCAAGCAGCTTGCCTCCGTTTGCATGGTGAAAAGGTTTTGGAGAAGGTAGCCGCGTTAGTCTGTGCAAGAATTGCAGGCAAAAATCAAAGAAAAACAAAACAAAACAGAAGACCAAAAAATCACGTGTTGCTATATGTCTGAAGAAGTGGGACGCGTCCACGAAACGTTACATTAAAATATGAAAGTTGGTGTTCAAGGTGCCACGTGTTTTGTGTCTTTTGTTTTGTTTTTCTTTGATTTTTGCCTGCAATTGTAAAAAAAAAAGGGGGGTTGCTCAAGCTGAAAGCCAAGGGGTGTGTGTGGCTTTCCTGTCCCTCTGGATTTGGCCGGGCCCTGAGGTCACGGCCTTGGCCAGAAGAAGCCAGCCTGCCAAGGCTAGTGGCCCAGGAAGCCTTACACATTCCTTCTTAAGTCATGTGTGGCTTAAAACAATTAGGGCTACCCCATCTGTCCCGGAACGTTTCCTGACGCCCATCTGGACAGATATCCCTGGCTAACACCACGGACCAGACAAATGCTAAGTCACCAAGCTCAGCCCCCGTAATTCGGGGGGGGGAGCACTGCAGAATTTCCAAGGCTGCATTGGCTCTGGGCCACAGCTGTTGGAGGTCTTCTTCTTACCCCCCCCCTTGAAGGAGTCACCCCACATCTGGAAACGCACGAGGTCTATCGCTGGGCTCGCAGATGAGCCACAGCGCTGGTGAGCTGGCCTTCCCGTTTAAGTCTAGGTTTTAGCTGACTCCGTTCAGCGGCTAGGTGTCAAAAGCGCAACCACGGCCGCCACGCTTGAAGCCTCCGGCCAGGGAAGCCACTCCTTTACCCAATGTGGAGATGACCCTTCCTGAAACCTTTCCAGCAGGCATGTCCAAACTTTGGCCCTCCAGATGTTTTGGACAGCAACTCCCAGAGTCTTTTGCCTGGCAATCTAAGCTTAGAATTCTGGGAGTTGTGGTCCAAAACGTCAGGAGGGCCAAAGTTTGGATATGCCTCCTTTACAGCTTCTCTGTAGCTCTTGCTTTTGCATTTACTCCCAGGGAGGCCGCAGAGGCGATGTCCGTCCCAGGGCTCATTTCAGCCGGCGGACACAGAGAGCACTCCGGAGGGGACACCTGCTGAGTTTTGGCGCTCGATCGGACGTGACGACCGGTGACTGCGCAGCCAGGCCAGAAATGCCATTAATGAGACTAGTCAAGCTCACCTGGGAGCCCCTCCGAAACCCGATGAGAGAGATTAACGGCTATTTTTAATGACAAGCGAGCGGGGCACGGCAACGGAAAAGCTATCTCAACGTCAAAACAAATGACTCAAAAAAAGCTCCTGCCGACTCAGGAGCCACGCCAAGAAGGGTGATGAGAAGATGATTCCTCTCACCCACAAAGTTTCCCACGAAATCTCAAAGGCTGGCTCTGCCCTACAGCTCAGCTTTGACCATCGAAGGAAGGAAAGAAAGAAAGAAAGAAAGAAAGAAAGAAAGAAAGAAAGAAAGAAAGAAAGAAAGAAAGGAAGGAAGGAAGGAAGGAAGGAAGGAAGGAAGGAAGGAAGGAAGAACTTTGCATGCTTTTAGGGCAGGCTCTTCTCTCGCCCAACACGCATGGCTGGAGAGGGTCCCAAAGAAGGACTTTTGTAGTTGCTTTTCCTGGGCCTTTGGAACTCCCGTCCACATGAAGCTAAGCTGGCCCGTGTTGGCTAGGAGCTCAAATTTGGGGGTGCTTTTAACATAACCCCAAATCGGGACTCACCAGTGGCTACGGATGCACTGCCCTCTCAGCCACCCTCGGACTGACAGAACGCCAGGATGGGAATGAAACAGAGCTGGAGAATCCAAATGACTAAACAGCTTTTTTTTAAAAAAAAAAAAAGAAAGGCACAATATTGCAGAATATCACCATATTTTTTTGTTTGAAAAGCTGGTCTTATTGCACTGAATATTTATCCATTCACACACGCACTGAAATGTTTCTCGACCCTGTGGTCCAAGTCAGAAATCCCAAACCAGGGGTGGAAAATACATCCACCCCAAGAGAAGCCTTCTTCCAGAAAGGCAGTCTAGACCACATCGGAGGCTGGGGGCTCATTCAAAGAGGAAACCCCTTCTCTGCCGAAAGCGAAACAGAGGCGTCACCTGAGAAGTCTTAATGACGCCATGTGTTGCACGGGAGGGGGAGGTTGCTTCCCCCCTCCCCGCCGCCATTATGTCCTGGGGTGGTGATGGGAGACCACGCAAGCCCACCCAGCAGAGTCCTGCAAGGCAGCAGCACCCCACAAACCGAGATCAGAGCGTCCTTCTCCTAGCCCGGAAAAAAGGAAAAAGAAACGGAAAGAAGGGAAGTAGTTGGCCTGGCTGAAACCGGCCACTGCAGGTCTACAGGAAACGCCACCAATAGGCAGGAGGGCTGGCCGTCCTAAGGACCGCTGGCTTTCTTTCTTTCTTTTTTCCCCTCAACTGACCCTGCATGACCCTCCAGCCTGGCCTCGCTTGACCTTCCCGGTAGCCGAATATAGGGCGCCATTTCAAGCCACGCCAGGAGAGCAGCTGCCATTTCAATCTGGGAAGCTCATTCAAATGAACCCTAAGAGAAGGGTCTTGCTTGGACTGGGGAGGAGGGGCAGAAAGGGGGCATTTTCGTGGCTCCCTTGCCCCCCCCAGCTCCCACCCCATAAGATAGTATGAATTTCATGCCATTTTCAGGAACAGGCTAGGGGGCAGAGCCTTCTTTACAGATGTTTTAACTGTTTATTATTTGTTTATTATTTGTTTTAGAGTATTTCTACCCCACCTTCCTCCTTAGAAAAAGACACCAGGCGGCTGACAGTAAATGAGGGATCATATACAGTCCAGTACAGTGAAGGCATGCTCAAGGAATTGAGGGACCTCTTACAGCAGGCATGTCCAAACTTTGGTCCTCCTGATGTTTTGGACCACAACTCCCAGAATTCAAAGCTTAGCTTGCCAATGGCAAAGGACTGTGGGAGCTGTGGTCCAAAACATCTGGAGGGCCGGAGTTTGGACATGCCTGTCTTACAGCATTAATAGACAACATTACATTAAAGCAACACGGTTATAAGGAGTCATAAACACAAAGTCTAGGTCAGTGGTTCTCTACCTGTGGGTTCCCAGATGTTCCTGGAGTCCAACTCCCAGAAGTCTTCATCACTAGCTGAGCTGGCCAGGATTTCTGGGAGTTGCAGTCTAGGAACATCTGGAGACCCACAGGTTGAGAACCACTGGTCTAGGTGAACCCATAGATTCATATAAAATACACATGTTAGTCCATCATTCAGGGAAAGCTTGCCTGAAGAGAACGCCCTTGGCCTGTTCCCTGAAAAAGTCAAAACCAGACAGGTAAATGCTCCCCACTAACCACCCGAAAATGACCACTCAAGACAGAAAGAAGTAAGTCCATCTGTTATCCAGCCTTCCTCTCTCCCGGCTGCCTCCCCTCTTTCCTTGCACACTTGTCTTTCCCCCGAAAACCCCGCCTTCTCCAGGTGCGCCCAAAGTACCCCAGCCTACGTTTTGTCATTTGTGCCATGTTAGGGCACGGTGGCATTTTCCCCTCCGTACTGGCACAAGGGAAACCGCAGGCTAGCTAAATTAGATATGCATGAATTATTTCTCTCTTTTCCATGGCTGGCATTTCAAAACAATGTCTAACAGATGGCCGCCGGACCTACCGGGAGGAAAAGCAAAGATGTCCCTGGCGTGTGGCTTTTTGAAAGGTCAACACAATAAAGAGAACTAGAACTCAGTGCCAAGTATAAAACTTGGCTCACCCTGAGTAATCGGTACCCATCTGCCAGTCACATCTTAAGAACAGAAGAACAGAATAAGAGCTGTGCTGCCCATCTAGTCCAGCTTCCTGTATCTCACGGCAGCCCCACCAGATGCCTCTGGGAGCGCACAAGACAACTAGATCTCTGTCTCTTGATACCGCTCCCCTGCATCTGGCCCTTGAAGGACCCTGGTTTTAAGCCTGGAGATGACACATATCCATCATGGTTTGTCACCTGGGATAGACTTTTCCTCCAGGAATCTGTCCCATCCCCGTTTTGAAGGCATCCAGGCCAGGTGCCATCACCACCTCTTGTGGCAGGGAGTCCCACAGACCAACAACACACCTGGCTAAAACACACACTACCACCACTCCCATAAAATGCTATCATAGCAAGTGCAAACGGCTCTACATCCTATCCGCTGGTGCAATTCCAATAGTCATTTTGCATAGAAAACATCTCTTATAATCTGTGACTCTCATCACAGCAAAGCACGGAAACAGGTACTTTATTATCTTACCAGAACCTCATTTTTAACACCTTATCCTTACTTTGAACAGCGCCATTGTTTTTTAAAAAATTGAGTCACTTTAATGTTTGCATCGGCTAAGATCTGCGTCACATTATTTGGCAAGAGTAAGAAATCCGAAAGACCCTGGACACTTATCCCTTCCTGCTATGGATCTGGCCGTCTGTGTATTTTGCAGCTCCATTGGCTGCTTAAACAAATATTATTATCTGATATGGCTTGGCCAGAATCTATTCCTGGGAGGCTATTAGATCATATTAACAACGTCACTTATCTCGAATGCCAGGCAGTCTTATCGTTACCTGGCTTTTATCCCCACGCAATCTTGCTACTCATTATAGAGGTAGAAACTGACAGCCAAGTTCAAAAGCACACTAGGATCTAGTCAAGGAGAAGGGGACACCAGTTTAAAAATTCCATACAAGGAATCATCGTACTGAAGCCAAACAAAGTACAGTGGTACCTGTATAAAGGAATTAATTTGTTCCAAACGAAATTCTGTTAAGCTAAATTTCCTTTATACAAAATGCATTGAAAATGGAGTAATCCCTAATCACAACCATTTTATGTTGTATGGAATTGCCCCACAGGCGATTCTACTAAGCAAATTTCCCCTATCTCCGGAATGTTTTACGTTGTACAGATTTTATGTTATGCAAACCATTTGTTATACGAGGGTCCACTGTATCGGATTTTGGGAAGGACTGCTGAGGGACAAAAGCTTTGAAACATTATTTTTCTGACTACAGTTCCCAGCCTGGAAATCCTGCAAAGGGACTTGAATTATGGGGCCAGCCGAACCCACCTGTAAGGAATGAAGTGAAAGCTCTAGGGAAGGCATTAGGGCTAGAATTTTGAACCCCATGAAACATCAACCTTTAAAATAACATTTAAAAACTGTGGGCCATGTATAGATGCTTAGAAATTTGCCACACAACCTAACTCTTAAGTCTGGGGAAGTGGTCTCACAAAAACTCACATAAAAATAGTCAGTTTTTAAGATGTCACAAAGGGCTTTTGTCTTCTTTGAGTTCGGCCTGATATGCTTTAGAAGCATCAAGTCGCTGATGGTGTGAAGGGCTTGTTTTGAATAGGGAAAAAAGGACTTTCAGTTTTAAAAGGTTCTTTTAAATACTGTAGAAGAAGGGGGGGAGTGGTTTGAGCCATGAGACCAGAAAAACAAATTCAAAAGTAGGCTAGGTGATACCTTTATTGGTCACTACTAAAACAAAAAATGTAAGCTAAGCTTTGGATAGCAACTTGCAATCTTTACCAAAGCATTGTACCAAAAATGCAATCTGGATAGAAGACATAGTCTATCAGGCACTGAGAATCTTTTTGTGAGATGGAATACACCAGAGGATGGTATCAGGAGGGAGGAATGATGTTAAGAAGAAAGGTGTTTGGAGACAATAAACCTTGTCTCTATCTTACTTCCTTAAATAAAAGCAAAGCCTGAGGGAAATACAAGGGAGGTTGGAAAAAACCCTGCAGCAACAACAGTTACAAAAAGAAATAAAAGCAGCATTTAACACCCTCGGAGCTGCTGGTAGACCTATTCAGAGCCAGGGAGCCAAGTCAGCAACCCCAAAGCAGAGGGGAATTGCCTAGATCAGCTGGGACACTTCTGCTACAGTTCTACTAATCAGCCACCCCAGAGTCAGAAGCTGACAGGTTCTACCCAGTGGCAAACCCCAAAACCTACTGGGAAGCCTGGAAATATCATCCCTCCCACCAAGGGAATTGGAGCACCTCTCCTTAAAATAAATAAAATGAAGCCCTCAAAAGAATTGCTTCAGATTTAGTCTTAACTCTAACGCTAAAAAGGGCAGCATTACATGGATCACCAGGTGAAAATAAAAGAAAAATAAGAAGCTTTTTTAAGATATAAACATGGTTGCACTCTAAAGACAAACTCTTACATATTTTTAAAACATAAATATCCACAAAAGCTCATGTTAAAAAAACAAACTGACAGTCCATCTTTAGGGTGCCACCATGTTTTTAGGCTGTGGTTCGGATCTCCACCAAGGCAGGATAGCTCTTTTTCTGGGTGGAGTTGGAGGAATTTTACTTGGTGCAACTTCTACATAGGAGGGGAGGGAGGGAGGTACATGTTTGACTCTTGCTAGGTGTCGTCATTATTCTCCAAAGAGTTCACTTCGAGAGGAAAATTCCAAAATAAGGATTGCGTATGGAGATTAGATCTGCTTGCAGGGACTTTGTGAGTCACTGGAAAGCAAGGGATGCCAAAAAGAAAACAGGTGAGGCTCCCTTAGAGCGTTTTCTGGTGTGTGGGAGGGACCCCAAATAATGCCCACAAGCCAAAAATACAATTTGGTAGGAAGTATGATGCCTTGGGTGAGGACGAAAATTGCAAACCGAAAGGCAGGCTCTAACTAACCCTTTTTCTGCTAGACTACATTTCCACAGTGAGTTGCATGATGCCTGTGAAGATTTTCAGTTATCCAGGTGAAGCTATCCAATAAACTCATCCGGACAGTTGGTAGCATTAGTCAAACTTACAGAACCATATAAACGAAGCGGATAGTATCAGAATCACCAGCAGTAAAAACTATTTTCCCCGCAGAGATCCCTTGGGGGTTAATAAATGAAGTGCTTTCAGATTTCAAACATTCAACAAGGTTGGAATCATTAAATTGTCTCTCCTACTAGCTGTAAATAAAGCCTAAAAATCAATGTTTACAGCAGCCTTGGATACACTTGTGTCAAGTCTACAGAATTCTTATAGGCAGCAGCTGCAAATATTAGTTTACCATAAAGGCTTGGTTTAAAAGAAGCCCATATTTACTAGTAAGGTATTCCTCTTGTCCTAACGCCAACAGCACAGAGCTCTGTTCGCACCACAAATTTGCAATTTCTGAACATATCATGGTACAGTATATAGCACTTCAGGATATGGATGGTTTGTTACCAGAGGTACTTCCCACCCACCCACCCACCCCAATCAAGAAAATCTGAGCCCTGACAAGGAGCCACGTGGCGCTGGTCCTTAAAAAGAAACACTGTGGGACTAGCCATTGTCCAGGCCTTATTAGAAAAACTGGCAAAATAGCAAAAAAAAAAAAGGCAGCAGTAATTGCCCTTTTAATTAAGGCTACCAACACACAATTTAATTCAAGCACAGCAAGGGGGCTGGGCCTTTTTCACTGACACCATAATAAAGCCAACAACAAGATCGGACAGAGGCAGATTCAGTCAATAATTTCATCAGCATAGGCAAGACAAGGCTACTTATTTTCAAAGATATAGTAAATAATATTGCATGTCACCTTGGCAGGATTCTTTTCTTCTGTCATATGAGAGTCTTTTTTTTCCTGCCCATAACCAGCCTCCGTGTGCCATTATTGGAAATCTGTGTTGGTAATTTGCTGCAAGAGGGGTCAATATACTGTATTCTGATTTTGCAAGTAGGCAGGTTTTGCTGGCTAACTAAAAGGTTTGCATCTACATTAATGCAAGGACTCCTGCTCAGAATAACTGTTCTTATACAACATCTCAGGTTATGGAAGGTCTCAACGCAACATATGTCCTGATGGAAGTTTGCAACTAAGGGGTGTGCCGTGCGAACTGCCAACCAGGTAGACATAATTTGCAAAGGTTACATAAGCAGGTGGCGGTCTCTGCCCTGAGGAGCTTACAAACTTAATATGAACTAGGGATATAGGAAAAGGTAACACCCTGTGCTGATCTACTTTAAGAAAAGGGTCCTGCAACACATTTGTTACAGGAGACCCCAAATTTAATCCACAGCATATCTAGTCTAAAAGATCTCAAATAAGTCACGGGAGGGCACACAGCCTTCCATGATAATTTGATGGGTTCCAATATATCTATCATTGAATTATTCCTTTTGAACTCGGAATGGTTGCATGTCAGGACTCAATGCTGGATGAGAGGGTCAAGGAATCAACCCTGATTCTTTTTAAAATAAAAAATGCCATCCCTATCACAAGCTTTATCTTCCCAGTTTCAAATTGATTTAAAAAAACTTTTTAAAGGAAAAACTTCAAGGTGACAAAGTAGAGAAAATGAATCTGCCTGGTTTGTATCTTAAGAGCGAGCCTCGTAGCCACAAAGCCGTCTTCTGGACCAAGCCTTCACCCACAATGTGTGCATGTTCTCCCAGCTTTTTAGTACTTAAAAAAACCGGGGGGGGGGGGAATAAAATGTATTCTGCTGCACAACTTGCACCACACAGAAGCCAGACCTTCCCCCATCTGCATGTGCCCACCTGCACATCATCGCAGTAGAAAAGACCAAAAACCGTTTACGAGACTCTTACGAAAGACTCTCGGATACAGTTTGAAATGCTTTGGCTACGAGCACATGTTTTAAGAGATGGTTAACCCGTGCAAGTCTCTACATGCCCACCAGGAAGGATGCTTCTTTCACTGTGCATGAGACTGTGTCGGTCCAGCCGGTGCCCAGATAAAGTCCATCCTGACCCAAAGAGAAAGCACCTTTTCTTCCCATGAAATTGCAAAAGCTACTAGAATCCAAGGAACGCAATGGCTGGTCCACTGGCTGGACAGCCCGGTGGTTTAAGTCTCTGGAAATGGTTTGGTTCCAATAAGCCTCTCCAGCCTGGGTGGCCTTGGGCAAACTGGGGGGGCCCACCCATCCCCCCAAAAAAGATGGGAAGGATCAGCCCCTTCGGAGTACCTAGAAGACCCTGGGAAAGGTCCCTAGGAGTCAGAACAGATTTGACGGCACACAGCTATTACTGTATTGTTCTCCACCTGGGTGGCACATTTGCATGTGTTGCTGGGCGGCAGGTAAGACCAGCATGCAATGACTGCAGACATAAGAACATCCGGGAAACTACAGTGGACCCTCGTATAACAAACGGTTTGTATAACATGAAATCTGTACAACATAAAAAATTCCAGAGATAGGGGAAATTGGCTTAACAGAATCAATCGCCTATGGGGGCGAATCCGTACAACATAAAAATGGTCACGATTAGGGATTACTCCGTTTTCAATGCATTCTTATGGGAAATTTGTATAAAGGAAAATTTACATAACATAATTTCATTTGGAATGAATTAATCCCTTTATACAAGATACCACTATATCTATATCTATATCTATCTATCTATCCTTCTATCTATCTATCTATCTATCTTAAAGGGTGGACCATGGGCAGGGAGAAAGGGGCAGAAAAGCAAGTTCAAATGTTTGAAAGTCTGCAATATCCCTTGCAGTCCATATTTAATTACTTCTCCTTCCCTGTCCCATCACCTACGCCCAAACCTCTCCCCTACCTGTGGCTTCTTCGCCCAAGGGCCATAAAACCACCAGGCCCAGTTTGCCAAGCATAACCCGGGATTACTCATCAGGCCAACCAGTCTCAGAGTTAAAGCTGCAACTGTTGTTTAAAAAATTAAATGCACTATGCAGAGGTCTCTCGAGTTCTGTTTTGAAAAGATTTCGCAGGATATAGGGCCAAATTGGTTCCATAGTCTGGCTCCGAAGGCATCAGAATGTTCCATTACCGACACCCTGCGATGAAGTTGAGACGAAAAGCAAATATTTGTCCCCACTCCAAAGTGAACTTAACTGCAGTGAAAAGGATCTGGCCGCTCTGATCATAGAATCATAGAGTTGGAAGAGACCTCATGGGCCATCGAGTCCAACCCCCTGCCAAGCAGGAACCCCTTAATGCTTTAATTCTACATTATTCAACACATGGACATAACTAGCTTTTTTCAACACCCATCTGGGGATGTGCTGCCTAAGAAACACGAGCAGAAAGCGAACCAGGCTAGGATCTTTGCATGGTTAACCAGCTGGGATTGGGTGCATGGGGAGGAGGGGGGGACCAAAATTGAGGAACCCAACGGCTGCCTGCTACCGACTCAGAAATGAGAAGCCTTGTGCTCATGTTGGCCTCCTGCGCAGGGAGGTTGTTCTCGAGCCCAGAGGCAAGGGAGAGCCACGGCACAAGGGGTGGCCCGTTACAATTCTCTGAACGAAATTCAGGTTATAAACGTACTAAAAAACACACACAAAGTATTGCCCTCCTGAGAAGGCCCCTATTAAGACGTGAGCCCAACAGCCAGAGGTTGGAAATGCAGGGTGGGTGTTGGACTACAGCTCCCAGAACCCCCCAGCCATTGGGATGCTGGGAGCTGTAGTTAGGAAAATAAATATCTTTTCCAATGGGGTGAAACCCACACCCCCACAAAAACAGGAATAGAGAATTGCTTCCAGTGCAAGAGCTGACCAAGAGTCTCATAGTCTCTGAGAGCTGGCTAGAATTTGTCTTAAGGTTGGCCGTCCTGACCACATCTTGTGGCAGTGAGTGCTGCAGTCTCAGCTCCTGCCCACTTGCACAGCCACATTCTCAGCAAAATGTCACACACACACACACCCCAAACATGAGCCCTGCTCCTCCCTTGGCGGGGTGTGTGTGATCCTGCTCCCACCCACATTTCCCGATGCCCTTTCCACCCCCTTGCACCCTTTTCCAGCCGTGGGGTGGCAAACCCAAGCAGGAGAAGCGGCCTTTAACAAAACCCATAGACTGCAACCGACTTCTGTAATAAAATAGAAGTGAACTGGTGGCATCCTCCAAAGGCACAAGCAAGCAAGCAAGCAAGCAAGGCTGGACACCCCAATGGTTAGCACCACCATACTGTTGCCAACAACCCTCTTTTTTTGTGGGGCTGGGGGGGGACTTTAACTCCCAGAATCCCCAACCAGCAATGCTGGGAATTCTAGTTCCCCCCACCCCCACCAAAAAAAAGGAATGCCCCCCCCGCTTTGCTCCATCCAGGCCGAGGCTGGTGTGGTGCTGCTTTTCCAATCCAATCTCACCCCCCAAATACTTTTGGACCCCCTCCCTCTCCCTGGCCGGCGGGGGATGGTGGGGGTTATAGTCCCCCCCCCAATAAGCAAAATTCCCCAAGC
>JAHTLZ010000054.1:14843585-14885894 GCA_023846285.1 Phrynocephalus versicolor
TCCTCCTCCTCCTCCTCCTCCTCCTGCTCACCCAGAAGGGCTGCCGGGCGCCGGAGGGGCCACTGCAAAGCCGCGAGAGAGGCTCCATGGCCGGCGGGAAAGCGGCTCCGTCCGTCCGTCCGTCCGTCCGTCCGTCCTCCTCCTCCTCCGCCAAGGAGCGAGGCGGCGGGAAAGGGAGGGAGGGAGGGAGGGAGGGAGGGAGGAGGAGCCCCGCCCCGGAGGAGGAGGGAGGAGGGAGGAGGGAGGAGGAGGGAAAGCCGCCCTCGACTCCGCCCCTCCCCTCCCCTCCCCTCCCCTCCCCCCACACACACTCACCGCCCGCCATCCATCATCATCATCATCATCACCATGAAAACCTCCGGGGCTCCCTCCCCTCACATCAGCCCGGCCTCAAGGGCGCGCTACGTGGTCGTCGTCGTCATCATCATCATCATCATCATCATCATCATCACACCATCTGGCCTTTCCCTCCTCTGACTTCTTCCTGTGAGGAAAGGCATGGCCGGGCTGTAGGGCACAGCCACACTGAGTTTCAAGGCTCGTCGTCGTCGTCGTCATCATCATCATCATCAACATGAAACCCTCCTGGGCTCTTTCCCCTCACATCAACCCAGCCTCAAGGGCACAGCCTGTGATGGCTACATCATTATCATCTTCCTCCTCCTCCTCCTCCTCCTCCTCCTCCTCCTCATCATCATCATCATCATCATCATCATCAAACCATCTGGCCTTCCCCCCCTTCCTCCTCCTCACAGCACAACCCTGCGAGGAAGGCAGGGCCAGGCTGAGTTTCAAGGCACAGCGGAGACCTGTGGTGGCTGTAGTTGTCGGCGGCATCATCAGCATCAGCATCATTAAGCCCTCCTGGGCTCTTTCCCCTCACATCAGACCAGCCTCAAAGGCACAGTCAGGCCTGTCCACTGAGACCTGTGGTGGCCACGTCATCATCATCATCATCATCATCATCATCATCATCATCATCATCATCATCAAACCATATGCCCCCACCTCCCTAGCTTTCGCCTCACGACTCCAAGAAATAGGCCCTGTGGAGGAAGGAGGGAAGGGCCTAAGAAGGCTGGGCTTTGTTTATTTACAGTATTTATTTTATTTATGTATTGAAAATGGGTCCCGGCCCACCTTTCTCCTTAAAAAAAGGGCCCAAGGTGGCTTACCTAATTGAAAAAGGGGATATTTAAAAATAAGGATACAAATCTTTATAAAACAGTCAAAGGAGAGCAAAGGCATGATGCCAGCATGGTGGAAACAGACTGAGTGGGATTCATACGAGACGCCTCCAGGCACCTAAAACAAAGCCATCGGCTCCCTGACATTTTCCCCACTCACACATCCCGCTGACCTACACAGGGCACTGCCGACACGGAAAAACGCTTCCCCCCTGAGGCATGCCCATGGGCTGCTTTGTCTCTTAAATGCCCACTGTCGGGAGTCTTGGGCGACCCACCCAATCTCTCTGCATGCCTCCGGACTCTGCCTTCGCAACTTAGCAGAAAAAGCAAGCTGCCAGGAACAACAGAGATCTTGGACTCATGGCACAGAGTCCAGTGGAAAATGTCGCTTTCGTCCCCAAGGCCCACGGGAAAAGGGCCAACACTGACTTTAGAAAAGGGAAGAAGGTAAAACCAAGGCTCTGGATAATATTAAGGGGCATTTGGAGAACTGTGTTTGGGTTCGGGTTGCTCCTTGTTTGAAAGGAACCGAGAAAGAGGTGCCAAGGAGCAAGAAATGGAGGATGAAAAGAAAATTCAAAATAATCAGAGCAGGTGGGCCTTGGTAAGAAGAATTTTTTACCATCTTGATTTTGTGGGGGTTTGGGTTTCATTTTAACTTTAGGAAAAATGTCAGCCAGGTAAGCTAGTCATCCAGATCCATAATCTAGGAACTCAGGGATTGTCTAGTCAAGCTGGCTTGCACTCATTATAAATTCATAATTAGAATGATCACGAGGGTTGCTGTTACTGAAGGTGATGTTGCAGGGTTTGGTTAAGGGGAGAAAAAGGCTGGAAAAAACAGGGTGTGGAATGGTGAAAAGCCGTCTCAAGCCACTCACCTCTGCTACGATTTATGGTGCGCACCACTTCACGCACGATAAACCGTTGTTGAAATCATAGCCATGGTTAAACAAGGGGCGGCCATAGATTGGAAAGATAATTTTAAAAAAAAAAATTAAATTGCCAGGTCTTCCTGGCACCACTGCCAGTCGTAGTTCCCAAGAGTTGGCGTTTCTCAGCCCTGCAAGTTGGATCTTGCCTAATTGAAATAACACTACACCGGAGGACGCAATACATGGGTTCAAGGCAATCCTGTATTTATTTATGGTCCCCAACGGCACCCCTCGCCATCCTGCGATGAGATGAGGTGCCTTTGAAGCTCACGGTGGCAGATGGGAGGAGGGAGGCTCCAGCAAACCACATCTGGCAGTGTGGTTCGTGAAAAACCTTTGCACCCTGCCCTGCACACCCCACATTGCTTCCTTTCTGAAAGTCTGTGCGCCCGCTCATTGCAAATTTGCACATACCATGTTTCTCTGAAAATATGCCACTCTCTTACATTTAGTTTTTCCCAAGAAGATACACTAGGGCTTATTTTTGCAGTAGGGCTTCTTTTCGGGGAAACAGGAACTACAAGCAAGCATGCTCCAAAGTATGGTAACTTTGTTGGCCCAAGTGAAGGGGGGGAAGGACCATGGATGGAAAGGGAGGGGCAACGTGCGCTGTGTATGTATGTGTGCGTGTGTGTGTGTGCGTGCGTGCAGGCACAGTCACGCTCCTCACTAGGTCTTATTATCGGGGTAGGACTTATATTTAACAAATGCATAGAAATCCTGCTAGGTCTTATTTTTGGGGAAACAGGGTACTAGAAGTCTGAACCTCTCCGGCCTAGGCTGTTTCTAGTTTCCCTTGCACAGGGCAGAGGTCCCAAAAACAGCCCCAGTGGGAACCATTCTGCCCACCGGACTCCCTCCCACACCTGATTCATAGGTGGGTAGGCATTTAATTTTCCTCTCTGCCACCAGTTGAACTCTTAATATTGCTGGACGCTGAGAAGTCACAATGGAAAATCAAAATTCATAAATAATTGGAGCAGTCCCGAGGCCCATCGGAACCGCCCAAATGATCCCCACACTGTCACAAGCACTACACACTTTTTCCCGTCCAAAAACTCCAAACCGTTCCCGAAATATCAAGAAGAATACAAGCCGCCCCTTTCGGCCTGCTGAGAGGCCTTGCGAGCCGATATTCGGCAGTGGAAACCTCAAATTTGCACCTCATTTAACAGTTTACATAGTATCAAGTCCCCTGCGGCAGTTAATTTCCGCGGAGACTCAATTAAACAGCAGGGGAGCGAAGATAAGCTCTCCTGCGCACTTTAACCAATCAGAGCCCCCGGCCATCAATCAATGTCTTATTAATTATGGCCAGACAGGGGCACCCAGCGGGGAACCCTATTCCATTGAATTGGCTTGGTAGACCGCCCTCCCCCCAAAAGAACTGAGACGCTTTCCCCAGGCAAATCTAAAAACTCTAGCCGCTTTGAGTTCCAAAGAGGCGACTAGTCTGGCAGCGGCAGCGGGGTGAATTCACCCTCCCTACCCGGGACGCAGTTCCACGAACTCGGGGAGAGGTAGCCAAAAGGACCGACTCCTCTCACCACTCCCTGCCCGAGACACAGTTCCATATGATTCATGCCTTTTCCCGGTCCTGTATCTCTATGGAGGTAGACCAACTCCCCTTCCGTTTCAATGTCTCTCTATGAAAGTAGACTGTCCCCCACTCCCGTATTGATCAAACAGGGCTTCCCCTCTTGCGGAAATCCCTAGAAAGCTGATTTCCACAGTCCCAGGGGTTCCAGCCAAAGAATCAGGAATGTCCCTAGCTGAAGTTTCATTTAACCCTTTCCTGCCTCTTCTTAAGCCTTTCATGCCCTTTTTCCTTAAACCTTTTTCTCTGCTCTTTTTCTCTCATTCCCCCAACCTTGAAGTTTCAACCAGAGGCACAATTCAGGCAGAATCTCTCCTGAATTGAGGGATTATTTCCTCCCTGCTCTGGCTGGCAAGGAGAATGATTTCCAACCATCATTCTCAGGAATCAGGGACTTCCCTACCATCTAAGACCTGGTTCCACTGTCCCTACCTAGCATAGACCCCAGACCCTGACTCAAAGGGTGCCCCCCTTCTCTCTCTCTCTCTCTCTCTCTCTCTCTCTCTCTCTCTCTCCCTTTCTTTTCTTTCCCTTTCTCCATCTTTCTTTCTCCTCTTCTCTCTCCTTCTTTCTCCTCCCACCCCTTCTACCCTGGGTGTGCTTAAAACTGTGTTCCTACACTTTGCTGCTCTCTGGACCTGGGCCATCTTGGGCAAGGCATGGTGACCACGTGGCAAGAAGGAAGAATCTCCAGACAGCCTCCATTTCTTCAAGACGACCCCAGCACGTCTCACCTTCAGATGTATCAAAGATTAAATCACAGCCCAAGGCATTCCATTGTCCTGTTTCCACATTCGCCAGGGATCTGTCTGGCAGCTGAAGACCTTCCCCATCGGCTTTTCCACTCCCATTGTGACTTCTCAGCTCCCCCATTGTGACTGTTCCGTCCCCCATCGACTTGCTAATTATCCTGTAATCACCCATGTTCTTGGACAATGTTGACTCTTCCCTCCCCTATTGTTGCCCCCATAACCACCCATTAAAGGATTAGTTCTGGCCTAATCACACCTGTGAAGGGGTCCTGTTCCAGAGCATCAGGAATGCCCAGGACTCTCCCCAAGAGACTCCTGGACTGACTCCCATTGGTTGCCCCCAAGACACCACCCCTAGCCCGACTCAGAGGAGACGTCACTCTGTGGGAGGGGGAAGGAAGGAAATAAAGATTGTGTTTTTCCTGTTTGGGGTGCTGAACGCCTCATTTCTGCCTTGGGTGATCCGTTTGCCTTACCATCTTGATTAGGCCTAATAAACTGGTAATATTTGCCTGCATCTCTCTGTGTTGGGTTTCTTCATTGGGTCTTGTGAAATCCAACAGCTTGCAGCAGGATTAGCTTGCTGTGGTCTCAACAACACAAGGCGGAAGAATCGCCTATAGACATGGGCACGACTCGGCGAAATCCTCGTTTCCGTTTCCGTTCCTCGTTTCCGTTATGTAACGGAACAAAGAACGACAATTACTCCGCCAGAACTCGAACTCGAACCGACTAAAGAAAAATTGGGTCTGATTTGTCGTGGTCGTTCCTGGTGGCATCGCAGCGATTGCGCGATGCCAAGCGGCACAGAAAAAAAGTTTTAAAAATTAAAAAAAAACCGATTCCCGGCCAAAAAATCAGGCAAAAATATGCCTGCCTGAGGGCACCTACCAGAGGGGTGGTTTCTGGGGGAGGTCCCCGGCCTCCCCCCCTCCTCTCCTGGGCTGCGCATCCTCGTCATCTCGCCAACTCGCCAAGCGGCGCGGCACAGAAAAAAAGTTTTAAAAATTAAAAAAAAAAAAACGATTCCCAGCCAAAAAAGCAGGCGAAAATATGCCTGCCTGAGTGAGGGCACCTACCAGAGGGGTGGTTTCTGGGAGGGGGGGTCCCTGGCCTCCCCCCCTCCTCTCCTGGGCTGCGCATCCTCATCGTCTCGCCATTAACTCGCCGATCCGGTGCGGGCGGGGGATCCAAAATGGGGCGACCGCAAGCAATATTTATTTTGAAATCGTGGTGGTCCAAAAACACACCAAAGCACCACAGAAACATGCGAAAATAGCTATTTTAAAACTGCCTGAATTTTTACAGTAGCAGCAGTGGGTTTTTCTTGCAACAAAACATCTCCATTGATTTGATTTTTATTTTATTTTTATTTTTATTTTTTTACACCTGCGCAATGATGGGCTGGCCATGGGAGTGGACCATGCAATTTTTTGGAGCCATTCCACCAATCGCATGGCCACTTGACCAGGTTTTGACCGAGACTTCTGGGATGTGCCAGTTGGGCATAAAAAGCCCACTAACCGTAGCCCGAACCCGAACCCTAAGCCTAACCCATACGCCAGTACACTGTCCTTCTTAGTGGGTCAGAGAGGCACCCAGAGGTGCACCCCACGAACTCACCATAACCTTACCCGTAACCCTAAGCCTAGCCCTTGCGCTAACCCTAACCCTAAGCCAGATCTGTGTACTCGCATTGCACTACACGCAAGTACACTTCCCCACTTGGTGAGCCATAGACTGCGCCCAGAGCACTTCGCTCCCAAGTGCACCGTACTGCCAGTATGCCAGTATGCTGTCCTTCTTAGTGAGTCAGAGTAGAGGCACCGAAAAGAGGTGTCTCTGCCTGCCACTGCAACTTGGTATGCATATCCAATTGGCTATGCGTACCCTTTTGTAGCGGGCCAGAGGAGGCACCCACCCCACAGAGGTGCCTCCAGGAGCCCACTTTCCCTTCATAGCGGGCCAGAGAGGCACCCACCCCAGAGAGGTGCTTCCAGGAGCCCGCTAACCCCCCCAAACCAGTACTAACGACAGACGAAAAAAAGACAAACGAAACGACAAATTTTTGAAAAATTTCGCGAAAAACAAACGAGCCGAAACGGGCCGGCTCCGACACACGACAACTCGAAAACGTCATTTTCCCTGGTCGTGCCCATCTCTAATCGCCTAAGAGGCAGAAGCAGTTCCAGTGTTTGGGTGGCCCGAGCAGCATCCCCTGAATGCCCCCCAAATCCTTCCCAGCTAGCCGTGGGATGCCAAGATGTTATCCAAGGAGGCTGCGTAGCTGCTTAGATGTTGTTCAGATCCCTTTGCAGCACCAGTCTCCCGGCCACTGTCACCGGTGGGAGATGCAGCAGCAGGGATGATGATGGTGGCCCCTGTTGCGCCTCTCATCCATCACAACAGGGTGTTAGCGGAAGCAGTAGACCTGATGGCTGTGAAGCTGGGTGAAAACCATCATACAGAGTAAACAAAGGGCCTTGAAACAGGTGCTTCATTGCCCTCTAGTGTATGGAACAGAAAACAGGTCTTTCTGGTCATGGACCATGTGTTGGAGTTTACTGGTAATAAATAAAGGTTAATCATTGATTCCCCCCCCTTTTTTTAAATAAAAGTTAATATTTTATCATATTTTGAAAAAGTGTGCCCTCCAATTTTTCTCCCAAGCAGTCCTGAGCATGGATTCAGATCATTTATGTTTATGGGTTTCTGTCTGATTCCTTCAAGAGAAAACCAAGCTACTTCAAGGGCCAGATGCAGGGGAGTTGTCTCAGGAGACAGAGATCTAGTCTCGTGCGCTCCTAGTCGCATCTGTTGGGGCCACTGAGAGATACAGGAAACTGGACTAGATGGACCTTTGGCCTGATCCAGCAGGGCTCTTATGTTCTTATCTTCTTATGATAAAACATGCATGCATGTAGATGCTTCTTGGGCATGGAAGATATATTCTGAATAAGACCTAGCCTTTCTAACAGCTTCTAGCAGTTGCAATATCTTCGCATCGGTTGGTTGTTGATTGCTGTGCCATCAGTGCTGTTTTATTTCGGTGCCTTGTGCATTGGTTGGTTGTGAGGAAAATGAATTAATGAGCTCCGGCATGAACAGCTCTGCTCAGGTCTGGCCTAGGGCTTCTTTCATTCAGGGGATCCATCTCATGCTCATGCTCAGCCTTTCCTCTTTTCCTACTGGCTTCCACTTTCCCTCCTAGCATTCTTGCTTTTTCCAGGGAGTTTTGTCCTTTTGCAGTAACTCTCAAGTATAACAGTATCCACCGAGCCATTGTAGTATCAAACAAACAGAGGTAAATAGTTAATAAGTAACAAGATGCTAACAGTAGTGGATGAGAAATATTTATTTAGAAATAAGTTGGAACAAAATTGCAGTTCTCTGCTGTATGTTGGGTGGGTGAAAGAATATGTACAACATGTCCTGTCATTAAAGGAGTGGGGGAGAGAGAGAGCATAAAGTTTGTTTAATCTGTATTTTTGCAGGTAGGGATCAGGTGGATGCCTTTTCTGCGCTGGCCTTGAGGCTCACTCTGGTGGGCTTAAGATTCTTTCTTTGTCATCTTTTTTGTTATCTTTGATCCCTTTTAGGCAAAAGCATGACTTGTCTTCTTTGAGTTTTCATAGGTTTTAAAATCCCTTGGATTGTTTTTAGTGGGAGGGTGGCTGTACCTGTTGAACGTCTGTCTTGTAGAAGAAAAATTCAGAGTATTATTGCTGGCAAAGTAATGCCTAGTGAGGGAAGCGGGGATGTGTGTGATCTACTCGTGAGTAAACTATAAATAGGGCTCTTGGCGAGTCAGCAGCTTTGGTTCCAAGGAGGGGGGATATTAGCATCCTCGGAAAGGAAACAGTTAAAAGGTAGCTTAAATCCGATTGGTTGAGTTTACAGCCGGTGGGAAAGCCAAAGAGGGAAGAAGGGCAGAAGTCTGCCCTGGTAGGCGTTTGCCGTATAAATGCGCATGCGCGCTCTGGTTCGCCCGTTGGTTGCCTGGAGCGGCGTTTGTTGACATCCGGGGACTTAGCTTCCTTCCGCCTCCAGTTGCCCCTTTCCAAGATGGCGACTATAGCCGAGCTGAAATCCGGTACAACGCGGAAGAGACATGTCCCCCTTGGTCTTCTTGGCAATGGGGAGGGCGGCCTCAGGGGAACAAAACGATGCCCCCTCCCTCCTCCCCGGCAGCAGTTATTAAAGGATGTGTGCCCTTCATAACTGGCACAGGCAGGCGTTCCACTGGTCGAGCTGCACCTGTTGGTTGGTGCCCTGTGGTGACCCAGCCGCTCAGCAGAACATGGGAATCTTTTCTTTTCCACTGGAAAAACTTAGAATCTGGGAATAGAAGGTCTTTTTATTTTTTAAAAGGGGGATTTATTTTATTTTAAATTTCCAGTTATACTGTTAAGGATAGGAAGGGAAACTCAGGCCAAAAGATGCATTGTGGATGCTAAAGTTTTCTTGGATTGTGGTTGGAAATGGTAGCTACCAAGGAGAGATGCTGCCCTCCCGGCAGAAAGAGTCTCTCTCGGTCAATTTGTTTGCTTAGAAAGAGGAAACAATCGGATACATTGGAACTGTTCCTTTCCTTTCCTTTTGTTTGTGGCTTGTCCTGCTTTCCTGGTGAAAAGGGGGCTCGCAGGATTGATTCCCAGCAGCCAGAATACTTGCTAAAGCAGGGGTGGGAGACCCTTGGCCGACCAGATGTTTTGGATGGCAGCGCCCAGAATTCAGACCCTCTCTTGACATGGATCAAGGACTGTGAGAGCTGTGCTCCAGAACATCTGGACGGCTGAAGGTTCCTCACCCCTGTCTTAAAGGTTGAGTCAGAAATGTGTGCCGTTGTGGTGCAAATATTTTGTGATACCGTGCCTTGATTTGCAGTAATGGAAGCTTTCCCTGGTTTTGTCCTCCCAAGTTTTAAAAGATACACTGGAGAAGAGAGGGACGCTGGGGCAGATAAAAGCAAGGATTCGAGCAGAAGTCTTCAATGTACTAGATGACCAAAGTGAACCACGGCCAGTGTTGTCCCATGAGAATCTTCTAATCAATGAACTGATCCGTGAATACTTAGAATTTAACAAGTACAAATATACCGCATCTGTCCTCACAGCTGGTAAGTGTAACTCTACTCCCCCTTTTCTTTTCTATGAACTGAGATGAAGAAATGTATAAGAAGTAGATGTAAAAACATCTCCAGCTGTTACCTGACTCCCTTTATAGCTAGTCACCAAAAGAATTAGGAACATTGACATATGCATGTTTTGCTTTTCAGAATCAGGCCAGCCAGAAGTTCCACTGGACAGGGAATTTCTCGTAAATGAGTTGAATCTAGTTGAAGATCACAGCAGCAGATCAGTGTAAGATGCGTACAGTTTACCTCTGGATTTGTATCGCCTGCTTATGTGTTGGCTTTGATGCGGGAGACACGGCAAACACAAAGAGGTGGAAATATTCTTTACAGTACACTATGTGACCTTGTAAAGAGTTATCATCCCAAGAAAGCTGTTTCTTTTTTTGAATTTGTAATGGTTAGCATTTTGTTCAGCTTAGTAGTAGTAATAGGCTGCATGACATAAGAACATAAGAACATAAGAAGAGCCATGCTGGATCAGGCCAAAGGCCCATCTAGTCCAGCTTCCTGGATCTCACAGCGGCCCCACCAGATGCATCTGGGAGCTCATGAGACTAGATATCTGTCTCCTGATACCACTCTCCTGCATCTGGCCCTTGAAGTACCCTGGTTTAAAGCCTGGAGACTACACATCTCCATCATGGTCTGTAACCTGTGATGGACTTTTCCTCCAGGAATCTGTCCAGTCCCCTTTTGAAGGCATCCAGGTCAGATGCCATCACCACATTGTGTGGCAGGGAATTCCATAGACTTACAACGCGCTGGGTGAAAAAATATTTTCTTTTGTCAGTTTTTACTCTCCCAGCCCTCAATTTGAGTGTATGTCCCCTAGTTCTGGTATTTTGGGAGAGGGAGAAGAGCTTCCCTCTATCCACTTTACTCATACCCTGCATTATTTTGTATGTCTCAATCATATCCCCTCTCAGGCGCCTTTTTTCCAGACTAAAGAGGCCCAAATGTTTTAGCCTTTCTTCATAAGGGAGGTGCCCCAGCCCACTAATCATTTTAGTCGCCCTCTTCTGCACCTTTTCCAGTTCCACTATGTCTTTCTTGAGATGCGGTGACCAGAATTGTACACAATACTCCAGGTGGGGCCTTACTATTGTTTTGTATAATGGCATTATAATGTTGGCTGTTTTATTTTCAATCCCCTTTTTTATA
Organism: Phrynocephalus versicolor; assembly: GCA_023846285.1. Lineage (NCBI taxonomy): Eukaryota > Metazoa > Chordata > Lepidosauria > Squamata > Agamidae > Phrynocephalus > Phrynocephalus versicolor. Next base: position 14,854,358 of record JAHTLZ010000054.1, read on the forward strand.
ATCCCTAGCATGGAATTGGCCTTCTTCACCGCTGCCGCACATTGGGGAGACACCTTCATGGAGCTGTCCACCAACACACCAAGATCTCTTTCCTGATCCGTCACGGATAACTCAGAGCCCATGAGTTGATAGATGAAGTTTGGATTTTTTGCCCCAATATGCATTACTTTACATTTGGTTACATTAAAACGCATTTGCCATTTCTCAGCCCACTCCCCCAGTTTAGAGAGATCCTTCTGGAGCTCTTCACAATCTTCTCTGGTTTTTACCACACGGAAAAGTTTTGTGTCATCTGCAAACTTGGCCACCTCACTGTTTATCCCTGTCTCCAGGTCATTTATGAACAGATTGAAAAGCACCGGTCCCAGGACAGAGCCTTGGGGCACACCGCTTTTCACTTCTCTCCATTGTGAAAATTTCCCATTGACACCTACTCTTTGTTTCCGGGATCTCAACCAGTTCTCAATCCATAAGAGGACCTGCCCTCTTATCCCCTGACTGTGCAATTTTCTCAGCAGCCTTTGGTGAGGGACTGTGTCAAAAGCCTTTTGAAAATCCAGATAGACTATATCAACCGGTTCACCCAAATCCACGTGCCTGTTGACCTTTTCAAAAAATTCTAAGAGGTTTGTCAGACAAGATTTACCCTTACAGAAGCCATGCTGATTTTCTCTCAGCAAGGTTTGTTCTTTTATGTGTTTTAAGATTTTCTCTTGGATGAGGCTTTCCACCATCTTCCCTGGGACAGATGTAAGGCTAACCGGCCTGTAGTTTCCCGGGTCCCCCCTCCTTCCTTTTTTAAAAATTGGTGTGACATCTGCTATCCTCCAGTCCTCTGGCACTGTGGCCGTTTTAAGAGACAAGTTGCATATAACCGTTAAGAGATCTGCAATTTCATTTCTCAGTTCCCTAATAACCCTTGGGTGGATGCCATCTGGGCCCGGTGACTTGTCAATCCTCAATTTATCAATTAGTCCTAAAACCTCCTCTCTTTTAACCTGTATTTGATTTAATTCTTTAGTCAAGAGGGGCGGCTGAGGCAGCGGAATCCGCTCAAGGTCCTCTGTCGTGAAGACAGACGCAAAGAACTCATTCAATTTCTCTGCAATGTCCAAGTCTTCCTTAACCTCCCCTTTTCCTCCCTCACCATCCAGAGGGCCAACTGGTTCTCTGGCAGGTTTTCTACTTCTGACATATTTAAAGAAGCTTTTTATTATTACCCTTTATATTGCTAGCCATTCGTTCCTCAAAGTCTTTCTTTGCCTCCCTTATCATCTTCTTACATTTCTTTTGCCAGAGTTTGTGTTCCCTTTTATTTTCCTCATTTGGGGAGGATTTCCATTTACTGAAGGACCTCTCCTTGTGCTTTAGAGCCTCTCTAACTCCACTTGTTAACCATGCCGGTGTCCTCTTGGACTTAAATGAGCTCTTCTTTCTTTGTGGTATGCACTTGTGCTGGGCCTCTATTATTGTTGTTTTAAACAGGCTCCATGCACTCTGAAGAGATTGGATTCTTCTAACCTTCCCCTTCAGTTTCTCTCTAACTAGTTTCCTCATCTGAGGGAAGTTTGCCCTTCGAAAATCAAGGGTTTTTATGTCTGATTTGGTTGACACTCTTCCTCCAACATGCATGGCAAAGGTAATTGCAGCATGGTCACTGTTCCCCAGAGGCTCAGTGACATTCACACCCCTGACCAGGTCCTGACAAAGCTATGCATTATTTTTAACAAATGTGTATCATTGAATAAAGGGTATTTAATTGTAATTATCCTGGCCATTATTCAGTGAATAAAACTGACACTTCGCTAATGAATAGGTAAATAACCTTTAGGAAGCCAGGATCACACCTGCTGGTGCATCATGTAGCTGTTTTCCTGCCAGTACCAGTTCTCCCTGCAGCCCTCCATTTGGGGAGGGTTTCAGCTACCATCTGGTCCTTCCTGTGCCCCGTGTCTCTTCAGTTCCTCTGTCTTTCCCTCCTCAAGAGTTTTGTCTCTGCTTCACAGGCCACTTCTATATGGAATTATTACCCATCTCTTACATGGGAACGAGGACAAGGTCAGCTCTGCTTTCACCAAGGCATCATCTTTGCCGCAGCCGAAATGGAACCTGAGCAAGCCATCCGACGAAAGGATGCTGACAGGTGTGTGTGTGTGTGTGTGTGTATGGGATGAAAAAGAAAGAAGCTTTAGTTTCAAGACAAGAGCTTGCCACTGGGATGCTGAAATGTGTGTACTTTGGGAGAGATTCTTCCTGTTGAGACATCACCTCCCAGGAGCTGCTGAAGACCTGGGTCCCTCAGTGTCCATGGGAGCTCACCTGTGTGGGAGCAGCTGCTTGGCAAGGGAGATGTCTCAAAAATCTGGCAAATGTTTAGACTTCAGCAAATTCCTTCCAAAGCCCGTCTTAGAAAGTGGCCTGCATTCCCTAAAAGGTTATGTCAAATGAAACTTGCCTGCCTTGAAGGCATCCCCAGACGCACCCCTAAATCCATACTAACACAGCTGTTCCTCTGGTGCCAAACATTTGCAGCGCCAAGGGGAAAACCTTTTTGGTCTCCAAGGCCTTCTGGGTCTCTGCTTCTAATGAGGATGTTTGTCTGCTCAGGTGCATGAGGTGCCTTAGCTGCTACTGTGATTTTTAGCCAGGTTGTTACTTTAATACTGGTGTAGGTAAGTACTCTCTCTGGGGGAGATCACCTGCATAAATTTAAATGAAAACTCCTTCCACTTAGACATTTGCTTTGCATGGAAAGAGAACTAGCTGTCTAGCTAACAAGAGATGGAGAACTAACTTTTCTAGATTCCTGGGGTGTCAGTAGAAAAGATGGTTAGCCTAATTCAACTTATATAGACCAGAGGGGTCACTGGTTTTCTTCTTCCTCTACATAGTGTTGCAGTCCTTTATTATAAAAAAATGCACCACTAGCTCTCACACTTTCTTTCTTTCTTTCTTTCTATTTCAGATACTGCTTTGGAGCCCAGACACATGGCTGGTGCAAGGAATGAGGGCGGCTTCCCTTCACAAAGTGTGCACTGATGAAATAAACAATCGCTTCTTGTTTTGTGCAAATCGGCCATTGGTTACTGTGTGCAATGCCCAGTTTGGTGCCAGTAGGAGGTATTGTTAAAACAAGCAAGGACCACCTCTACCTCTGACTTTTCTCGGTGAGGTTGGCTCAGTGGATCTCCTCCGGGTCAGCTAGATCCGCTCATCCAGATGGTAAGGTGTCCCTGTAGGTGCAACAGCACTTGTGTTTCTGCCCAAGCAGAGTCCATTTTTGGTAAGCATGATTGCATTGCTCTCCAACAGCTGAGTCAGTGCCTGGTATTGGTTCTTAGGCTGGCCTGAACTGCGCACATTGCAGGGGCAATGCTTGAGGGTAAACGTACAACATTTAGAGGGTTCTCATAATACTCACCCTTAAATGTTGGGAACTAGATCTGCAAAGGTTGAAGGCTACTGTTTCATGCCATCCAGCACTTCTGCAGTTGGTCTTGCTGATGTCTTCTTTTCATACAAAGACACCTGGAATTTCCATTGAATTTTGAGTTACAGAAGGCTCCAATAACTACAGTGATAAGGCAACAATGGGATCTTGCTCTATGTGGTGGGAAATGAATTGGTGTCATACTATTTTGAATGATTTTTCTCTGCAGGACTCTAAAGGTGTTCCATTGCAGAAGAGCTGGAGCATATTATATACATTTAAAGTGTTCCAGCCATATTTTAATTTAAAGTGGTTGCTCTGACAAGCTGTGACTGTAAATGAGCTGTAAAACTCCCCCTCCTTATGTTTCCTTCTCTTGGGAGCCAATACTGAGAGGAGACGGTCTGATCTGCTAAGCTATTTTCCTGGACAGTCAAACTGAGGAATCAGTTTACACAACTCGCTATAAAGCTGGGTGCCAGAGATAAAGGGAAGAGTTTGAGGCACTAGCTTCTCCGCTACCCATAACAGCCTGCCCTGAACAGGAACTGAAGGCAGATGACAGAACTTGGTTCTTTTCCCCACAAGATGTAAAATTCCAAAGAAACTGAGATTATATATAAGACCTGCATGTAAAACAGGTGGCCCACAGTTTACAGCCTCTTGTTTTCCCTCGCCATTGGTTGGGCAGCGACTCCGTGGAGTTACAGAATGCTCGCAAACATTCAGGCTGCTTGGGTTGAGGTGTCAGGGGCACTTATTTATTTATTTAATTATTTTAGAGTATTTTTACTCCACCTTTCTCCTTGAAGAAGGACCCAGTAATCAGGGATAATATACAGCCCGGTACAATTAAGACATGTTCAAGTATTGAGAACATGGAATTGAGGGACATTTTACAGGAGTGGTGTCCAGACTTCAGCCCTCCAGATGTTTTGGATGACAACTCCCACAGTCCTTTGTCATTGGCTATACAGGCTTGGAATTCTGGGAGATGTGATCCAAAACATTTGGAGGGCCGAAGTTTGGATCTTAGGATCAAGTAAAAAGTTGGTTCGGTGGAGCAGGGAGGAAAAACATCCGAAGGGGTTCAGGTGAATAGGATATGGGGTGAACTCTCTGCAGGAACTGTGGCATGTCACGCCCAAACCAGAGGACAGCACTTCTAGCATGGGTTCAGGTGTCTGTTGCAGCCGATGCATCGCAGAAGTACTCAAGGAAGCTCCGGCACCGTCATAGGAACAAATTAAGACATGTAGGCAAAGCAAACCTGCAGCAGGGCTGGAGAGAGGAAGGAATGTCCATCAGGGCAGAGGTTCCTTTGAATTAGTAAATAACATTTTCAGCTGCCTTTGAAGGCCTGTTGGAGTGTTCAGGTTTGGAATGGAAAGGCAGCTTGCATTTTCCCCAGGAGCTCAGCTGATATTGCACCTTCCAAAACCCTCCCACCACCTCCACCCACATCCCTACTCCTGCCTTTTCTCCTCCTCTGCATTCAGTTGTCTAGGAGATAAGCTGAAATTCACCCTGTCCTGCTCAAGATGGGAAATACCCCTGCAGAAACCACACTATCCTTCCTATTGCCTAGTCGTGCATTTCCCCGGTTCTACTGAACTTTCAGCCTTCATTTTACTTCCCAGGCTTGAAGGAAGATCGTTCTGTGATACTATTCATTTTTTACAAGGACCCGTTTTCAGGACGGAGATGTGCCCTCGTTTCCAAACAGTTGGGGGGGGGGAAAGACTTTTCGTGCCCAGATGACTGTACCCCTAAAAGGCCAGGCCCTGTAACAAAGTTATGTCTTTTTTTCTTCTGAATAATGTTTATAACCTGCATCTGGCTTGAAGCTGCTCGATGGGGGAAGAATCCATTTGCCTCTCCCTGGCCTGCCTCATGGCATCTGTTCCTTCCTTAGACTCATTTCAGTGCTTCGCCAGCCAGCCATGGACCCATTAGTTGGGTTCTGGATAAAAGTCAAGGCCTTTATCACGAGGTCATCTAGGGTCAGTTGAAAGATTTTGGCAGGCCCTTTTTCAGCTTGGCTCTCAACTTGGGAGTCCTGTCCTCCTTTTGTCTTGCAGATTGTATGAAGCAGAGATTTTGGAAGTTAAAACAAACCAATATAACAACTGAATGAAGGAACCAACCAACCAACAAAAGAACCTAAGAACATAAGAAGAACCAGGCTCGATTAGGCCAAGGGCCCATTTAGTCCAGCTTCCTGTATCTCACAGTGGCCCCACCGGAAGCCTCTGGAAGCGCACGAGACTAGATATCTGTCTCCTGATACAACTCCCCTGCATCTGGTCCTTGAAGTACCCTGGTTTTAAGCCTGGAGATGACACATCTCCCTCATGGTTTGTAACCTGTGATGGACTTTTCCTCCAGGAATCTGTCCAATCCCTTTTTGAAGGCATCCAGGCCAGATGCCATCACCACCACATAAAGGTATGAATAAAACAGAGACTGTCATGGATGTGCCAGGAAATGATTTTATCTTTTTTATTTTTACTTTGCTGTGCCGTCTTCCACAATGGCCAGACGGATCCTTGCCAAGCAAACCCTCCACCCCCTGGAGTTTCCGATGCGCCATGGGCATGCTCACAGTGAGATGAGGGTTCTCAGGGAAAAGGGAAGCCAGTCCAAGGGAGCTAACTAGAGCAGCCTCCTGACAGAGACCCAGGTTCAAATCCCAATATAGCCATGAGCTAGCTTGCAGGACTGCGGTGAGGATTTTTAAACAGAGAGGAGGGAACCCCTCCCCCCCTGCTCTTGCTTCATTGAAGGACATCTGCGAGATTAATAACATGGAAAACTGCATGCATGGCTTTGTTCAAGCCCTGCACGGAACTGTAGGAGCTCCTGATGTCCTGCTGCCTTATAACTCCCCCAAATCTTACACTAGGCGGTTAGTGATGCAGCTGCTGGGAAGCAAGGGGGATCTGTGCATCCTGTCCTCCTTTAAAGAGACAAAGTGAGACGCTCTTATCTCAGAACCACGCTAAAGGGTTGGTTGGCACAGGAGGAGGCAGCGGAATGGCCTTGGTGATTGCAACTTTGCCATGCTTGGCATTTTCTTCGGAGGCCATGGGAGCAGCAGCCACTGCTCATCTTGGCCCGACTTAAACCCCCAGGCTCGGCCAGTCCCGTTGGCTTTGGTGGAGGCGGATCCCTCAGCCCCCAGGTACGTGGCTCCCTGCAGCCCCCAGGCGAAGGCCCGGAGCTGCTTTCTCCTCATGTTTTCAGTCCACTGGGGTCCTGCGATGGATCTCCAGGCAGCAGGCGTGGTGTGAAAGGAGCCCCCACCCACCCTCCAAGCATGGACCAGACCAGCTCAACCGTCTCAAGGCGCCCTCGGACTGTCATAGCCTTCCAGTCCGGACTGCAATGATGGCTCCATAAATCATCCTCTGTTCTGCGAGGCTTCCTCCTCTGCCAGCAGCCTCGTCCAGAAGTACGTGAGCAGAGAGGCTAGAAAAAGAATTTCCACTCCTTTTTAAGCTGCTGCCATCGAGAGGCAGAAAAATATTTATGAAATAGCTTTCTAAGCGTTCTCGGGAACACTACTGAGCACTATTGCTGGGTGGTGGCTGTGGCTACTGATTAGAAGATCGGTTCCCCAAAATGGGGTGTTGTGTGACCATTTCGGTCCATAACAGCAGGCCTCTGTGGAAGGAGAAAACGTGGCTGGTTAAGATTTGGGGAAGGTCCTTTGGGGGGGGGGGGACACAGCTTCCTGGTTTTCTTAGCTCTGGGCTGTGTCAGGTGGAGGTTTCTGGGCTTTGTAGTCCAAAGCCAGTGAGGCGGCAAAGCTGCCGCCTAGCTTGAACCCTCCCATCTTTGACTGCAATTCCCATCATCCCCATCAGCATGCCTAATGGCCAAGGATGATGGGAGTTGTGAACACCTGGGTGCAATTGCGTCCTGATCCTTCCTTGCTTGCCTCCCCCCCCGGCTTTGGTGACCCAGGAAAACCACCCCTGACAACTTCCTAAAGAGCCGGCGGCCCAGTGCCCGTTGTTGCTCGTGCTGGCTCTTCTTTGGAAGAGAGCCTTTATCACGACCCCTCTTGACCTGGCCGATGGACCAGGGATGTTGGCTTGTAAAAGTTACTCCTTTCAGACTGACAGCCACGGGGGGGGGGGGGGCTGCCAAATGCTGGGAGCCATCCCCCCACCCCCAGCTGGATCTGAATTGGGTCTGAACACTTGCATGCTTCTTCGCTGGGCTTCTCTCTGGGTGGGAGTGGGCCCACCCATAAAAGCCTGGATAGACCATCCGGTCTCTCCAGCAAGACTTTGTGTCCTGCTGAAGACAGAGGTCAGCCCCACCGGCCAAAATCATGGACAGCAGCTGGCGGCCAAAAGAAATGCTCCTTTGCGGAATTGTGGAGAATCTTCGGGTTCCCTTTCTCAGGCAAGGTCGTCATGGTGCACAGGTTACACCCCTGTCCTGCATCCAAAATTGTGCTGACGAGCCGGGGTTCAACCCCAGGTAGCCAGCTGGTGATTGACTCGGTCTTCTATCCTACTGAGATCAGTCAACTGAGACCCCAGCTTGCTGGCTGGGTAAGGTGGGGGACAATGTGTAGCCTCTATCATTACTTGTAAACTTTCTGCACTATGGGGCGGGATATAAGCCATACACTTGGCTTTTTTGCACTGCTTTGGTCAATCCCAATGCCCCCCCCCCTTCCTGGTGCCTCCACCGTGCAGCTCCTTTCCTGTCCCTCGGTCGGTCCTCTGGCTTTGACACCGTCTCCATATTTAGGCTGCTGCCTCTGGATGTTACGAGGGGGGTGCGTGGCGGTGAGGGTGGCTGGGGCACTTTGCATCCGGTATGTGGATGGGAATTCCTGGAGAACCCTCACATGCCCTTTTTTGGGATCTGGGAGCCACACGGGGCCAGCCAGGAGAAAAAAAGAGGTTCTCACACATGGAGGTTGTTTAGCTGGGCAGGGTTGGGAGGAGAAGAGGTAGGAAATGTCTAGGGCTGTGATGAGGACCGGGTTTCTGCTCCCTCCCCAAAGCAGACTGCAGAAGGAAACTCTTCACTCCACCTCTGGCTACTGGTGCTTTCTGCCTCCTTTCCCTGTTAGAGACCTAATCCTTCCTTCCTTCCTTCCTTCCTTCCTTCCTTCCTTCCTTCCTTCCTTCCTTCCTTCCATTCCAATGCCCCTCAAGCTCATTGAAGAGCTTTCTTTTCCCATTTAAGGACAGAGGGGGGCATTTATGAATGTGTGTATACATAAAAATTGTTTGCAAGAGTTTCTCAAGAGCTAGGATGCCCGGCGTGCATCCACTTCAGCAAAGCTGGCCAGGCCAAAAAAGCTGGGGGAAAATTGACCCGTGTGTTCCCAGGGGAGAGGGCAAGCTTAAAACAGCCCTAGGTTCCCAAATGTTAAGACCTCTCTCTCTCTCTCTCTCTCTCTCTCTCTCTCTCCATCCAGGCCCTGGTCTGGTCTTGGGAAGGAACTTCTGCCTCTCGGGCAGACTCTTCTCACGGAGCCTATAGGGTATCACCGGCTGGGAGCCCAACATCAAAAAGCTAGTGATAGATAAGGCAGCATTAATTGCTCCCAGGATAAATGTTAGGGCCGCTTTTCTTATCCTCCGCTGCCTTCTGCTGAGCCAGCGCTTCCGTCTTTGCGGGAGATGTTGGAAAGGGTTAAAGGAGGGTGGGTTTATCACTGCTTCAGACCAGAAAAAGCTCCATTTCTGGGAAAAGTTTTTTTTTAAAAAAAAGGACTCTCTCTGTGTGTGTTTCCTTAACCATCCCATAAGGTTTTACCCAAGTCTCAGAACTGAGAGAAAAGAGAGAAAGAGAGCCTTCTTGTGAGTTTGGGGGGCTCATTATCCACCGGGATGATGCCTCTTCTCTGTGCCTTTATGATTTAGCCCCCCACAAACTTTTCCAGCAGGGGGTGGTCTCTGGGGCCCCTCCCCACCCAGGCTACTATATAAGGTGCCGGCAAAGCCCCAAACGCCTTGGTCTGCTCCAGCTGCCAGCAAGACCGGTTGGGGACTCCAAAACTCCATCCAGCTCTCCCAGATTGGACCTCTGTAAGTAGATTTTGACAGCAGAGAGATCCCCGGTGCCAAGCCAGCCCTGCGGTGGTCTGAAAGCTGCTGCCACGGCTGCTTTTCCACCCAGTCCATATTAGTGGCTCGTCTTCTGCAGGAGTAGTTAGGTAGAACTTTTCTCAGGTGGTTGTAGCGGGTGGACTACACACAGAGGGGTGGCTTAGAGCATTCTGTGATGGGCAAATGTCCACCGGCTCGAATAAGTTATCTGCTCTCTTTTTTTTTTAAGTACTGCTTGTCCTAACAGGTCTGGAGGTAGGAGCTTTGATAACAAGGTAATTATTGTTATCTAACTATGCAAAAAGGCAACAGGCATCAGGTGTGTGCTACATGCATGCAATTCAAAGCACAATGAAATGTTAAACATGGCTGAGCTTCCCATGTAGGTTATGGAAGGCTTCAGAAAGAGACTTTCAGCTGTAGGATTAGGGTTAGGGTTGAAAAAAGAATCAATGTATTATAATAGTAAAACTGTAACTGAAAAGCACTGCATTTAGCTGGATAGAGAGACAATCCATCAACCTCAGGAAGAGACATGTAGCAAGAGAAGTGGAAGGTGTTTTTTTTAAGGCATTTTGCAGTACAGTGTACGAAAGAGTCATGCTGAGTCACTTCAGTGCCATTCACGCATGGTTTGCCACTTAGAAGTACTCCCCCTGCAAAAGAACGGCTGATCAGAGAAGTCCATGAACTATCCGGAGACGTTGGGAGGAATGTTACTCCGAGTCCCACCCGTTTCGTCTCGGGTTGCATCAAGAACAGGGGCCAAATTACTCCAACCTCTTCTGATGGTGTTTGGTTCATGTTGTTGTTGGGGTGTTGTTGCTGTTTCGGACTGTTTGTTGGGGGTGAGGATTCCTGAGTTAGGAAAGTGAGCTGAAGAAAGTCTTCAGCTCTGGACCAAGTGGTGTGTGTGTGTGGTCCCCCCCCCCCCCGCTCTGTGAGCAAAAGAGGTAGCCGGCAGGTGGCAGTAAAGGAGGCACCAAGACTTGGTGTTGAGACTGGCGTGTGCTCGGAGATTCTCACGGCAGCCTTGCCTGCTTTTTCCCCTTCCAAGGAAGGCCTGCCCCATACCTTGTGCGGCCAAGAAGTTAGGTTTGCTGTTGGGCCCTTGCCTCTGGGACAAGACCCCCGGGTCCTCCTGGTGGCCGATCCTCTTTGCAGGCTGCATTTATTGTAGATGCACACAATTTGAGTCACCCTACCCGAAGTTCGAAGTTCGCTCTGATATTCCTTCCCTCTCCGCCTGCCTTCCTTTCCCTTTCTATCTCCCTCCACAGCCCAGGGAAGGTGCATGCATCAGGAGCGTGCAAATGTTAAAAGAACCTTAAATTTGCATGGTGCCAACAACACCACCTTCATGAATTTGCATCCCTCTCCACCCACCTGGTTTTAGAAGGATTTTGCGTAAACACAGCACTCTTCACAAGGTGTACATCTTACTAGGTTTCCGAATTGCAACCTTTTCACTGCATTTTCTCCCTAATTAGAAGCATCAACACACTTTGGGTGTTCCTTCTCCGTCTGCCCCGGTTTGAACGTAAACAGTATATATCTTTTTTTTTAATTACTGCCTTCACCGCAGACTTTGTTATTCCCTAAAAGGTATTTGTTTTGCGCTTGTTATCATTAGATTCTCCTTTTTGTTTTTTTGGCCGGAACGGCTATTAATGAGAAGAACATGACCATATATGGTTGCCTGCGTGACTCTGTCCAAACAGATCTAGTTTTCCAGGGAGATTTACAAATGACTTTGACTCTTTTAACTATGGGGCTGGGGTGGGGTTAGGGTTCTTCCTCCCCCTATTTAAATGCACTTTAAGCTTAGAAGAAAATCTCTCTTTTAAAAAGAGACAGCAAAGAGAGCGTGCTTTCAAAAGCTGGCTGAGAATTGTACGTGCCTTGCTGGGAGGAATCCTTGTGGGACCTTTTCACAAGAACCACACTTTACAAGTGTGTGTTGAGTGCAAGAATGGAACTTTAAAACGATGTGTTGATATCTCTCATAAAAAGAAATGTTTTTGTGCAGGGAAGTCCACAACGAAGATAAATTCCTCTTTGTGGACAAGAATTCTTGTGTAGGGAAGTCCATAAGACCCACCAGGTCCCTGGTTCAAAACACCTTGACACTACGCCTTTGATGGGCAGCACTGGGCAACTCAGCTTCTGTAAACCTCAGTGGTACATCTGTAAAATGGGCATGGTGGTATTTTGCCCTTTGGAAACGAGACTTAAAGTGTAGCCCCCATTAAGAACCCGCTGGGGCAAGCGGGATCATGTGAGAGAGGACATCCATTTGAAGCCCCCCATGCAGATACCCATTTCTTGAATGAAAGCCAGTCTGCATCTCGGTGACCATGAAAAAAAAAAAAACCTCACGTGTTTCCAACTTTCCTGCCCGCGTCTCCCTTTGCCCTGAACCCAGAAGGAAAGCACTTGTCTCTGCCTGATTTTCAAAGGCTCAACTGTTCGCCTGGACCTTCTCTTGATTCACCCCAAGCGAGCTGTGCAAGTGATTCTGTGCAAGCCTCCCTGGCAGGGCTGTTGGGAAGACTGGGGAGATGACACACGCACAGCCGTTGTTAAGAGCCATATTGGAGGACGCTTACCCTCCAAATATCGAAACGCTGGGAAGGGAAGTGGGTGGGGAGTGGAGGAAGAGACGCAGGTCTCATTGCTGCATCCGTGCTCCGCTTTGTAGAATGGAATATTGAAGACATAACTGAAGGGTCGTGGGTCTCGTCCAGCAGTGCCCCTTGTCTTTGAGATCCATCCGTTGCTAGCGCCTCTGATAGCCGGGAGTAGATCCCCCATGTTCAGAAGCACTCTCTCTGAATGCCCACTGCTCAGGACCAAAATATGGGAGGTCTCTTCCTGCCATACCCTCCGTCCGGGCATCATTCAGGGACATCTGGCTGTCCTCTGTTGGAAGCAGGGTGCTCGGTTCAACAGGATTTTGCTCCAATCCAACTGGGTTCTCTGTGACTCACCCAGGCTGTGGTCTAAATTCCCACCCCGTCCACAGGGACTGTGTTTGCTCTTTCAGCTACATGTTTGGGTGAAAATGGCAGTGGGAAGCATCCTCGGTTTTTCTGAGCTTCCGTAGCATAAGTACCAGCCAGAAAGCAGAGCCCCTCCATGCTGTGGTTGGGTGCGACGTGTTCCTCTCCACTGGGCCTTCTTGGCCACCAGAAGGCTTGCCTAGCAAAGGCTCTGGACAAAAGGGCCCCAGAGCGTCTGGACATCTTGACCGCTCAAGGGAGCAAAATAGGGTTCCCCCCCCCGACCCTTCAGGACCGGCTAATCCCTGCCTGGAGGCAGCGGTGTGTGTGTGTGTGTGTGTGTGTGTGTGTGTGTGTGTGTGTGTGTGTGTGTGTGAGTCAGGCTGCCTGTTTGGAATTTAGAAAAATTGTTGTGGGCCGAGCTTGGAAAAAGTTCCTTTTTTGGAAGATCTCTCCAGGAACTCCGCAGCCGGCAGCCATGCTGTCTTCTGGGCGTTCCGGTTGTTGTTTTAAAGGCAATTTGTTCGTTTGGCGACACATCAAGAATGAAAGCACCCATTTCTGCAAAAGGAAAACAGAAATAAAGTTTTTAAAAGACAACAGTGTGGTGGCACCTTAAAGACTAACTTTTCTTTTTCTAATGGTCACTTTTGTGGTCAAGTTCGTGTCTGCCCATGCTTCCCCCCCCACACACACACAAATTTTCAAAAGTTTGCCTAACTGTTCGCCTGGAGCTTGTCCCGATTCACCCCTGGTGAGCTGGCAGGTGGTTCTGCAAGGACCTGACTCCTGAGCAGTGACTTAGATAAGAATCAAGGCATATTTATTTGGGAAGCAGGGAGGGGACCCTGTTATTTCAGCCTCCTTTCTAATTGCTTTCCCCTCTCCCTCTGTCTCACCCCCCTCTGCCTCTGACCCCAGGTGCCCATTGAGCCAAAATGGCACAGAAAGGCCAGCTCAGCGAAGACGAGAAATTCCTCTTTGTGGACAAGAATGTCATCAACAGCACAGTGGCCCAGGCTGACTGGTCAGCCAAGAAGCTGGTCTGGGTGCCTTCGGAGAGGCACGGGTTCGAGGCGGCCAGCGTCAAGGAGGAGAAGGGGGACGAGGTGCTGGTGGAGCTGGCCGAAAATGGGAAGAAGGTCACCTTCAGCAAAGACGACATCCAGAAGATGAACCCTCCGAAATTCTCCAAGGTGGAAGACATGGCCGAGCTGACCTGCCTCAATGAAGCGTCCGTCCTGCACAACCTCCGGGAGAGATACTTCTCGGGACTCATTTACGTAAGTCGCTTGGGAGCCCCCCATCCCCGGTGGGACCGGCCCTGCGGGGGGGGGGGGTAGAGTGAGCCAGGAAGCTCTATCCAAAGGGTTTAGGGCAGGCATGTCCAAACTTCGGCCCTCCAGATGTTTTGGACTGCAAATCCCACAGTCCTTTGCCATTGGAAATACAGGATTGGAATTCTGGGAGCTGTGATCCAAAACATCAGGAGGGCCGAAGTTTGGACATGCCTGATCTAGGGGGACCCTGCAAGGAGAGCAGATGCTTTTGTCGGTTGTTTTGACGCCATTGTGTTTTTGCTGCCAGGGAGCAGGAAACCAGAAAGAAAAAAAATTACTGCCTTGCATGGATAGAAAAAAAAGCATCTCCTTTTGCCTTTGGTCTCTCCTGGTCCTGAGTCCCATCTCCCTAGTCCTTTTTTAACACTAGTTTCACAACTAGGGAGTTCTGTTAAAATATCCAGCAGGAGGGCTGGGGTACCGTCTTTGGCTGGTTAGTTGCCAACCCCCTGGGCAACTCACAGCCTCGACTTTGACATGGAAGTCTCCCAGATTTTAGATCATTGCGTGCGAGCTAAGAAAGGGATGGTTGTTTGATAGGCCTGTCCTATGGATATGCACATCTTCAGGAGGTAGAATTAGAAGGATTTGCAGGGCCACTGTGAGATTCCGGAAACTGGACTGGGTGGGCCCTTGGCCTGATCCAGCAGGGCTCTTCTTATGTTTTTATGTTCTTAAGGATCTCTTCCCTCTTACCCCACAGTATTTGTAAGACCTGGCCACCCGTGTCAAGTGTGGTCTTCCCTGGCCAACTTGCACATCTGTAAGAAAACACAACAAAAGCAAAAAATGAGACATTTTGAGAAGTGGGAATAGCCATGTTACTCCACTGCAGCAAAACCCATGCGTCTCCAAGACTAAGCCTGGTTTCCTTTGACATAAACTCAGCCAAAGGGTCTCCGAGCTGCCATCCCCAGAAATTCATGCCAAATGAAACTCGGTGTTTGGCAAGATATGCAACGAACTTCCTTTTTAGACAGCACTCCAGGATTTGGAGTGTAGCAAGAAACCCTAAACGGCAAGCTCTCTGTAAACTTTTGGGACTTATTCAGCCTGAGGCAATTTGCAAGAGACTTTAAGATCAGGTTTCTGCTTCCTAAACAGGAATCTGGCTTCTAAAACATCTGCACAGAGCCAGAGACCTTCCTGTTATTTGGAAAGGCAGGGAGGCCAATGTCACTTTGGCATCAGGGTGGATGGGGGTGTGGTGTGGGCACTGGCTCCGCCCCCCCTCAGCTCAGGCTCCTCCCTGTGACAGGAAGGCCACGCCCCTTGTTTGAAAACTGTGCAGGAGGGCAGACTACCACAGCACAGTAATTGCAAAAATAAAGACAGTAACACTCCAAATGCCAAACACGACCAATATTTATTTATTTATTTATTTATTATTGCATTTATACCCCGCCCATCTTCCCGTAGGAACTCTGGGCGGCTTACAACAAAGATATAAAATGCAACAGTCTAGAAGGCAAGATGGCGGGATGAAGTTAAGCACTGAAATGACCACTGTATTGTCAAGATGTTATCGCTGGAAAAGTCCACCTAAAGCAAGCATCCAGTGTGAAAAGCCCTTTTTAAAACCCCCTTTCTTAGCACTCCCCTGCCAACTTGGCCAATGGGCGCTGTCGTCCTGCAAAGTAACTTCTCCAAGCCCAGTGTCCATTTCACTGCTGCTGACGCTGGGGCGGGGGGGGGGCAAACTTGATGCTGCATTAATTATATCCTTTGCCCTCCTGTGGTGCAACTAAAATAAATATAAAGTGCAGCCATGGTCCACGTGGTGTCAGCCTGTCAGACCCAGAGGAGGGAGTTCAATTCTGCCTCCTTGGCAGGGGCTGCACTTGACGGTCTCCTCGAGCAGTGGTGGCGAAGCTTCGGCCCTCCACATGTTTTGGGCCACAGCTCCCAGAATTCCAAGCCTGCCTTGCCAATGACAAAGGACTGTGGGAGTGGTAGTCCAAAACATCTGGAGGGCCAAAGGTTCACCACCACTGCTCTAGAAGGTCCCTTCCAGCTAGGGACTTTTATTTTAACTCTAGCACTGCTGGATAGTTCAAGGGGCAAGGTCTCTGGCTGAGGAGCGGGCGGTTCAGAGTTTGGTTCCTCAGCCGGGCCTCCTTGGCAAGGCCTGGATTCCATGGACTGCTGGGTCCCTTCCCACTCTGCAGTTCTACCTTGAGGGTGGTGGTGATGTTTGCTGTCTTGATAGTGGCTCAGGGAAACGGCCCAAGATGCTCCCTGCTGCTCCTCGCCCGGCAGCTTGTCTTTTTAATTTTTTTTTTAAGCCAGCATCAGACAGGGAGCCTTCTTTACAGATCTTTTAACTGTTTATTATTTATTTATTAGTTATTTTAGAGTATTTTTACCCCGTCTTTCTCCTTGGAAAAGGACCCAAGGCAGCTTACAGCAATGAGGGATAATACACAGTCCAGTACAATCAAGACATGTTCAAGTATTTGAGAAAAAGGAGATTGAAGGACATCGCACAGTATTAATAAATGTCAGCCCTATTGGTCTGACCCAAGGGTGGCCCTCTCAAGCCCTCTGGAAGCAGAGGGTGGAAGCCATAGCTGGGTCGTTGTCCTGGTGGGCAAGCGATCCACTCTTCACTCCGCCAGGAACGCAGTGAACCTGTGGTGCAGAACACAGGATGATGGAGACCCACTCTTTCCCCCCCCGTTATGGCCAGGCAAAACCAAACCACAACATTGCCCAGGCCACACTGATTCTGCAAGGGGTTGTCGTTGAGCCGGGAGAACCACACAACCTAGGAGGTGGGTGACTTCACACCAGAGGAAGAACCTTCACAGAAGAGCAGCAAAAGACCCGTCCGCCCCAGCGCAGGGCGTCCGTGGCCACTGGGCTCCAGTCCACCGCCAGCAGATGTTTCTGCATCTGTTTCAGGCCATATAAAGTGTTGCGTTTGTGTGAAAACTCTGGCCGGTCTCCTAATATGGGCAGGAAAACCCCCGGCTTCAAGGACATTGTTGGTTTTAAAGGTCAGCCCGGATGCTTTTGGCTCGTTGCTTCCTTGGGAGCTTGAATAAGAAAGCAGAGATATGCAGGCAGAAGGGAGGCTTGGCAGTGACGCCCACACAGGGGGCGAGGGGGGGGGCGGCGGACAGATTGTGCAAGGGTGTCTTGGCCCCCCATGTTTTCACCCGAGGGCAGGAGCGAAAAGATGGATAGAGGAGGCGAAAGTGGAAGAGCCGGGATCCGCTCAGGGGAAAGGCCCACGGTCCAAATAGAGAACTTCGGACAGGTCCCCGTTTGAACTACATCCCACAGCCTCCCTGAGCCACTGCCTGTGCTGATTTGGGGGATTCTGGGACATGTAGTCCAAAGAGAGAAGGAGAGGAATGCTTGCAGACAATGCTGTCCTTGTCCTGCACAAGTCAGAGTCCAATGAGCGATCTCTCCATGCCATCCTAGGCTCTAAACTGAGATGGGTACCTCTTCCTACCTGTTGGAGCTCCTGGGGTGCATATGTACACCCACCCTCCCCCTCTAAAAAATCTCAGGTCCTTTGGGGGATTATGTGCTCCTTACAGCACCTTTAGGGGAGTTGTGGGATGGGGGGTGCAGACAATGGGGGGAAGAGACGCCACCACTGCCGGGTTTTTCCCCATCCAGACTTACTCCGGTCTCTTCTGCGTGGTCATCAACCCTTACAAGCAACTGCCGATCTATTCGGAGAAAATCATTGACATGTACAAAGGGAAGAAGCGCCACGAGATGCCCCCCCACATCTACGCCATCGCAGACACTGCCTACAGGAGCATGCTCCAAGGTAAGGCTGTGGAAGCCCCTCCTCCGCGCGGCAGAACCCAGCGAGGGGAAAGGGAGGCATTACCGTGGCCGGGCCTTGGCTTCCTCAGCAAAAAAATGGCAAGAAATGGGCAGCATGTCCTAATGGTCTGGGCCAGTACCAGCCGGTATCTGCACTTGATTTTTTGAGCCGAACTGGATGTACGCTTAGTATGTATCTAGAAGGAGTGCTTCCACAAGTGGGGAAAGATGGTTGTCCTAGCACGTGGTTTTTCCTTAACCCTTTTTTTTACATTGAATGTGTGTTGTTTTATGATTGCTCACTGAAAGGGAAACATTGTAAGTCCAAAACGCTGAAGGATGCATCTCAGATGAACCCCCAGGGTGGGAAAGGAAGTGTGTCCATTTCAGGGGATATTCCTGCTGTTTCTGACTTATTCTGCTCCTGTGGTGGTCTTTGGGTACCGTAAAGGGCAACAGAGTGGCAGACAGAAATATTGGATACTCTGGGCATGATACACCAGGGAGTGCTGCCTAAATGTTGTTGTGCCTCTATTCCGCTTCGCGGCATGGTGCATATGTGTGTAAGAGAGTGTGAGTTCAGAAAAGCAGATTAATAGCTTTTTGGATCACCGGTGCCAAGTCTCCAAATGTCTTGAGCTAATCTCTATTTCTATCTTGGTTTCCTAAGAGGAAAATTGTGAGGAATTCCTTGGCCCTCGCTGCCCCATCAGCCGCAGCCACGGCATGACTCAAAAAGGGAAAACACTTCAGTTGCCTGTCTGTGCCGAGGCGTGCCCGCAGGCTGGCATTCTGAGGGATGCGTCCTGGCAGAGGGGGTCCTGCCCGAACCCTCCCACTGGGAAAAAGCGCCTTAAAGATGGAAGCCTTCCTCCTTCCACCCCGACACAGTTGCACTGGTGCCCTTTCTACGTTACGTCAAGACAGCTGCCCATTTTCCTAGCTGTCCACTAACAGCCTGAGGTGGCTGCCTGAGACCAGGCGGGGCAGACATGCCTCAGGCGTGGATGCTTCCTGCCAGCGTTTGGAGGGGTCCGGCTGCCTCTTCCGGGCAGGAAAACCACTTTGGGGATGATTGGGCTGACATGAAGCAGTCGTGTGACTTCCCCTGTGGGTATGCGATCACCAGCGGGGAAGGTCTCAGCTTAGTTTTAGAGAGACCACCTTCCTCTCTCGACACGGGCCGTGGCAACCCAGAAAGGTTGTTTTCCTTCTCCGTGTCATTTGCCGAGCGGCTTGCAGTAGAAAAGGCAGCTGAAACCTTTCCCCAGCACCTCCTTAACCGTTTTAATCATCTCATCATCATTAACATCATTGTCAGGGACCCGATGGATCCTGGAGTCCAGGTCCTTGTCACAGAGAGACACAGTGGAGAGTAGAACATTCCACCCTAACCCTCACCCTAACTCTCCACCTCTGCCTCCACAGCCAGTTGTATTTGTTTCATTATTTATATAATAGTTGAATGAGCCTCGTGGCGCAGTGGTTAATTGCCTGTACTGCAGGTCAAACCGGGCTCACGACCTTTTTCTTTTAAAAAAATCAAGTATATTAAAAACAGCAAATAAAATTAGAACTAAAACATACTTAAAAATAAAAGAGCATCACAGTCCATGTTTTGAGAGCGCACTCAGTGGCTGTTGGATGATTCGGTGAGGAGGAAATTAGATTTGCCAGATGGGGTGCTTTGGATTGGTTATTGTTTCCATCCCCACCTCCTGTGGCGGGGAGTTCCACAGATGTAACAACATGCTGGGTTAAAAAAAAAATCTTTTGTCTGTTCTCACTCTCCCAGCCCTCTATTTGAGTGGATGTCCCCATTAGTTCTGGTATTTTGCAAGAGGGAGAAGAGTGTCCCTCTATCCATTGCCACCTCTTCAGCAGCATTGTTTCCACCTTCCACGATGGCAGAGGATGATGTGCATTTGAGTAGGAAAAGCTGAAGCCATCACCCTGGAATGGCCCCTGTTTGCCTGGCCTCCTCTGATCAGCTGCATCTCCCTCTTCCACTTGAGAAAGATTTAATTGCTGCCGTGCCCCTTCAGTCCAGCCCAACGACCCTGATTTCCCTAGCCCTAGAGTTGGGATCTGCCTCCCTGCATGGGGGATGGGGGTGGGGGGTGGGGGGGGTGGTGGAACAGACAGGGCAGTGACCCTGGGGGGCAGCCCTGCAACCTCCGTTTCCTGCTGCCGTCCTCTCTCAGGCTACGCTGGTAGCCCGGCCCTCCTTCAGGGAGCAGGGGATTAAAAACACAGAGCAATGTTTTTTTCCAGCCATGGATGCCCGGCTGCAGCCTGCAACGCTTTCGCCTTTTATGGTAAAAGCTGCCAGCTCGGCATGGTTTCTCTGCGAGGAACCTTCAGATCCCAGGCTGGGATTAAACAGAGCCAGGAGCCCGTCTTTGGGGAGAGAGGGAAACAGGGGGATGGGGACCAGCCCAAGACATTCAGGGCAGGGTGCGAAAGATACTCGGGTCTCTTGGGGAAACAGGCTGACCTTTGGCCGGTGCCAGAGACGCAAAATTCTAGGGAAAGAGTCAAACTCAACTTGTGCCTCTCATAGTTGATGACTGCATGGTGGAATCTTCTAAAAGTGGAGACTCCACATACCAGGGCAGTGTACCTCCCAGTACCAGCCTGGAACTGGTTCCATTGGTCCTCTCCACCATTTCTGTCCTGGATGAGCATTTCCCAAAGGGACCCTGACAGGTGCTGTTGCGAATGCAGCAAAGCCTTGGGAAACCCTTTAGTTTTTTAATCCCAGTAGCAAACTGAGAGCAGGGAGGAACGGTGCAATCCTGATGTACAAACAAAACTCTACCTCGGGTACAAGTTTAGATCACAGAAGGGGTTTTTAAAAAATATTTTTAACATGTCAGCTGGAGAATTCTGCAAAGTGTATTCCCCCAAAGAGTGGGTTTGATGGGGGAATACACTTTGTATGGTTTTTGCAGTTCTTTCATTTCATAATTGCAGGGCTGTCTTCTAAAGGTTAAATCACACTTTAAGGGGAGTGTGCGGTTCCCACTGTTTCGACGTTTTCCCTTCCAGGCACGCAAAAGCCCTGTGCCCGAGTAATCCGACTGGCAGCTGACGCCATTGTTTACCCCACAACAGCCAGTCACAAAACAATGGATGGGCCGATCAGTAGAGTGGGTTGCCCTGTATCAAGCAGATGCCTTTTCCCTCTGAAAGGAGCACCGTTTCTAATGCCATAATTACTGTGCCACCTAAAATTTACTCTGGCTGCTTTTGAGTTCATGCAATTGAGACAGGTGTTGTTTTTATCCTCTTTTGACCCCACCTTGGAGAAAGTGATGTTGGGTCATGAGAGGTCATCCTTGCCCTATGGCAGTGATGGTGAACCTTTTAGAGACCAAGTGCCCAAACTGGTATTCAAAACTCACTAATTTATTGCAAAGTGCCAATACAGCCATTTAACCTGAATACAGGTGGCTGTGAAGAGGTGATGTCGGGTGCCCACAGAAAGGGCTCTGATTGCCACCTTTGGCACCTGTGCCATAGGTTCGCCAACACTGCCCTATGGCATAGGGGGCCTGCAGTGAGAGATTCGGGGTATGTGGGGATAGGACCATAAAATTGGGGTGCAGGGAGCTTTCCTACGAATACGATGTCTGAGGGAATGTGTGAGCAGCACGTGTTCTGTGTCTGAGTTTGATCCACTCCTGTCATCCTCCTTCCAATCCTTTTAGTTTCTCGGGTTAGCCGTTGGTCAGCTTATCAGGAATTCTCTCTGTGTTAAGTCCTCCTAATTAAGACTGTCAACAGTGGTTGTTAGCAGGCGTAAAAAAGGAGTGTGTGTCGCTTTCATCTGAAGCTGAGGAAAAGGGTGGTGATTTCTCACTAAGCTCCTTAGCGCAAGGAGTCTGTCAGTTAGGGCTAAATTTGAGAGAGTGAAACCTTTTGGCTGCCATACGAAAAGCTCAGCCATCAGGAGTATGACAGTGCTACAACTGGGGATTAAAAGCTGGCTGATGGGCAAGTCCTCTTGTTTTGATTGTGTGTGTGTGTGTGTGTGTGTGTGTGTGTTTGTGTGTGTGTGTGTGTAGATTTTGGACATCGTGACTTGGCTATAAACGGAGAAGTCCCAGCCTCTGGTTTTGAATCGGATGCGACACCTTGCTTCTCTCAGCCCGCTGACCATGCCCAGCTCTTAAAATCAAAATGGTGGAGGGCGCCACAGCATGGCCTTCCAGGTTCAGAAGATCGAGCTCAACTAGTCAACACAACCCCAGTGATCCGTGCACCAGAGGTTGAGAGTCGTGATCCTATTGAATTGGTTCTTTGTCAAAAACAGAATCATTTTCACCTCTAACGTTGTGTCCTAAATTCTGTCCTGGATAACAAAAAGTCACTGAGTTGGTGCTGATTTGGAGGAGGCAACCAAATTAATCCAGAGGTGATGTAGACAACAAAGTGGACCAATTGCTCAGAGGTCGAGAGGCGCCCTGGCGCAATGTCAGAGCCTCTATCTATCCCCCATGGAAAGGACCAGGGGGCAGGTGCAGGGGTAAGAGCCTGCAAATGGGGGTAAATGAGGATGGACAACAATGACCAATTTACTTAAAGGCATCTCCGTACGTTCAAGTCTTGCTACTATATGAATACACAAGAAAAGGAAAACAGTATCCCTTGAGCGCAAAGGCAAAATTGCCTAAACTTAATCACCTTTCCTTCTGTTTGTCTGCAGATCGTGAAGACCAGTCCATCCTTTGCACGTAAGTACAGCCGTCTTCATGACCGTCCCTTCTTCTCTGTCTGTCCATGTTTTCCTTGGGGAAAATCTGACCACACCCGTGGGAGATGTGGCTGTGGCTTGGGGGGGGTGTCCACTCCACCCTGGCACATAGTGATGTTACGTGGCTCCCCGGTAGCACTTTTTGACATGGCGGAGGCGAGATGGGGGAGGCCTTCTCTGCTTTGTGTTTTGACTCGAACGGGTCCATCCTTGCCCTTTAAGTGCTGTCCCGCACCAAACTGGCACAGGAATGGGCCGTGCAGTCTTTTTGGGGATGGTTCGGTGAGAGGCAAAAAGGTCCTTTGATGGATCCTTGAGTTTAAAATGGATTGGGCTGAAGCCGAGCACCTTTTAAGCACCATCTGGATTGTACCAGATTTCACAAACGTGGGCAGGCCCACAGTCTTGTGTCCAATTCACTCTCTAAAACAGACTTCCATGGCCTGGAAGTCTTCAGGATGGCAAGCATCCTCATTCACTCGTAATCAAAAATGGATTGACCCAGGTGAAATCACAAGAAGACGCTCCCCAAAATTTGCTTTCTGGGTCAAAATCTCTCTGTGTGTGTGTGTGTGTGTGTGTCTGTGTGTCTGTGTTTTGTGTAATTCTCAGCCAGTTAAAACCTTCAGCCTCTTTATGCTGTTTCTCCCTCCTTATCCGTGGCTGGTTCTTTTAGTGATGGGTCAGGCTATTACATTCCACACCTTGGAAAGGTTAAGAAATGCACACAGCTGCTCGGTTCCTTCTGCTCCCTCCGTCTCCAAGATTATTTGGGGCCAGCTGCTCTTATCTGAACCTTCCACAATCCCCTGATGGACCACGGCGGCTTCCAAAGGGCAAACGCCACATAGATGATGAAGGGCATTCATCCCCGATCTGTGGAGCTCAGTTCGATCTCTCGCCTTCTTTCAGCCGGCTTATTTTTACCTGTCCACTCGGCATGCCAGGCCAGACTCTCAAGTGCCACTTTCGGGAGGGGAGGGTTCCCAGCCTGCGCCAGCTTGGGAGACAGGTGGGGAGACCAGGGACTCCTTCAGAGACACAGAGGCCAGGCGCTCTCTTGCGAGGGATGGCCGAAGGAGTTGCACACCTCTGTTTCCCAGCTCCCTAAAAAAGACATTGGCCAGATTGCTGCTGCGGGAAGCTTTTTATGCAAAGGTCTTCAAACAGGCATGTTTAGTCTGGAACCGTTCCCAGAAACAGCTTAATTTTTATCAGTCAAACATAGACATAAAGCCGGCTTTAGTGAGGAGATGGCCGGGTTCATAATTCATCCCATGGTATCCATCCCCTAAGAAGGAAACAAAGCTGTTGGGCAGATGCCCATCCAGCGCTGGTGCTGAGCAGCATCTGTTCACTTGCAAAAGAAATGGCCCACCCGCCTGGAGTATTGAAGAAGTTCCTTTTTTCTTTTTTTTGGATTACAAGTTCCATAAACTCTCTCCCAATATGGCCATACTCGGGGAGGGGCAGTCCCAATAAACCAACATTCACAAGCCCTAGAAACCTGGGGAGTCCTGATTAAAATTTAGAAAAGTGTCATTGAGTGAAACCAATAGTACATTGATGGCAAACATTTTAGGGACCAAGTGCCCAAAGTACGATTCAGAATCCACTAATTTTTCGCAAAGTGTCAATAGAGCAATTTAACCTGAATACAATTGGCTGTAAAGGGGCAATGTTGGGTGCCCACAGAAAGGGCTTTGAGTGCCACCTTGGGCACCTGTGCCATAGGTTCACCAACACTGCAATAGTACATCTAGACCCCATTGGCAGCAGGAGCTACTTAACAGCAGTCCTTGGAGACCCCATAGAGGTGGAAGAGGTGGACTAG
Source organism: Phrynocephalus versicolor (assembly GCA_023846285.1). Classification (NCBI taxonomy): domain Eukaryota; kingdom Metazoa; phylum Chordata; class Lepidosauria; order Squamata; family Agamidae; genus Phrynocephalus; species Phrynocephalus versicolor. The sequence continues at coordinate 14,878,595 of JAHTLZ010000054.1, forward strand.
CAGCATCAAGGAGCCAGAGAGAGACCCCGTGGCTGGCCAGGGGTGCTCAGTATACAGTAGCTAGCAGATGTCAGGAGAGTCTGGCAAACCTTATTCATGCAAGCCAGAGCAACTTGCTGGAGCAGTTACTTTTTCAGAGTTCAGTTCGCGAATTCCTCCAGCCAGTAGCAGCAATGCCTGAAGGATCCTGGGATTCTTGTCCGGAAAACACGACACTGCTGTCTGTAGCGTTCAGGTTCTGAGGGTGCTCACACAGAGGACCTGGGAATCCTATACTTGCATCTCTAAAGAGCGCTGGCTACTCCTGGATTCCACTGCAGGTCAAGGGGAGCTTTAAAAGCATATCCAAGCCCCTCGTAAGTTCGTCTCATTTGTCAAACCCTCTAGGGCAGACCATTCTCGGACTGCAGCTCCCAGGAACTCTGGTCAGCACTGCTAGTGGTGAGGGCCTCTGGGACCTGTATTCCCAGAACATCTGGGGGGAGGCAGGTTGATCTTCACAGATGTGGAAAGTTGCCACCGCTGTCCTAAGTATTAAAACCATCTAGGAGGAAGTGATGCCTGGCCTTTAAAGGCTGAGCAGCCATCCAGATTTGACTCCTGCCTTTTTTTTTTGTCGTACCCATTTATCAAGGGGGCAGGATTCAAGAAAGAGCACCTCCTAATTAGGCAAAGAATCTGACCTGCAGCCAAGTCAATGGAGGAGAGCCAGGCTCTAAGAAGCCCCAGGCAGATCCACTCCAAATGTCCTGGTCCTGTTTCTCTCCTTCTCCTTGGTCTAAAATTCCCAGTTCCTCCAATATGTTGGTGATGCCAGGCTCCAGGCTTCTTCGTTTGATCAGGAACACGAGATGTTATTCTTCAGTGACCCTGGGCTGGGGAGTCCCAGTGAGAGTGAACCTGTGGAACCAGGATGGTTTGGAAAACTGTCCCCTTGGTGGGCAGCCACGGGCCCACTGTGGGTTGTGGTTGGTTTGGGGGACTGCTCCGGATCCACAGTCTCAGTTCTGTGGTCGTTGGCAGAGGCTCACCTGGAACAGCCCTTTGCAGAAGTGAAAAGTGGGTCTGGCAGCCCTTGCCGGAACTCAGTCAATGGAATCCCCCTCCCCCTTGTGAAAACGGGCATTCCCGGTTTCCTTCAGGAGCATCAAAGCGTCATGGGTTGGTTAGAATCCTGGCAACACATTCTTTTGCGCTGTGGTGCTGGAGGAGAGTCTTGAGAGTCCCCTGGACTGCAAGGAGATCAAACCTATCCATCCTGAAAGAAATCAACCCCGAATGTTCACTGGAAGGACAGATTTTGAAGCTGAGGCTCCAGGACTTTGGCCACCTCATGAGAAGAGAGGACTCCTTGGAAAAGTCCCTGAAGTTGGGAAAGATTGAAGGCAAAAGGAAAAGGGGACGGCAGAGAAAGAGATGGCTGGACGGTGTCATCGATGCAACCAATATGCATTTAACCAAACTCTGGGAGGCAGTGGAAGATAGGAAGGCCTGGCGAGCTCTGGTCCATGGGGTCACGAAGAGTCGGACATGACTGAACGACTGAACAACAACAACAACCACAGAGTTGGAAGACACCTCTAAAGCCATCCAGTCCAACCCTCTACTCAAGGCAGGGGTCCAGTTCAAAGCTGATCAGACCGACAGTGGTCCGGTTTTCCCTTGAAGTCCTCCAGTGTTGGAACACTCCCGACCTCTTGAAGTCAGGGCTTCCGTTGTCCTACTGCTCTAACAGTTGCTTTTGGCTGATCCCCAGCCAAGATCTGGCTTCCCGTAACTTGAGCTTATGGTTGCATGTCCCTGCACTCTGGGCTGATGGAGGACAGATCCTGAACCCTCCTCTGGGCAACAGCCTTTCACGTATTTGAAAAGTGCTCTCCTGTCTCTCCTCGGTCTTCTGTTTTCCAGGATAAAACAGCCCCAGTTCTTTCTGTCTTTCCTCCGAGGACTTGATTTTCCAGCCCCCTCGTCGTCCCCCTTGCCCTCCTCCAAACTTGCTCCAGCTTTCCATCATCCTTCTTGAAGTACAGTGTCCAGAATTGGATCCAGGACCCCAGAGGAGACCTAACCGGGGCTGAATAGAGAGTGACGTGCAGGAGCAATGCCTGAGCAACCTTTCCCCTTGCAGCCCATGGGGTGCCTCCAACATTCCGCAGCAGGTAGAGAAATGCCCCAAGTCAGAGCAGTGGCCTGATCCTGGTCGCAGGGCTTGGCTCCAGCGGGAGGCCCAGCAGGCACATGCCTGGTTGTGACTTGAGAGGATGGTGGAGTTGGTTGCTGAGATCTGCACTGAGCTGGAGGCACACCGTCCATTGGAGTAAAAAGCAAAGGGGGCCATTTAAGACGCCAGGAAAGGAAGGATGCTCAGGGTGACTCGACCAGGGGTTCTCCACCTGTGGATCCCCAGATGTTCTTGGACTGCAACTCCCAGAAGTCTTCATCACTAGCTGAGCTGGCCAAGATTTCTGAGAGTTGTGGTCCAGGAACATCTGGGGACCCACAGGTTGAGAACCACTGGTTTAGAAGGATGTCTCCTTTTGTTCTTGGCCTGGGAGGGGGGGGCGGCAGAATGGACAGGGCAGTGACCCGAGGGCTTTGTTCTTTGTTGACATTGGGATGAAGGCTCCGGAAGAGGTGACAGCCCCTGCCTTTGGAGGCAGGAGTCATAACGGTATTCCTTCCACCTTCTTCTCCCCAGAGGGGAATCGGGAGCTGGCAAGACAGAAAACACCAAGAAAGTCATCCAGTACCTCGCTGTTGTGGCATCCTCCCATAAGGGGAAAAAAGACACCAGCATCACGGTAAGCGGTTGCAGGGCACCTCGGTTGGCGAGGCCTCTTTGAATGATCTCCTCCCTTCTTCCCAACCTGCACCCAACTCCTAATGTTTTTTTAATGTTTCCTAGGGCAACCTTGGGATGGCCTTTAGCCGAGGACCGTGCATAGCACAGGCGGCTGGGAAACGGCTGCCTGCTTTGCTCCTTGCCAAAGACCTGACATATTATGGAGAGGACAGATGGGTCACAGCTCTCTGTTTATAGGAAAAAGGGCTGTTTGTTTGACAACCCTTCCCCTAAGCGCCAGGAGGAGGAGGAGGGGGGGGTAGAAGAACATAGTTTTCCCATATGTGGCTGCTCAAGAGGGAGTTGCCCAGTGGCCCCTGCCCAGGGTCACACAACTTTCTCGCCTGAAAATCTCGGGGTAGACCCTCCAGGGAATCAGCGGTAGGAAACCTGACCGAGGTTGTGCCAGAGTCTCAATGTGGTGGAGAAAGCAGATGGAAGGACTGTTTCCTTTCTCCGTCATCTTGTCGCAACTTGGCCTTGCTCGTAGGAAGCACAGAGTTACACATTCAGGATAGATCAAAGGAACTCCCTAGTAGCAGGTGGCAGAGAGAGACTGTGGAACTCCCTGGCACCAGATGCAGTGCCATGCTGTAGGGCTCGCAAGGAGAGTGGGGACATTCATAGTGGCTAGTGCCAGCCCAGTGACCACTAGCCAAGATAGCTCTCTGTCCCCTCCAGCCTCAGTGGCCTTTGTTGCCTTGATGGATCTGCTGCCTTGTAAACCATGGGAGCCGTAGCCCAGGATCTCTTTGCAAGTCCAGGGGAAGTTATGTGTTCACCAATGCAGGAGCAGAGTTCAGAAACCCAGTGAGGCTGATCGGTTCTGGAAATGGTTCCCCCAAAAAGGAACTTTAGCAGGATTGGCACAAGATGCATCTCACGAAGGACATGGCGCTCCAGCAATGAGACACTGTAAAGAAGGATGGTGACTGCAAGACAAGCAGAAGTTCCTTCAGGGTTGCCTCCTGGAGGCTAGAGAGGAGCTAAATACTTTTGTTTTTAATTCTTGTGTCTTCCATTTTTCTGGATCCATTTGTTTAGAATTCAGCCATCTCTAAAATCTCTCAGTTACAAAATCACAGGTTTGTCTTTTGAGCTTCCTTGGCATATCCAATGCATAACAGAGCATAGGTCTTGGGGAACATAAATTGGAAAGCAGATTTTTTTTAAAAGTTATTCCAAGTTTAACATGGTCGCAATACTGACACTTGTTTTACGCCCTGTTATCTGACTGCAGCAAGGGCCATCTTTTGCTTACGTGAGTAATGTGGACCCCTCGGGGTGTGTGCTTTTGTGTGTGTGTGTGTGTGTGTAAAAAGACACAAGATTGTAGATCTGCATGCTTGTGTTGCACTCCACGTCACCACTCCCATGGATAAAATTGTCAGGAGTCTTCCTGGTATTCTTTGGGACCTCACCTGGACTGCAGTGCCAGACTATTTGCACGAAGAATTTCAGGCCTTCCTATTTTACAAACACATCTTCTCGTGGGGAGTCAATGGTGCTCTTTTTAGCTCTTGTTTCCAGACCGAGTTGGTTGAGGACCCAGTTGGAGAATCTTGCCTCTCTCTCTCAGACTACAATGCTCCAAATCCCCCCAGCCAGCATGCACAGGGGATTCTGAGTGTTGAAGTTTTCTTTTAAAAAAATAAATCTTTTCTAAGCTTATGTTTAGGATCGGGGTCTCCAGCACCAACCCAAAGCAATAGGTTCAACATTCAAAACACATCGCTTGGGAATATTTCCTTTTTAAAAAAAAACAGCCTAAATGTGTGACCCAAGGTGAGAACTTGAATTTTTGTTTGCAAAACCAGGAGCAATGGAGGCTTGATCCTAGATGGTTAGCAGACGGTCTTTCGCCCAAACAGTCACTGTGTGGTAGTTGAATGGAAGCGCCTTGTGTCTCTGCATGCTGCCCTCTTTACGTTTATCCCCTCCCCCTGCGTGGATTCCTAACCCTTTCCCCCAGGGACTTCCACTCTTACAAACTTTTGGCATGCTTCCAAATGTGCTTGACACCTCCTTCCTCCTGAGAATGGATTAAGCTTGAACCTTCAGCCGTTTTAGGGGATCTGGCACTTTGCAGGGTTGTGGGAGGGGAAGATACTAAGATTGAGCAGGGAAGTATAGCTCAGTGGTAAAAAAAACCAAGGCGTAGCTAGTCCTAAATACTGTTAATGCAACATCTGTCTATCTATCTATCTTATCTAGCTAGCTAGCTGAAGCAATTCATAGCTGCCTCGGCCCTCCTGATGTTTTGGACCACAACTCCCAGAATTCTTAGCTTAGCTTGCCAATGACAAAGGACTGTGGGAGTTGTGATCCAAAACACCTGGAAGGCCAAAGTTTGGATCTGCCTGCTCTACTGGTAACTAAGGTAGTTATTTGAGGCAAAAAGAGGACTGAATAAAATAACTTTAGAGGAATCACTGAAATCCGTTCATCCTCTCCGCCTCCCTCCTGCCTTTTTCAGCAGAGGCCTGTGTGTGGTTGCCTGGCATGGCTTGGGTGCGTGGGTCATTTGCACGGGTGTGTAACCGCATGTGTGTTCTTGCATGGAGGAAAACCAACGGTGACTTTTGTTTTTAAATTACGTAATGTGTTGGCCTACCTGACCTTTCAGCGTCCCCGCATTTAACATGATTAACGGATGCAGTCTACTCTGCTTTTCTGCTGCATTACAAAAAATATTTTCAGCCATTCATTTTCGCCCTAAATTTTGTGAAAAAGAATTGTGTCCGCCTGCTGAGCCTTGGGTGTTTCAGAATATAAACTGCTGCCCGCTGATAAGCAGGGAGTATGCTTAATGAGACAGGTGGCCTTAGATGGCCACAGGGCTAGGAAAACGGCCCTATTGGTTTGAGCCAGGATAGGACTCAAGGGGGTCCTTCCCAAGAGACCTGCGATGAGCAATGAGTGCGGAGCTGCCATTCTTCAAGGGACCATTTCAGGAGCTCTCCAGGGTGCTGAATCCAGAAGTAGGCTAAGCTAAGCAGCTTTGCTAGCTTTTTCAAAGTTTGGACCGAAACCCACCACAGAAGCACTATCTCAGGAACCAGCCAGATTTACCAGCCTCGGGCAAAATGAGGAAGTAGAAATAACCGTGGGTCGTGTTAAAGTTTCTTCTTTCTGTCTTTTGGAGAGATTATCCAGCTGCATGCCCAAACTCCAGTGTCATGCTGGTGGAGTCAAAAATCCAGGTTCTGCTGGATCACGCTGAGGGGACAGCCATTGTGCCTAGTTTGTGTGCTTGCTTTTTACCATTTTTTGCAGAGATGCTCAGCAGAAAACATATTGGGTATTGCACCAATATCCTGAAAAGGTGCGGCAGAGACTGTGCTGGCTTTTGGCATATTCCTGGTGGGTTTTCACACAGTGGGCATAATCCTACACTTAGATCTGGTTTACAATATACATAAATTTTCCCCGGACCAAACTAACTTCTCTGCAGGGGTCAAAAGTGACCGAATGGCTATTCATTGCCGTCTCTGGGTGCCTGAAATTTGTGGTTGCTTCTCAATCCATGGTGGATTATTCATCTCTCTTTTTCTTGAGGGTAACGGCCTCTCGATTCATTTCAGGGTGAGCTGGAGAAACAGCTTCTCCAGGCCAATCCCATCCTTGAAGCTTTTGGGAACGCCAAGACTGTGAAGAATGACAATTCCTCTCGATTCGTAAGTAGCTGCCTTCTTCGCTCGGAAATTTTAAGAAGCATCTTAGAACATTAAAAGGTAACATTAGAGCTATTGTTTTACAATTACAGCTTTTTTCCATTTGAGGGAGCACTCCATTCATAAACAGATTTCTCTGAATGTGCCCTGTGGCCCTGAAGCAGTATAAACTACTTTAAAAAAATAGATCTCCTGGTTTGAGTCCAAACATGAATCAAAACTGTAAAGTTTTGGGTGCTTCCAGGCAGCTTCTGGTACCATCAGCATTAAGAAGGCATAGCATCAGCTTCATATTTTCCTAGTGCACTTATTGTGGTGAACAAAAATATGACAGAAGCACAGATGAAAGTGGAAGGTATCTGGATTTTTAAAAAAAATCACAGCAGGAGCACTCTCTGGGAGCACCCTTGTATAAGTCCTATTCAGTATAAAGTATGTGGAGTTATGGCAACCCTCTCCTCTTCTCCTTGGCAGGGCAAATTCATCCGCATCAATTTCGACGTGACAGGCTACATCGTTGGAGCCAACATAGAAACCTGTATCCTTTGGAGAGGATGGGGTGAAAGGGCACAAGGAAGGGGCTTCCATCCTGGTTTGGCCTGCATCTTAAAGCCCAGCAAATGCAGGCCATGCAAAGGCCATCAGCAAACCTTACCCACTGTGGCTAAGTCCCTTGGCTGCAGAACTGCCTTCCATCTGCCTTCCATCTGTTGTCATCTGTTTTCCTTTGTCTTTCCTCTGTCTTCCATCTATCTTCAGCTGTCTGCTTTTGTCTTCCATCTGT
>JAHTLZ010000054.1:14889164-14912239 GCA_023846285.1 Phrynocephalus versicolor
CCTTAAAGATCTTCATGTCCCTTTGTGTTCCCCTAAAAGGGTGGCATGGCCTAGTGAGTAGAGCTCCACTCCCCAGATGGTTGCTGGATCCGACTGGTGGATCTAGGCTCTCTTCTCTGTGGCCTGACTGAGGTTTAGCATGGGTGGGTGTATATATGTGAGGATCTTCCCCAAACTAGCACCTGAGCCCTCTTTCTTTCAGCTGCGCAAAAGGTGTGCCACCTTTCGGGGATTAACGTGACCGATTTCACCCGGGCGATCCTCACCCCACGCATCAAGGTTGGCCGGGATGTCGTCCAGAAAGCCCAGACCAAGGAGCAGGTGATGGCCTCATGTTTATTTTTTTCCTTTGGTACTCCTCTGCTTCTGGCAAGCTGGCATTGCCCCGGGTAACAAGTGTGGGGTTTATGAACGGCGCAACAGTCACCAAGGACTGACAGACCGCATTTCCCCCTAACCAACAGGCCGATTTTGCCGTGGAGGCTTTGGCCAAGGCAACATACGAGCGCCTGTTCCGCTGGATCCTCACCCGGGTGAACAAGGCCCTGGACAAGACCCACCGGCAGGGAGCCTCTTTCCTTGGCATCCTGGACATTGCCGGCTTTGAGATTTTTGAGGTACGCTCACTGCTTTCCCTCGGAAGAGCCTCCGGGCGAGGAGTTAGGCAGCAGCCTCTCTGGGGAACCGGACTCCTCCCCATGTTCTGAAGTTGTCAGATGGGGATTCCCCCTTGGGAACACATACACAGTTTGTCCTCCTTGTATTATGTTTTCCTTTGGAAGTGTGCCCCCTATTTTTTCAAAAAGCACACCCCGAGTGTCACAAGCCACCTATTCCAGTTCCTTTTACAGGTGCTTCCCGAGAGCCAGTCCGATAAGACTTGGCTGGGTTTTGTGCTGTCGAATCCAGTCACACGCACACACCCATGGGAAAGAAATGATTGCATGGGTGCACTGAATTCCAGGCTTTTCAAGGCCTATCTGAAAAAGCCGTTTTTACATCATTGCCCAGGGTGTTTTTTCCCACCCCCTCTTATCAAGCCAAGTTCTGGAACATAAGGAACTTGGCTTGATAAATCCCTGGGGATTCAGTGGGCCTACTCTAGTGCAATTTACTGCACAATGGATTTGGACCCACAAGTTACTCTCTCTCTCTCTCTCTCTCTCTCTCTCTCTCTCTGTGTGTGTGTGTGTGTGCAGATCAACTCTTTTGAGCAGCTCTGCATCAATTACACCAACGAGAAGCTCCAGCAGCTCTTCAACCACACCATGTTCATCCTGGAGCAGGAGGAGTACCAGCGGGAAGGCATTGAGTGGAACTTCATTGACTTTGGTCTGGACTTGCAGCCCTGCATTGAGCTGATCGAAAGGCCGGTAAGGCAACCGGGGCTCTCCTGCTCTCTAACGCTGCGCCGATACGGACCCGGCGGGATCACGTTAAGTACAGTAGGACTCCAGTATCTGCTGGAGATCCATTTCAGGACTTCCCGTGGATAACGAAAACCGTGGATAAGACAGAATGCCACCCATCCCCCAACTGCTGTTTTGTGACAGTAGCTTGCTTTGATGCAGCTGAATTTTTATTTAATTTTTCCCTCTGCCAACCGTGGATAACTGAATCAGTGTTTAATTTTTATTGTACTTTTATTGTACTTTTATTGTGCTTTTATTGTACTTTTATGAATTTGTTGTAAGCTGCGTTGGGTCCCTCCAGGGAGAAAGGCGGCATAAAAATAAAGTTATTGTTATTATTATTATTATTATTAATGAATCAGTGGATACGGGGGTCCTGCTGTATGGGCCTTCAGGTTTATTCCAGACCTTCTGTGGCAAAGGAAGGCAAAGCTGAGAGATTTTGTCAGGCCCCTCACTGCCATCTCTTGTCCCCTGTTTCAGAACAACCCCCCTGGCGTCCTGGCCTTACTGGATGAGGAGTGCTGGTTTCCGAAAGCTACAGATACCTCGTTTGTGGAGAAATTAGGGGCCGAGCAAGGAAACCACCCCAAATTCCAGAAGCAGAAGCAACTCAAGGACAAAACTGAGTTCTGCATCTTGCACTACGCCGGAAAGGTATGGGAGCAGCAGGCCCGTTTCCTAGATCAGCTTTTGACCTCTGGGAGGGTGCATCGCCATTCCGACCTGGGTTGACTTGCAGGCTGAGGATAATAACAGCCAGTCGTGCCACAACGGCTGCAAAAAAAAGGCCTTTAAGAATCTCCAGATCACATGAGGTGCGCTCATTGCCCTCCAATCAGCACCGGTAAAGCCTCATCTTGAGTCCTGGGTCCAGTTCTGGACACCGCACTTTAAGCAAGAGGCTGACCCATTGAATCAAGTTTCGGAAAGGCCACCAGGATGATCAGGAGGCTGGAAGCCAAGCCCCCAGGAGGAAGGACAGAAAGAGCTGGGCCCCTGGAGCCTTGAAAAAGGAAAATCGAAGGGAGTCAGGAGAGCACTTTTCCAATAACCTTATAAGGCTCCTACAGAGGAGAGGCAAGGATATGTTCTCCACTAGAGATGGGCACAAAACGACCATTTTTCATTACCGTTCTCTGTTATTCGTTCCATTACGTAACGGTACGAATAACAACTGTTGCGATGGGGCAGGCTCGAACCGAACAGAACCAAGAAAATTTTCTTTGGTTCTGTTTGTTTCCGTTACTGGCATCACGCCGCTCACGCAATGAAAAATGGCCGGGCCTGGGGGAGCCTCTTTGTCCCCTCCCCGCTGGAGCCGACGCGAGACTTTGCCAGTCTCACGAGAAGAGGCGGGATCTGAGCCCTTATGGGCTGGGCTCCGGGATCTCGGCCACGTAGCGAAGCAGCGACGGTGCAGCCGGCTCAGAAGCCAGAGCGGAGGGCGTCGTTGGAGCACGGAGGGGGAGTGCAGCGGAACCCAGGGCCCGAATAATGGCCACGAAACGCCATTTTGGCATTTCGTGCCCATCTCTATTCTCCACCACCCCAGACTGCAGGGCACATCATAATAGGCCAAAGCTATAGGGAGCCAGATGTTGGCGATCAGGAAAAACTTCCTAAGTGTTAGAGCAGTGTGACCTTGAGAGGTGGTGGAGGGTGTGTTCCAACCCTGGAGGCACTGGAAAGAAAACGGTAAATATCACCTGCCAGATCCGATTTGACTTGGGCTCCTTCCTTGAGCGGGGGTGGGGGGTGGGGGTGGGGGGTGTGGACCTGATGGCTTTTCAGCCCCATTGCTCCTCGGTTCTATGGAATTAACAGGAAACGAACCAGCTGCCGTGATCTGGCATGTCGTCTGAGAAGGTCCCCTGTTGATCGTCCCCCCTGTGTACTGAGAGTGTTCTGTTCCCCCCCCCCCGGAAGGTCATCTACAACGCCACTGCCTGGCTCACCAAGAACATGGACCCCCTGAACGACAACGTGACGTCCTTGCTCAACCAGTCCTCGGAGAAGTTTGTGGCAGACCTCTGGAAGGATGGTAGGTTTCAGAATTAGGGTTAGGGTTAGAGTTAGGGTGAAAGCAGCGAAACTCATGGCCTCCTGAGGCCGTCAGAGGTACTCTTGCTGAAGAGCCTACCAGGAATTAGACCAAGATGGGGATGAATCCGTTTGTGGTCTGGTGGCAGTAGTAGGTGCCTCTGTGTCCCTTCCTGGGGGACCTGAGACTGAGGGGGAGCCATTATATTCATGATGACCTGTTGGCGAATGTCCTCTTTGGTTGACCTCCGTAGAAATGTCAGGCTGGGTGAGAAGGGACCTCAGGCATGGGGGTGAGCCCTGGGAACAGGAGCGGGATTATTTGACAGCCGTGGGTTGAATGAATGAATGTTTATTTACGGTTATTAACCAAATTGTAGTACAATTAAAATATAATATAATAAAACGGTATAAAATAATACAATAAAACAGTATAAAATATTATGATAAAACAGTATAAAATATATTACTAGAAAATACAGAGCTTGTAAAAACGACAATTTATGGGTAAAACACTAAATATAATTAGGAGAGCTCAAATCTCTATCAGTTATATGTCTACGTTTGATCATAGCAGCGTAACAGAATCTGGCAACACAATTTGTGATCTGAGGGGACCTGTCTGAAAGGAGTAGCTTAGCGTAGTAGTTGGTAGGTCTCCCAGGATGTTTGCAAATAATAGGATGTATAAGCTCCTTGCGTAGTTCTTGATAAAAGGAGCAGCATAAAAGAACATGGGTCACAGATTCAATTTGGCTATTGTTGCAAGGACACAGCCTCTCCGGGTGGGTTGAAGTCACAGTCTCCGTTGGCTTTCAGTGGACCGCATTGTGGGGCTGGACCAGATGGCCAAGATGACGGAAAGCTCCATGCCCAGCGCCTCCAAGACCAAGAAGGGGATGTTCCGGACCGTCGGGCAGCTGTACAAAGAGCAGCTCACCAAGCTCATGACCACCCTGAGGAATACCAACCCCAATTTCGTCCGGTGTATCATCCCCAACCACGAGAAACGGGTTAGTCGCCCCAGGGGCCATCCAGGTCGTTCACAGAATGCTAATTTCACTCCCTGGCCGCCTTTTACTTACGCTGAGCGCACCTCCCCTGACCTTGCCCCCAGGGCCATCTGGGATGTAGTATTGAGGGAGCATTCTCAAGAAGGTCAAAACATTTCCTTTAGTCAGGGTGTTCTCACCTGCCACCTGCCACTCAAACACCCCGCTTTTTCTCTGTAAGCATAGTGTTACCCTCAGAGTAACAGATCTTGCCATGTAAAATATTTCAGCGTGGGTTGATCCTGAATGGGCAATTTAGAGCTGTTAATGTTACCAAAGGCCTGCTCCTTCTTTATGTACTGTATTTGACTTCTCCATAAAATAAAATAAATCTGCTAGCTTGAAAGAATCCAGAAAGGTTGGTTGGTTGGTTGGTCAGTCTGCCTTCCTTCCTTGTCCTCCTTCCTTCCTTCCTTCCCCTCATCCACTCACTCCTTCGTTCCTTCTCCTCATCCACTAAAACCTCCCTTCCTTCCCCTCATCCCTTCCTTCCTTCCTTCCTTCCTTCCTGTTATATTAAAACCCATCTCTGAATATGGGATATGCTATAACGTGTTTTTAAAAGTTAGTTCCACCATTCTGTTCCCTCACAAGTGGGAATTTTCCATGCACACTGAGACCTTTGCACTCACACGCATACACCCTTTGCCTCCCCCCCCCCCGGAAGAACCCGGAGGTCACAGCCCTCTCCCTGTTGGTTGTCTTTCCCAGTCTGGCAAACTGGACGCCCACCTGGTGCTGGAGCAGCTGAGGTGCAACGGTGTCTTGGAAGGCATCCGCATTTGCCGGCAGGGCTTCCCTAACAGGATCCTCTTCCAGGAATTCCGCCAACGGTAAGAGAAACCAGGGCTTCATGAGTCCAGACTCCAGCTTCGCAATTAGAAAGAGATGAAACCTTCTCCCGCCCAAGAGGCACTTCTTCCAGACTGCCTGTCTCAGCGGTCAACTTGCAAATGAGGCCGCGTGTCCTTCCCGATGGCCAGTTCTGAAACCAAGCCAAGAGAGGCTGCCCCTTGCAGAAGCCAACAGCTCCAACCTCTCGAACAAGCACTGAGGGTGTGTTGACTGTGTGGTCTCTTTGGGTTGGGCCAGGGGAAATTCCAGAAATCCTAAAACGAGACCCGAGGTCAGGCAGTCGTGGGACGGGGCTCCCACAAGGCACACAACGGCACAAGGCGGTGAGCACGGTGTCCACCTGAGCTGCTGCCACAGCGCTCGCTCGTGGCATGTGGAGGCATGTGCGTGGGCAGGCAGTAAAGCCAGAGGGCCCAATCCACCAAAGCATTCTCGTGAAGTAATTTAATTCCCCCTTTCCAACTGTATCCAGCCTGGACTGGTCTGTGTCAAGGGAAAGAATTCATTTAAGGACAGACATACAGACTTTGATTTGTTTTATAGGCCACCTTTCTCCTGAAAAGGAGACCCAAGGCAGCTGACAATATTAAAGAATAGTTTTTCAAACATAGTAAGTTAAACATTAAAAAAACAAACAAATTAAACCCTATTCAACCCTAATTAAAATGTGGTTGAATAATTAAAAGGAGCTAAACAGTATGCCCTGCTATTTTTTCTGTCATGATTTATTTATTTATTTTTCAAACTTATGAGGCCTCAGAGCAATTAGCAACGAGGAAATGCTAATAATCACGTCATCCAAGTGTCCTCCCGGGTGATAAAAATGTTGCAATATTGTCTCCCAGCTATGAAATCCTTGCTGCCAGTGCCATCCCAAAGGGATTCATGGACGGGAAACAGGCCTGCATTCTTATGGTGAGCATCAGGGGTCCACGTATCTGATTTCTGTCTTCTTCTATTTATTTATATATTTTATTTATTTACATAGTTTTTTTTAGCCGCCCCACTACCAAATGGGCACAAATGTTCATGGTTCCCCCTTCATTTCATTCTCACCTCTAAAGCTATTTCTGTTTGAGATCCATTCTGCGGGTCTGGGGTCATCTTTTAATTCACCACCCTCTTCCAGAATCCATTTCTACCCGTGGGCTTTAAAAAGAAGGCAGGACGGGGCCAATGACTGGCCATTGGGTGGCACAGGAGCCCCAGATGGGGAAACGTTGGTCACCGTGGTGTCGTGGTGACCCGTCATGCCTTCCCGCAGATCAAAGCCCTGGAGCTCGATCCCAACCTGTACCGGATCGGGCAGAGCAAGATCTTCTTCAGGACGGGGGTCTTGGCTCACCTGGAGGAGGAGAGGGACCTCAAGATTACCGACGTCATCATCACGTTCCAGGCACAAGCCCGGGGCTACCTCGCAAGAAAGTAAGGCTTCTAAGGTGCAAAAAAAGGGGGCCCTTGGATGGCTCAGACCATCTGATTCACAACCCACCCCCACCCCCAGAGTTAAAGGCTTGGAAGGAACTTGTGAGTTACTTGTAATTAGTTCCTTTCCTCAGTGCAGATGGAACTAAGTTACATTGCAGGTGCCACTGGAGAACGCCACTCCTCCTTTGGAACCATTAGTTCCTTTCCCAGTTATCGGGGGAAGGAGAGGAATCCCGGGATTCAAGCAGGGTGTCGTCTCACACTCCGCAGCAAAGGAGGGGGGAGGAGTGTGCTTTGTGTACCTCGTGTGTGGTGTGTGCTCTTCCCCTGTCTGTTTCTTATTGTGCTTAAATCATAAAAGAACTTGGGGGAGGTGAAACAAAGACCTCCAAATGGAGAATAAGAAATTAATTCAGCGAATTCTTTTAACAGGGGAGGAAAACAGGACCGGAAGAATCATCATAGCCATTTCAATTAAAAGAGTGCTTTGTCCAGAAAAAGGACCAAATGACAACATAGAGCTCCATGTGCAGTAGATGTCTACCTACCCTGCTTTCAGAACGAGATACAAAGTGCCCAGTGTGCCGGTTTTTGGAGGGTGGCTCTCCCAGTTGTTGGAGCATCCGTCCTCGAGGCACCATGCCAGCGGGGAGGATCCATTCCCGTGCACCACGGGTGGATTTTCATGAGCCGGGTCACGTTCCCAATTTTTATGTTGAACCAAGAGGAAACAAACCTTTTTAGTCCCTCCTGGGCAAGAGACCTATAGAGATTTTCTTTGAAAATGGGAACCACAGTAGCTGTTCCCTTCATCCGGGGAACTAGGGTTACAAGAGCAGTAACTCATTACTTTTTAGAAGGTGTGGCCACACCGCCCCCTAGTGGTCGGTGTCGAGGAGCAAATTGCTTTTCTCCTTGGATTCCAACCAGGGCGTTCGCCAAGAGGCAGCAGCAGCTGACGGCCATGAAAGTCATCCAGAGAAATTGTGCCGCGTATCTGAAGCTGAGAAACTGGCAGTGGTGGAGACTGTTCACCAAAGTAAGCCACTCCCCCCCCCCCCGCAAAGGGACCCTTTCTGGATCCGTGCCGGATTGCTGACTAGGGGTTTAGGCCGGGGGGGGGGGGTGGACAAAGCAACAAATGATTTTCATTGCTTCCAATAACTGTGTTATTAATGACTTTGGGGAGGGGGTGCAGGGAATACTTATCAGATTTGCCAGCGACACAAAATGGGGTGGAATCGCCAGTACCTTGGAGGAGAGGGACAAAATTCAAATAGACTTCAGCACTGGGCCAAGAAAAACAGAATAAAATTTAACAGCCATGGGTGCTACACCTGGGAGGCCAGGGGAAAACTAAATCCAGAGTGACCTGATGGGGGCTTATAAGCCTCTTCCGGTTCGATTATGACTATACTCAATTATTCTAGAGATCTGGCTACCAAGCCACCTCTTTCTCCATCACCCTCCACTGGTTCGGATTCCTTGTTACACATGTGGGGGCTTCGGGCTTCCAGCACCCATCCCTAGGGCAAGTGGTACCAGGCAGCAATGGGGGGGGGGAGTCAAGCATCACCTCTTCAGATGCTTAAGCCTCCCTTGCCTTCCTTTTTAACTCGGAACGATCGCTGCTTGATTTAAAAAACTTCATATTTGAAGGTCCACCTCTGACTTCCAGCCCTGTGGCTTCCGTTTGCAAATCCATGAGATGACGTTTATTGAGCAGAGAATCGCTGGGGAAATATGAGAACGGGCGTGCATTTTTCTTGGCTTCCAGGTGAAGCCACTGCTGCAGGTGACCCGCCAAGAGGAAGAGATGCAGGCCAAAGACGAAGAGCTGAAGATGGTGAAGGAGAGGCAGATGAAGGCCGAGAGCGAACTCAAGGAATTGGGACAGAAGCACAGCCAGGTGAGCCGGGAGCCTCCGGAGAATGCTTTGGGCCCTCAGGCCCTCAACGTCCCGGCAAAAACGCCGGGAGCTCAAACTCAATACATTTGCTCAAACTCAATACATCTGTTTTTCAATTTTGTAGCTTCTTTAGATTCTGCTTCCATCCATAGACTTGGTGGGTGCTTCTAGCACAAATAAAGATCGGTGACGGGACCTGGGAGGTGTATTAAACACATACACCCCAAAGCTACCTTCCTGGAAGCTTGTGCCAATCCTGCCCCTGCAACACATTTTCCCCTCTTTCTGACAGCTGGCCTCCTCTGGTTTGCATTTGGAAACCACTGGGTAGGACAGGTAGCCGTCTGAATCGCTGGATCCCTGGGTCTCTTGGAAGGTCATTCCTGGCACCCATTTAGGCTGGTGTCAGGCTGGCACTTTTGTGCATATGCCAGCAGTCAGGAGAGCTCAGGTTCTGCTTTCTGAAAATTAGAATTACTCTCCAATAAATCAAATGCAAAAAGTGGAACAGGTGATACCTTTAGGCTACTACAAAATTAACAAAAACATTGCTAATATTTTGGGGGCAAAACCCCCTTCCTCAGAGCAGTACCAATAGGTTATAACATGGCAAAAGATGGATTTGTCATGAGTTATTTGTTAGATGTAAGGTCCTTGGCAAGATGGGGGGAAAAGCCAGGCAGTTTCTTAGTAGAGGCTTGGAGGTTGGATGTTTTTAGGCTACCATAAATGCAGTTAATAAAGCTGGTGTCCACTTTGAATGGCTGTGTGCAGAAGGGTTGTTGCGACCCTGGTTTTCTCCGTTTTCCAAAGTGGCTTTTCTTCATCCGATGCCCACTACCAGTTTCTGGACTGGGTGTGTGGTGGATGCCCTGGGGGGGGGGGATGAAGAAAACCATGTGCGAGTTGCCATTCCATGTGTTGCGAATCAAATAAGAAACAGCCTGCCTATCTCGAGTTGGTGCTGGAATCGCTGGGCCTGCCTGTAGTCCCCGGGAACTGGCCCCCTTTTGACACAAGGGAGGCTGAAATTGGGAGCCGTCCCAAGTGCAGATTGTTTGGGTGTTTGGGATAAAGGTGCCCGCCCCAGGGAAGAGCCCCGCACGGTTTTTCAGCGTTGGTTCCCCCGTTGCGTGTTTTCCCAGCTGCTGGAAGAGAAGAACCAGCTTCAGGAACAACTGCAGGCCGAAACGGAGCTCTACGCCGAGGCGGAAGAGATGAGGATACGCTTGGCGGCCAAGAAGCAGGAGCTGGAGGAGATCCTGCACGAAATGGAGGCCCGGATTGAGGAGGAGGAGGACCGCAGCCAGCAGCTCCAGGCCGAGAAGAAGAAGATGCAACAGCAGATGATGGTAAGGAAAGATTGGGGTGTGTGTGTTCCCACTAACACTGATCTAGGCAACCCCCCCCAGGGCCCCAAGGGGGTGGGTGTACTTGGCTTGCAGGAGAGGCAATGGGTATCATGGGAGACTGGGAGGGAACAGGTTTCATGCCAGGCCGACTGGTTGCCCCGCCTGTGCCCTGGAGGCCAGACCAGTTGAGCTCCTTATTCTGAGTGAGCAAAATAATGGCCGGGGGGGGGGGCGTAAAGATGGGACCGCTCCCCAGGACAGGAAGGCCTTAGGGGGAAAGCCAAGTTCTCAGTGGGGTTGGAGACCCAGCAGTCAAGAGCAGCTGAGGTGGCAGGTGGGGGTGGGGGTGGTCAGCCAAGAAGTTCCCCAGACACTGGCCCCAGTTGGGGAACCCTTTCTGAGAAGGGGGGGGGAGTCCATTCTCCAGGGTTCACGTTTCATTGTCATCATCATTTTCCTCCCTTGTTCCACCCTGCTTTCTCCCGGAAGGAACTGGAGGACCAGCTGGAGGAAGAGGAGGCGGCCCGGCAGAAGCTGCAGCTGGAGAAAGTGACGGCCGAGGCCAAGATCAAGAAGTTGGAGGATGACATTCTGGTGATGGATGACCAGAACAACAAGCTCTCCAAGGTGGGCCGGGGGAGTGGGGGGGATAAGCAGATCCCAACCCAGAACTAAAAAAGGAAAGGGCCCTGGGTGGTCCCAAAGGTTGCACAAAGGCAAGAGTGGTCATGCCTTTTCTTGGACCACTAAAAAAACAAAGCAAATGGCAAGCTTTTTTGGGACAAAATCCCCTTTGTCGGGCTGCAAGCATGCTCCCAGAAAGCCCAAGTAGCACGGCTGGTGGCAAAGGCTTCTGGGAATTGCAGTCCAAGAACGCCTGGGTTGAGCCAAGGTTGGGGGATCACTATCCTAAAAGAAAACACACACACACACACACACACACACACAAAATTAAGAAGCTTGCGCCTGGTCTCCCCCACTCTTCTTTTTTTGCCGCCAGGAGCGGAAACTCCTGGAGGAGCGGGTGAGCGACCTGACCACCAACCTGGCGGAAGAGGAGGAGAAGGCCAAGAACCTGACCAAGCTGAAGACCAAGCACGAGTCGATGATTTCGGAACTGGAGGTCCGCCTGAAGAAGGAGGAGAAGTGCCGGCAGGAGCTGGAGAAGGCCAAGCGCAAGCTGGAAGGGGAAGCCAGCGACCTCCACGAGCAGATCGCAGACCTCCAGGCCCAGATTGCCGAACTCAAGATGCAGCTGGCCAAGAAGGAGGAGGAGCTCCAGGCTGCCCTGGCCAGGTGGGTGGACAGAGCCCCAGCTCAGCTGCAGCACCCATCAGCATGGTCTCTGTCTCCCTCTAATGGCCGGGTCGGGTAACTACACTGTGGAAATAAATATATAAAAATGCATTTCTGGGGTTTTAAAAATTTACTATATGAGGCTATACATTTATCTCAAAGACTGGCGTTTCTATGTATATGATGGAGCAGAGGGGAAGTGAACTGGACCACCATGAACATGCTGCTTGATCTAGCCCGTTTCATTGAACTAAACCTGGAAATGCTTGCAGCCAGGGCTTGGTCAGGAAAAGTCTTCCATCCCAACATCCATCGTTCCCCTAAAAGGTTTTTCTGCCTCCTCATCCCCAAGAACCAAACCCTGGTGGCCGAGATGGCCTTCTGCCCTTTTCAAGGTCACATCTTTCTTTGTCCCCACGCTCTCTTCTCCTTTGCAGGGTGGAGGATGAAATGGCCCAGAAGAACAACGCCCTAAAGAAGATCCGGGAGCTGGAGGCCCACATCTCCGACCTCCAAGAGGACCTGGATTCTGAGCGGGCGGCCAGGAACAAAGCCGAGAAGCAGAAACGGGACCTCGGGGAGGAGCTAGAGGCACTCAAGTCGGAGCTGGAGGACACCCTCGACAGCACGGCCACCCAGCAGGAGCTCAGGTAGGGTGAGAGTCCTGCGGGATCTTCAATGTCTGGTGGCGGAACCTCTGGAGCTCAGCCCCCACAGAACCCAAGGGGTGCCATGTACACCCGTCCTCACCCTCACCCTCACCCTCACCCTAATCCCAGGGATCTATAGAAGTTCTGGGTAGAGGAAGCCTAGCACAGTCAAACCAGCTTGATGTTGTGGGCCGCCTTATGTTGGAAGGGGAAACCCACCCCTCCCAGCAGAAATGACATTCTTGGGAGGCTCTTTTTTGCAGACTAGAATGGATTGGTTCAAGCCTTTCTGGATCCTGAAATGGGCCATTCTTCTATCCCTGTTTTTTTCCCCCCTCTGCCTGTTTTGAAGCAGTTGACTGTGATGCCTCGCAAGTTAGTGCAATAATTGGGCATTGGGGGGAGGTTATTGGAGGCAGCCGGGTGTGGGGGCAAAAATCCTCTACTATGTTCCTTTTGATACCCCAGAGCCAAGAGGGAACAGGAGGTTACGGTTTTGAAGAGAGCCCTGGAGGAGGAGACCCGGAACCATGAAGCCCAAGTCCAGGAGATGAGGCAGAAGCACACCCAAGCTGTGGAAGAACTAACAGAGCAGCTGGAGCAGTTTAAGAGGGTAATGCAAGGAAAACACACGCACACATACACACACAATTATATTTGCAGTAGGAATCCCATGTACACATTGCTTCCAAGCCACTGGCCAGATGCCGAAAACCACAGGTAATACTGAAGGCTTTCTATAGAGTGGTCTCTGGCTCCGTCTTTTGGCCAGCTCTGGAAACTACATCATGGGAATATGCATTTCTGGGATTTTGCAATCAGCCCATTTTTAATATTGCCGTACCTCAGAGATGTGGCACTGCCGATCCCGATGCTGGAGATCCTGTGTCTTGGTCTAGCTGAAGGGTGGGGGGGGGCTGCCTTTTCAGGAGCTGGCTTGGTGACCGGCCGGCTGTTCTTGTGTGCTTCTAGGTGAAAGTCAACCTGGAGAAGACCAAGCAGTCTCTGGAAAAGGACAACTCCGACCTGGGCAACGAGGTCCGGTTGCTGAGCCAGGCCAAGCAGGAGGTGGAGCACAAGAAGAAGAAGCTGGAAGTGCAGCTGCAGGAGTTGCAGAGCAAGTTTGCCGACGGGGAGCGCGTTCGGACGGAGCTCAGCGAGAAAGTCAGCAAGCTGCAGGTGACGTCCGAGAAGGAGGGGGCCGATTTAGTTCCAGGCCTTCTGTCCGTTGCGCTCGTAACATTGATCTCGCTGTGGTTCTCTTTCTCCTTTGGTTGCCTCGTTTACATTTTCCACTGGGATTTAATGGTGTGTTGATTGGCTGGCGCCAATACCTACATAATCCCATGGGCTGGGAAATTCAGAATAATGCCAGACAAGTGCTGGAGATGAAGGGAAAGGTTATGGGTGCCTTGTCTAAACGGTGGCTTTCTACCCCCTTCTTTCCAGGTGGAGGTGGAGAACGTCACGGGGTTGCTGAGCGAAGCCGAAGGCAAGGCCATCAAGCTGACCAAAGACGTTGCCACCCTGGGGTCTCAGCTCCAGGACACGCAGGTGGGTCCAGCATCCCCGAGAAGGCCGTGTGGGCCGCCAGGGAGGAACGAGGTGTATCTCGGTGCCTCCTTTTCGGGCCACCGCTCCCAGAACCCCTGGCGGCTGCCGTCCAAAAGCTCCAATCTCCACTCTTCTCAAAGAAACTCAACTGTTGCCCTTCCCCTTTCTCACTTGCCTCCTTTTCCGCCTCCGCTCCCCTCCCCCCACCCCCAGGAGCTACTCCAGGAGGAGACGAGGCAGAAGCTCAACTTGTCCACCAAGCTTCGCCAGATGGAGGACGAGAAGAACAGCTTGCAGGAGCAGCTGGAGGAAGAGACGGAGGCGAAGCAGAACCTGGAGAGACACATCTCGACCCTGAATGTGCAGGTAACCCCACCACCGACGGCTGGAACCAGAGGCAGCTCTGTTGGGAGAGGCAGCCTCGGCCTATTAACCCTTGTGTGCCCTTTTTTCCCCAAGTTAGGTTTTCACTGCACAACCATTTTGGAAACGGGAGTTTGGGAGAAGGGGAACCAGTTCCCCCTCCCCAGGCTGTGCAGGACAAAACAGGGATTTATTTATGCATACAGGAGGACACCCAGTATCTGCTGGGGATTGGTTCCAGGCTTTCCCGTGGATAACGAAAACTGTGGATAAGAGTGAATGCAAAAAAAAACACACCTCAAAACTGCTGTTTTGTGACAGTAGCTTGCTTTATGGCTGCTGTTTGTGACATCAACTTGCTTTGCGGCTGCTCAATTATTTATTTATTTATTTATTTATTTATTTATTTATTTATTTATTTATCATCTGCCAAATGTGGATAACTGAATCAGTAGTTAATGAATCAGTGGATGTGGGGGTCCTGCTGTATTGTCATCTCAGCCCAGCAGTCTCGCCTTTTGCACCACAAGGGTTCGTGGGTTTCCCTGCACATTATCCCGGGTGGGAGATCTCCGTTGTCTGTCACAGGTGTGCCGATTGACCTCCTCATGTCCTGGCTACCTTCTGATACCGTGTTCAATTGAGGGCACCCCTCTGTGGCTTCCTGTGCCCTGAAAGCCTTCACAGGGGCGAGGGAAATGTTGATCCCTGGGTCATCCCATGGGGTAAAGACAGGAGAGAAGGAGAGCCCGGCAGATCCACACGGATCAAGCTTCCCAGGGGAATCATGCATTGTTTTTAAGAGCGAGGGGGTTGCCTGCATCCTGGGGGACCGTTTGGGTATCCTGGGGGCATGACGGTGTTTCTGAACCCTGAACCCCGCCCCTCCTTCTAGCTCTCTGACTCCAAGAGGAAGCTGCAGGAATATGTCAGCACCATTGAGAGCTTGGAGGAAGGGAAGAAGAAGTTCCAGAAGGAGCTCGAAGGCCTGACGCAGCAGTTTGAGGAGAAAGCCGCCTCCTACGACAAGCTGGAGAAGACCAAGAACAGGCTGCAGCAGGAGCTGGACGACCTGGTGGTGGATTTGGACAACCAGCGGCAGCTGGTCTCCAACCTGGAGAAGAAGCAGAAGAAGTTTGACCAGGCAAGGGCTGTGGGGGACGAAATGAGACGTGCCCATCCCTAGTCTGCACGGTTGCATCCTGCAGACTGCAGGAGACTGATCAGGAGGAAGGGGATGTTCCAACCCCTAAAGGGGTTTCTGGCCCTCGTGGGTCTGAGCGCCCTGCGGTTCCTTTGCAGATGTTGGCGGAGGAGAAGAACATCTCCTCCAAGTACGCCGAGGAACGGGATCGCGCCGAAGCCGAAGCCCGGGAGAAAGAGACCAAGGCCCTCTCGCTGGCCCGGGCGCTGGAGGAGGCGCTGGAAGCCAAGGAGGAACTCGAGAGGACCAACAAGCTCTTGAAGGCTGAGATGGAAGATCTCGTGAGCTCCAAGGATGACGTGGGCAAGAACGTAAGCAAACCACCACCACCACCCCGGCCCTCCTGGAGCTGGGCCCTTGGGGGGCAGACTGGGACCGGTTTCTTGTTAAGAATACAAAAGACACACACACACACACACACACACCAAAAACCCCCACCCACATAAAGCTGCCGGTTGAGATTCCCGGGTTGCTCTGCTCTCCCTCTAGTTTGCAGTTTAGAAAGAACCCTCAGGTTTTCTGAATTAGAAAGAATTATTACTGTAATATTAATACATTTGTTAACTACAGTATTTATACCCTGCCACAAACCCAAAGGGATGGGGGTGCGTGGATCGGGGTCCAGTGAATATTTTGCAAAGGTCTGTAGTAGTCGTAGTTGTCGTTGTCGTCGTAGTTTTCGTTGTCGTCGTAGTCATCGTCGTCATAGTTGTAGTCGTCATCGTAGTTGTTGTCATTGTCATCGGTTGTCGTCAAGTGGCCACCTCCCAGGGGATGGCTTCCCTTCTGCCTTTGTCCAATTTGGATCCTACTTTCTCTCCTTACCCCCTTTGCCTTTTCTTTCTTCCCCCCACCCACCCTCCGTCCCTCCCTCCCTCTGCCGGGGGAAAGGTCCATGACTTGGAGAAGTCCAAGCGGGCCCTGGAGCAGCAGGTGGAGGAGATGAAGACGCAGCTGGAGGAGCTGGAGGACGAGCTGCAGGCGACAGAGGATGCCAAGCTGCGGCTGGAGGTCAACATGCAGGCCCTGAAGGGCCAGTTCGAGAGGGACCTGCAGGCCAGGGACGAGCAGAACGAGGAGAAGAGGCGGCAGCTGCAGAAGCAGGTGACGGCCACCTCCAGTCTGATCAGATTTTTTTTTTTTTTAGTGTTATGGCTAGCCACGGGCAGCCTTCAGAGGAAATTTTGGAAGCTTAATCTAAAAAAGGGGGGTGGGACAACCTAAAACACCCCAAAACTCATTCAGGGTCCCAGGGTCCTTCCACAGAATCCATCCGGTCAAAAGTCTCTCTTCTTCCTTTACCGAGACGTTGCACCAACGCCTGAGGAAGAGTCAGACCTTTCTCTCCCCCCCCCCACAAAGTCACCGAGGAGTGTCTTCTTTGGGGGTGGGGGTGTGTGGCCTTTTCTGAATGCCTCCCCTTTTGTTTTTCCTTCCCCTTCGGGTTTTAGCTCCACGAGATGGAGGTGGAGCTGGAAGATGAGCGCAAGCAGCGGGGGCTGGCCGCGGCTGCCAAGAAGAAGCTGGAGGTGGACCTCAAGGACTTGGAGGGCCAGGTGGATTCGGCCAACAAAGGGCGCGAAGAAGCCATTAAGCAGCTGCGGAAACTGCAGGTTGGCTCATGGTGATGATGGTGATGATGATGGTGGTGGTGGTGGAGGAGGAGGAGCAGGAGACGCTTGCCTTTATCCTGATGTCAAGGAGGGCAAAAGGGTTTGATGCTGTTGGTGGCATCCATTACGACCAGCCAGGTGGGGTTGGTGTTTTTTGGCAAGGTTCCTCCCTCCTCTCCCAGGTTGGATGCCCCTGGACATCGTTCTGCCGAAAACGAGGGTGGCTATTTTAAAAAACGCCCTTCTGCATTCTTCAGCCAAGAGGATGGGTTCCATGGGGGAGCTCACAAGCCACCACCCCCCGCTACTGTGGGGCCAGTGGTGGGATGTTTGCTGGCATTTCCCCCCATGGCAATGAAGAAGGCCCCTGTTTCTCATGGCAGGAAGCCCTCCTCTCTCTGGTACTATTCCCGAGGCTCCGTGGCTCTGGCGTTCAATAAAAAGAGGCCGGGGCCATTAGCCCTGCTTCTCACCCCCCCCCCTTGTCTGAACGCACCCAGGCTCAGATGAAGGACTTCCAGCGTGAACTCGACGACGCCCGAGCCTCCCGGGAGGAGGTCTTTGCCACTGCCCGAGAAAACGAGAAGAAAGCCAAGAACCTGGAGGCTGAGCTGATGCAGCTTCAGGAGGTAAAGAGAACCAGAGGCTGGGTTGTCATCCAGGGGTCTCTTTTTCCAGAGGAGGGTGGTCTCGAAGGAGCCCTCGCCTCCGGTTCCCTAGGGCTGCCTTCGTGGTCTCCCTCCCTCCCTCCCGTTGGGCGTTGGGTCGGCCAGAAGACAACAGGCCTGGCTACCTCAAGTGTCCTGGTGATAAACTAGGAGGAGGTCCCAGAAGGCTCCCTTCCCACCCTGGCAGGGGATGTGGTGCTCGTTCACATAGGCATCCCCATCCCCGTGGTGAAAACCAGGTAGCGTCTCCAACTAGCAGATGAGGAATGTGTCGTTCCACCATCTCCTCTCACAATGTGACCCGAATCCAAGCCCTCAGCAGCCATTCATGTCACGTTGAGGGTCGAGGTGGGGCGGGGCGGGGGGACAATCAGGAGCCTGTGTGTGCGTGCATGAGAGGGTGTGTGTGTGAGAGAGAATGAGGTAGTCCTAAGGGTGCCATCCGCTCCTGTTTCGGCAGGACCTGGCAGCGGCGGAACGGGCTCGGAAGCAAGCAGAGCAGGAGAAAGACGACCTGGCGGAAGAGCTGGCCAGCGCCGCTTCTGGGAGGTAAAGGTTTGAAAAGCACGGCCCTCCTGGAGTCGTGAAGGGGCCCTTCTGGGCTCCCCCCCCCTGGACAGGGGCAACCTCGCTGCTGTATCCCCTTTCTTCTGTAAGTCCCCCTTCTCCAGATTCTCTCCAGAGGTTGCCGGCGGAGAAAGCTTTCCTGTGTAATCTCTCCCAATCATTCTTCCTTGCCTCCGGGCGCCCCCGTGTGCCCTCGAAGCCCATCTGCAGCTCCCGTTTTCCTTATCCGAGAGGCACTTGACTCCCTTGACACTCGAAAGCTTGTGAGATCTGGTGTGGCTTCTCACGGGAGTCCAGATTCGGAGGTCAGACTGGAGGAAGTCAGGAACGACAGTGCCTCTGAGCATGTGCTCGGCTTTTCAGAACCAGGGCTGGCCTTTGCACACGCAAGAGAGGGGTCGTCCTGGGGATTTTCCCGTGAGCTATGATTCCCCGAGCGGGGATTCTGTGGGGGCAGCCTAGTGCAATTGAGAGAGAAAGTCCCACCCTTGGGTTGGAGTTCCCTTTCCTTAGAGGCAGAGCGGAGGGGAAGAGGTGAAAACGGATGGAGGTGACCCACTGCGTCCTTTCCAACTCCACTATGGCAGAACAAGCCTCCAGGACGAGAAGCGGCGACTGGAAGCCAGGATCTCCCAGATGGAGGAGGAGCTGGAGGAGGAGCAGAGCAACATGGAGGCCATGAGTGAGCGCTTCCGGAAGGCGGTCCAGCAGGTGCCTCGACTCCGTCCTTTGGACACCGCTCAGTGTTATGGGAAGAAGAGCCATGGCTGGACCTCAGGATTTTCACCGTTTGTGGCCGATGGCTTTGCGCAGTCTTCCCGGGGTAGGGGGTGGGGTTCCTCAGCTCTGGGGATTTGGGGGTTTGTAATCCAACCAAATTTATTCCTTTTAGAGTATTTTTACCCCACTTTTCTCCTTGGCAAAAGGACCCAAGGCGGCTTACAGGAATGAGGGATAATATACAGTCCAGTACAATTAAGATATGTTCAACTAACTGAGAACAAGGAACTGAGGGACATCTTGCAGCATTAGCAGACAACATTACATGAAAGCAACACGGTTATCAGTAGTTATAAACACGAAGTCCATGTGATCCTATAGATTCATATGGAAGACGCATAATAGGTAGACCATCATTCAGGGAAAGTTTGCCTGAAGAGAAAGGTCTTTGCCTGTTTCTGGAAGGACAACAGAGATGAGGCAGTCCTAGCCTCTAGTGGGAGGGAGTTCCAGAGTCTGGGTGCAGCAACCGAGGAGGCCCTTTCATGGGTTCCCACGAGATGTACCTGTGAGGGTGGCGGGATGGAGAGAAGGGCCTTTTAACACCCAAGTCGGTTCATACTGTGAGATGGGCAGCATGCCCTAAGTCTGCCTCCAGCCGGCCAGAACTGCCCCCTTTCTGCATTTTAAAGGCTGCTCTCTCTCTCTCTCTCTCGCTCTCTCTCTCTCTCTCTGGTTCCAGGCGGAGCAGGCCGCCAACGAGCTGGCAACGGAGCGTGCCGCAGCTCAGAAGAATGAGAGTGCCCGGCAGCAGCTGGAGCGGCAGAACAAAGAGCTGAGGTCGAAGCTGCAGGAGATGGAAGGGGCTGTCAAGTCCAAGTTCAAGGCCACCATCACGGCCTTGGAGGCCAAAATCGGGCAGCTGGAAGAACAGCTGGAACAAGAATCCAGGTGCCAGGGGCTCAGCCGGAGCGGAGGCCTTTTAAAAGGACAGGCAGGGTTCCCTCCCTCGCGCCAGGTCCAAAGCCAACCCAGAAGCCACATGCTCCATAAACAAAAATTTAATTAAATTATTTTTTTAAAAAATAAAGCCAGAGCCCCTCCTTCAAATGCAAAGTCTTGCCTGTGGGATTTTGACTTCTACAGCACTGTGGCGCTCTATCGCCAAGGGCTAAATCTCTCCGTGGATGACCAGAAAAGAGCTGCTGTGTTTGGGAACAGCGAGTGCTGGGTTCTGACCCAGGTTGTGAGGCTTAGAGGAGCTGGACCCAAACACGCCAGAACTTGTCATCCTGCTGGGTAGTTGGATAGGAGTCGCTGAAATTTCACCTCAAATTTAAGACCTGCCTGTGAAAATACCGTTTGGTTTCCAGCCTCCGGGTGTTTGCTGATGGTAGCCAATGCTCTTCTAATAGCGAAGGCTAGACATCGTGTGGTCTCTGCTTCCCTCTAGTGACTGATTGTGGTAACTTCATCTTGAATATGTATGTTTCTAAGATTTTTCTTTTAATATTTTCAGATAGGTGAATCACCAGATATTGAGCCCATAGAGAAGGAGACCCTAATAGACAGAGAACTTTTTATTAACAATTTTATAGATGCCTAAAATTGTGTTGCAGAGGCAAGGGACTTGTCTACCTCTGAACCTCCTGTGTGGTTTTTTCCTCCTCCAGCCAGGGCCATAGGGACTAGCACCTTTCAGCCTTTTAATTTTGAAAAACAAAACGATTCTGTTCTCTCTGCAGAGAAAAGCAAACAGCAGCAAAGGCCCTGCGCCAGAAAGACAAGAAGCTCAAGGAGGTTCTGCTGCAGGTGGAGGATGAGAGGAAACAAGCGGAGCAGTACAAAGACCAGGTGAGGCTGCCGACAAGAGGGGGATTAAAACTGATCTTGTGGATAAAGTAGTCCGATTGCAGTAACAATCTTCGAGCCACAGAACTGCCCAAAGATGGTGACGGGACAATAAAGTTCGGATGAAAACCCGGCCCATATAAGGTGGAGGGTCATCCTATCAGGTTCAGCACCACGGAGAGGTCCCATGTCAGTGCCCTCTTTCCTAACTCCAGGCAGACAAGGCCAATGCCCGGGTCAAGCAGCTGAAGAGGCAGCTGGAAGAGGCGGAGGAGGAATCGCAGCGGATCAACGCCAGCCGCCGGAAGTTACAAAGAGAGCTGGACGAGGCCAACGAGAGCAACGAGGCCATGAACCGGGAGGTGACCTCCCTGAAGAGCAAACTCAGGTGGGTGCTCCCCACAGCAGGCTGCTCCCGTTCTGGAGGAGGAGGAGGCCAGATTCTGGGCGTGGGTCCCCAGACGCCCGTTGGAATAGCAACCCTCGGAGGGGACGCCAAGACACAAGTGGAGGTCCTTGTAGGCACGAAATGGCCCCAGGGTCTCCGTCTCTCTTGACGTCCCGGGACGTCTCTCTCTCTCTCTCTTTCAGAGGGAATCCAGAACCTTCACAGTGACGGAGCAGGTACCATGCCTTCCACTTTGCAGTCTGCCTGCGTCTCTTTAAAAACAAACCAGCCAAAACCTTTGGCTCCTTCTTTTGCTCTCAATAAATCCACGCGATATTTCTGCAAACTCTGGAGGCTTGGATATCTCGGTAGCCCACCATCTTTCCAAAAGAGACAAATATTACAGATTGTGCATTACGATACGGAATTGCCTTCCTCCCTTCCTTCCCCCCCCCCTCCACCAACACGATCTCTTTACAAGTCAGTATCCACACACTTCACCCCATACTTGTGCTTCTGGCCTACCTCCCCACAAACTTTCCCCCTCCCTTAGTTTTTTTAAACCAAAAGAATCACCTTTAAGCTCAACCGCCTTTGCAAACCACAAAAACGTAGACGAGGTG
Source organism: Phrynocephalus versicolor (assembly GCA_023846285.1). Classification (NCBI taxonomy): domain Eukaryota; kingdom Metazoa; phylum Chordata; class Lepidosauria; order Squamata; family Agamidae; genus Phrynocephalus; species Phrynocephalus versicolor. The sequence goes on from JAHTLZ010000054.1 coordinate 14,910,713, forward strand.
GCATGCAGTCTTACCTGCTGCTAACTCTGCCCTGCAGAGATGAACACAGCGCGGGAGAAAGCCTCCTGTATTTGGGCACTTGTAAGTGAAAACTTGGACAGGTTCCTTATGGAACTACAACCTCCAGAATCCCCCAGCATGGCCCATGGTGCTTTTGGTGAGATTCTCTAAAATGAATTCCAGAAACTAATTCCTCCCCCCATCCCCAACCTCTGCTGAAAGTGGGGAGTCACAATGCAGTTATGTATGTTTTGTCACCAAAATAAGCCCACCGTCCAGCCTTAAGGGCTAGAAACACAACTCTTTGTAGTTAAAAAAAAAAAAAAAGAGGAGTTTTTCTGGCTTCCCAACTCTGTCCCGCCTCGCGCTAAACAGTTTTCTCAGTTTGCAGTAGCAAAACACCAAACTTGGCTGTGCCAATCCGGTCACAAGCAAGGATAATGCACGAACTTGTTCAAGTGCATCCACATTCCTTCCCACCCGTCAGCCACAAGGTCTCAACAGCGCCCCATGAAGCAGCCGGCCCCCTCACCCTTCTGTAATATTTGTAGATCCTCTTTTGCAGGGAATGAACTGTAACCCACCTGGCTTTGTTGCTCCAACACAAACCTATCTATATGTCTATCATTAGCTAGTCAACTTGCCTGCCTGAATGTCTGCCTTTGACTCGACTTTTTCCAACCATCTTTCCTCCTTCGGGACATTCAGAAGCATCCCCTGCACCATTTTTCTTTTCTTGATTCAACGTCAGCTCTATGGCTCTGCTCCGTTGGCAAACAGCATCTGGTACAACTGGAAAGAGGCTAGCCAGATGCTTAGAAGCACACGGACTATGTCTGAGTGGCCACCCAAAACAAAAATACAGTAATGCAATATTTTCAGGTCTTTTTTAAGGGTTAGAGGGGGTAGAAAGTCAATGAACTGACGGGGCATGGTATAAGTTATTACAACTGGGTGGGCTGTTAAGAATATAAAAGGTAAAAACCTAAGATTACAGTAGGACCCTAGTATCCACTGGGGATTGGTTCCAAGCCTTCCCGTAGATAATGAAAACTGTGGATGAGAGAGAACGCTAAAATGTCCCCCAAAGCCTAATTTGCCAGTGACAAAGGACCCTGGGAGTTGTGGTCCAAAACATCTGGAGTGCCGAAGGTTCGTCCCCACTGCTCTAAGGCCTCGTCTTCCTCCTAAGGGCCCCAATTCACAAAGCGAGGCTACAGCCGTCTCCTTTTCTCTCTTCCCACCTTCAGGCGGGGGAACGAGCCGGCCTCCTTTGCCCCCTCTCGCCGATCCGGGGGCGGCGGGCGGCGAACCATCGAAAATGCCGCCGAAGGCTCCGAGGAGGAAGCAGATGCCCGAGATGGGGACTTCAACAGTACCAAAGCCAGCGAATAACTTGCCACGGGCTACCCTTGCCAATTTCAACACCGCAGCAACGAAAGAAAGAAAGAAAGAAAGAAAGAAAGAAAGAAAGAAAGAAAGAAAGAAAGAAAGAAAGAAAGAAAGAAAGAAAGAAAGAAAGAAAGA
>JAHTLZ010000054.1:14922226-14936695 GCA_023846285.1 Phrynocephalus versicolor
TCTCTCTCTCTCTCTCTCTCTCTCTCTCTCTCTCTCTCTCTCTCTCTCTCACTCACTCACTCACACACACACACACACACACACATACACACACAGAGCTGGCATTGGGTTCTCTAGGAGGTGTCATTCAACCAAACAGGTCTTTCGAGCTCAAAGGTTCTGTAAAATCGATGGAGGAATTGTCAAAGCACCACCTGGTTTAGGAAAATAAAGACCGCCCCAGTGGCATCATAACTGGGGGTCCCTACCACCACTCCCTAAAATGGTCAAACTGGGAGGGACCCCTCTGGATCATAAAGAAGGCACCTGGGGGAGGGAATTGAACTTGCAACCTCTGGCTCCAAAGAGGATAAACTCCAGCCCCCCCCCTTCCCCTCCTTACCTTGACTGACTCAATTTCCATCCGCAGCCGGTTGTTATCCGAAAGGAGGTCTCGGTTGCGGGCCTCCACCTGCTGCAGTTGCATCTCCAGCTCTGCTTCGTATTCCCGGCTGCCTTCCTGAAATTCCCGCAGCTCTTCCTGGGCATTCTCGGCACTGCAGGGCCAAAGCCGGGCAGAGAACAAGGGACTGTTGGAACCCAGTAGCTCCCGAAATCCCAGGCCCAGAAAGGGCGCTGAGGGTGGCACCGGGCCCAAAAGGATGCCCACATCCCTTACCATGCTTTGTACTTGTCAGCCAGGTCCTTCCAGTAACGGCGTTCTTCTTCCAACGAGCCAAACTGATTTTGCTCAGTATCATTCATCATGGAAGTTCTTCAGCATTGTTTCCTACCAAAACAAAAATAAAAAAAGTTTTTTTAAGGAGCTCATTTAGGCCTCAGGACTGGTTCCATCTCATTTTAACAGCCTGTTGCTGCTGCTCTGAAAGTTTTAAGCACAGAGCAAATTAATGTATCAAACAACAACAACAACAACAACAACAACAACAACAACAACAACAACAACAGGACTCACTATGGTAGGGGCACAGAAGCATTATGACCTAACCCATGACTCGCCAAAGACAAAAGAGGTATAATAAGGCCCATAGCAGCATTCTCCACATGATCAGGGAATCTGCTCTCACTTCTCATGCAAAAGATCAGAAATTCTTCCACACTGGTTGTTCTGCTACCCTTGAGATTTAAATGATGTTAAATCATCTTGAGGCAAAAACCAAACCAAGCAAAACCAAAAAAGATAAGTGCATGTGGCACCTTAAAGACTAACTATTCTATTTCAATGTGAGCTTTCGTCGATCAAGTCCACCTTGTCAAACATAAAGGAACAGAACGAGACACCGGATGAAATTTCAGTTTCATATATTGAATATTCATTGGCTCTTGGGTACAAGGTACATTTACAAGCAATGATTTGGCTTCCTCTGTTTTAAGGCCCTGCTGAGATGACGCTGATAGAACCATCAGTCCTTTCAGCCCGCGGCTCACAAATGCCAAACCCAAAACAACACAGAGAATTAGAATCCCTAAGCAAGTCTCCTGTTTTGGATTTGACTAGACCCACCGTTTCTCCTTAGGTCTCTTTGGCAACCAAGAAAGAATTGGCAATTTTGCTTGCAGGTGAAACAGCCAGCCAGCCGACCAGCCAACAGGCGGGCAAAGTGTTTTCAGGAATTCTACACACATACCCACCCCAAAAAAGGAGCAATTATGCAGCTCCAGGCTTCCATCAGATCCCTGTTCCCTAGAAAATAATCTCCAGCAAAATTGACAGATGCTTCTTACTTCTGGAGCAACGATTCACTTTTTAATCAGGCTGGAAGTCCACGCTGGACCATGAAACTCACTCGACAGCCTGGGCCCAGTTCTGTTCTCTCAGACCGGCCTACCTCACAAGGCTGTCGGGAAGTTAAGTAGGCAAAAGAAGAGCTGGGCACCCTGATGGTCACAACCACAAACACAACCACAAAGGTGCCTGGGTCGAACTCCCAGCTTTGCTGTCGTTCCAGCCAAGCAAGGGGGGACTTGTATTGATTGATTCCACCAGCGCCACCCCACTCCATCTGGCCTTGTTGGTGCAGAATGTTAAAAGGGAGGGAGTTTGTGAGTCAAAATCAGTGGGGCGGAGGACCGGGAGGACCACGGAAAGGAGCCTGGAAGAGGCAGGCCAAGACGGTGACGCCAGCCCTGTGGAATTTAGGCCGCTGCCGCAGCAGCAACAGCCCACTCCGGACCAGGCAAGAGCCTCCAAAGCCAGGCAGAAAAGCGGGTGGGTTTCCAGACCTGACCTGCCTTCTTCTGTGGATCTGAGAGGCCCGTGGAGATGCCTTCATTCTCTCCCCTCCCCTCCCTTCCAAAAAAATAATAAAAAAACAAAAGACGGGGGAGGGGTAAAACAAAAGCATTTAATGCAAAGTGGAGGCAAAAAAATAAAAATAAAACAGACTCACACACAAACCGACACTGCCCTGCCATTAGGGAGGCAAAGGAGCGTTGCAATTTAGGCGCTTGGAGCCTGCCTGGGGAAAAGTGAGTGGTTGTTTTGCCCTGAAAAGGCAACATTGAAGTTCGAGTCCCAAAACAAACCAAGAAATGTTTCACTTTTTATGAAATCTGAGCTTGTTTGTCCCCCCTTCCCCTCCCACTTTCGCTTTTCTTGCAGGGAGGGTTATTTTGTTGCATTTGGGGAGAGGTTTATCCTTCTGGTTCAGGGTTGCTTTTTTTCTTCTTCTTCTTCTCCCTTAGCCTGGGCTGGGAGGTGTGCGGGTGTTGTGCTCTTTTTTGCGATCCATTCCTCTGCTTGCCTCCTAAAGGACTGGGGGGGGGCAATGATCCTAACCGCAGATATACCCACAGACCCTCAGGCCAAGGAAAAATAAAACCAGAGGAGATGTCTGAGAAGATTCTCAGTCATCCAGGTGAGCCTCAGTCATCCATGACTCAACTTCCAGATAATTAGAGGCGAAGTTGGCAGCTGGATGGCGCCTGAGTTTTGGTTTGGGTTAGCTTTGGTTTAAAAGGAAGAAAAAGAAGAAATCAGAACCCGGTGGCATTTGAAGTGAAAAGAGGACCCATTCTTATGGAACCACCTCCCAAGTGAGCTGCGCCTTGCACAGTCCCTGCCCGCCTTCAGAAAGGCCTTGAAAACCTTGCTTCTAAAGGAGGCCTATGGGGACCTACTTTAGTTTTTTGTTTTTTTTTTACCCGCCCATCTCCTGATGTCTCTTGCCTGGGCTTCTTCCCCATTCTATTTGTATTATATGTCTTTTAACTGTTTATTTGTATGGTTTTTTTTAAAGCTGTAAACCGCCCTGAGTTCCAGTTTGGAAGAAGGTGCGGTATAGAAAGTCAATAAATAAATAAATAAATAAATAAATAAATAAATAAATAGGGAACGATCGTGACGTGAGGGTGGCGGTAGTTTTCGTTGGAGAAATCTTAACCGGAGGCGCTTGTGAAAGGCGTCGTCCGGAAAACACGGTCGGTGCTGCGGGATCGAAACGCAACCCCCCCCCCCCGCCAGCCCGGGGCACGAGGGGCCGGATCCAACAGCTCGCTTCCTGCCAGCTGGCTGCGGAAGTGAGACAACACAACACAACACAACAGGCCAGCTCTGAGTCACAGGGGACCGCGGAGCTCAGCTCGGAGAGGATGATGAAAGGGAGGGAGGGAGGGAGGAAGGGGAGAAAAAGGAGGAAGCCATTCTACTTCCTTCTATTCCCCCCCCCGGGAAAACACCCCTAACTTTTCTCAACTTGCTGCAGTCTATACAGTATATGTATTGAAAGAGGAAAGGATGCCGGTTCAACAGGTTGCCGGTCTGGGGCCAGCGGGACTTCCAGCAGTCGATCCGCCTTTTGGGAAACAAACTCCACTGCCGGGAGAAAGTTGTATTGAAAGCCGGGCGCCTGGCCCTCCACCGCCACCACTGCTCCCATCATCCGCGGTGGGGGTGGGCAGCCCTCGTTGCGCCAGAGGAGAACCGACGACGCGCCGCTCGGGGGTTACACAGAACTCTTGGGTCTCCCGCAAGGAAGCGCGACCCGGGGACGACGACCCGCCACTCTTGGGCCACCGAGCCCACCCAAGGCGGCCGTGGATGCTGGGAGCTGTAGTCCAGCTGGCGGCGGGGCTGAGAGGAGGGAGGAGGCGCTGGCGGGCCCGGACAGGGAAGGAAGGGAAGGGCAGAGAGCGAGAGGGATTCACTCGCTTCCTCTTTCTGGCGATGGGATCTCCGCTCTTCCCCTTTCTCAGACATTGGGGGGGGGGAATGGATCCCCCCCTTTTTTCTGTCCTCCCCCAAACGTCTCTCCTCAAATGGAGGGTGGGAAAACCCTCCAAAGCCGCCCCCTAAAAGCTCACCTTTTCTCTGTCCAGAGGGTCTCCGGGAGCCCGGCTGCTGGGTCCGACCCGCTCTGGCTCCCCGTCCCGTCCCAGTGCTGGCGGGGCTCCGGCGGCGGCGGCGGTCCGAAAGAGTCTCGGCCGGAGCGCTGCGCCGCCTCCCATTGGCTGCCGGGGGACGCGGCCTCGCCCGCCTCCTCCAATCAGCGCCGACGGAACGCGGCCCTCCGAACGTTGAAACTTTTGTATCTTTCCTCCCGGGACGCTTCAAAGGGTTGTCGGGAGCGCCGCCCCCCCCCTGCGGGGGAATGAGAGGGGAGGGGCCTCCCCCCCCCGGCATCCGGACTACAAGTCCCAGTATCCACCGCACCTCACGCCACCCCACCCAGGAAGGCTCGGCTGCTGGGGTGGTTTTGGAAAATGTATAGTCCACATTAGGAACTTTTGTAATCTGTCTTGCTCTCTCTCTTTCGATGAGTTCTTAGAAGAACGAAAAAGGAACGTGTCCAAACGATTTAATTATCAGAGGTTTGGGAACGTTACGTACATTACTTTTGTAATCTTTCTCGCTCCAGCATCGGGACTACAAGTCCCAGTATCCACCCCACCCCACCCCACCCCATCTATGGGGGCTCGGCTGGCTCAGGAGGTTTTGGAAACTGTACAGTCCACATTAGGAACTTTTGTAATCTTTCTTGCTCTCTCTCTTTCGATGAGTCTGTAACAGAAAGCAATTCTTAGAACGAAAAAGGAACGTTTCCAAACGATTTAATTATCAGAGGTTTGGGAACGTTACGTTTTTCATGCTACATAGTTCCCAGTTTCTCCATTGGCCATGAATGCCTGAAGGATTCCGGGCCTTTTGGAAGGTGGAAAAGTAACTGTTCACAGCTTTGCTTTTATTAGTTTTTTGAAAAAGCAGAGGTAACCCAGCCGGAACTTTTAAAGTTTCCTAAATGCAGAATGGGGTTCACGCCTTCACAGGGCAGACCAGAAAGATACCCCGCAAAAAGTGTGCCAGCTTTTTACCCTCACAGGTCTCTTCAGCTGTCAAGATGCTGCCAAAGGAAGCCAGCTGTTCTCAGCTTGAACCTTCCCCTGCTATGGGGAAATCTGTAAGGCCGAGGTGTGTCCTGGGCAAATGCACCACAAACAGATTTCCGTGGGTGGGAGGGAGTGGGGTGAGGCAGTCTCTTTTTTTTTTTTTTGAATATTTTTTTAATTAAATTTTAAACTACATACAAACAACGTAAGAAAATGAGAATAAAAAACTACAACAAAATAAGTGGGCCCCCATCCCACGGGCCCATCCATGCATTCTTATTCGTTGCTCCATCTTCTATTCTTCTGGTAATCTTAAAGTTCTCTTCTCCAGAATTGTTGTGAGATATTCGTGGACTCTTTCCCTTTTCCTTCGACTAATACATAATCTAGAAATTTACCCCAGATATCGTAGAAAATGTCTTTTTTCATTTCTCCTCGTTTAACCTTTAAACTGCAGGACAGTTTATCGTTTATAGCTATATCCCAAAGTTGGTATCAATCTTCCATCTTGAATTCTAGTTTTGACTTCCAGTTTTTTGCTATGATTAATCTAGCAGCTGTCATAAAATTTGCTATTAGTTCCTTTGTTGTAACATCATAATCTTTACTTGTTAACAATGATAATAATGCTATCTCTGGATTACAATCTATATCTATCTTAATCATATTACTTAGCTCTAAAAACACTTTTTTCCAGAACCTTTGGACTATTTCACATTCCCACCAAAGATGCAAGTAAGTACCAAGCTCTTTATCACATTTCCAACATATCTTAGAGTAAGCAGGATTCATTCTATTTAGTCTAACTGGGGTTAAATACCATCTAGAGACCAATTTAAAGTAGTTTTCTTTTATCCTGACCGATAATGATCTCAGAATTCTCATATTCCAAATTTTCTTCCAGTCTTCTTTCTCTATCTGTACATTAAGATCTCAATTCCAGGCTTCTCTCAAGGTATTTAACTCCTTCATTTCTAATGATTCCCCTAGTATTTTATATATTTTACGTGTTATTCCTTTCTCTGAATTTTCCTGTTCAGACTCAAGCGATAATAGGAAGTGTTCAAATTTTGTGCACTCTCTGATTTGATTATTTCTTTTTTCCCAGTTCTTCGTCCATTTTCCTAGTTGAATATAATTTAATACTGGGATGCAAAATATTTTTTATATCCTGATTTGTTTTAATCTTGAGCATCCAATCCTTTAGTCTAGCTATTTTCTTAATCTTAAATAACTCCAGATAATGCTTCAAGTTGACTGGAAAGCTTTCCAAGTCAGTAACTAAAGCCAGTGGGGATCCCTTCGGAGACAAGATTTTTCTATATGTTCTCCATGTAACAATTAGACTATTCAATAGGGGGCAGTCTCTTGAAGCAAAACTGATGAAGAATGTTGTGGCACCCTAAGGCTGTGCCAGTTTTATTTGGTGTCACCCCACTGGATGACCCCACCCTTCCCAACCTCTAAAGCAGTGGTGGCAAACCTTCAGCACTCCAGATGTTTTGGACCACAACTCCCAGAATTCCAAGCCTGTGCTACCAATGACAAAGGATGGTGGGAGTTGTGGTCCAAAACATCTGGAGTGCTGAAGGTTTGCCAGAGTCTGTGGAACTCCCTCCCACAAGAAGCCTAGTTGGGCTTATGTTCCATCTTATCCCTCCACTAGTCAGGCTTGTAGTAGCCCATAATGGCCAATATAGGATGCTGATGTTGACTGAACTGAGAGGGCATGTGGCTGCTTGTTTAATTTGTCCTACTTGTGTTTTTAATTGTGTTACGTTGTTTTGATAGTCTGTAAGCTGCCTCAAGCACCCTGAAGGGAGAAAGGCAGCATACACATTTATTGATTTAACAAACAAGTAGAAAAATATTCCAGCAGACAAGTTGTTTCCCCTCCCTTCTTCGTCATCCCACACTCGATTCATTCCAGGCCTTGTTTTTAACTGATGGAAGGAAACACACCCATTTCCAAGAAAAGAGCAGCATGTGACCGAGGTGTGGGCAACATGCTTTTCCCAGGACAAGCCACCAGGATCCAATTAATGGAAGGAAGCCATCCTAAAATGGCAGGGCCTAATTATATGTTATTTGCATTTCCCTTCATGTGGGCCAGCTCGTTTGACCGGATGCCAGACTTCTGGGCACTTGATCCAGGGAAGAAGAACATCTCTGGCTCCAGTCCTTTTGGAAATGGAGGAGAAGGAACTTACACACCTGCCTTGATGATGATAAGCTCAGGTCTATTTTATTTGCAACACCGAATCAGAAGCCTCTGGCTTTGGGTCAACTTGAGTGGATGACCCCTTTGTGTTCTGACACAAACAAGTCAGCAGCGAGCACACGCCGATGTCCCCCTGCCCCTCCCCAGAAGCCAGCAAGGTGGGCCTGCAAAACTGACCATGGGGAAGAAAGAGGGCATGAGTGGTACCCTGTGGCCCACAGAGATAGTTCTCTAACCTATTGTGGATTGACCCCTTAGGGAGCTGTGATTTACACCATGACGCTTAAGCGGGTGCAAACCCACAGTGGGATTCCAGCCACCCTTTCCTCGCTCTGGCTTAAACCCTCCCTCGCACCCCTGCTTGGCTACAGCCGTGACAAAAGAGGCCCTGGCATGGGGGGGGGGTGAAGGGAAGGGGGAGAAGACAGAGGTGTCAGGCAATGGTGGTGAACCTTCGGCCCTCCAGATGTTTTGGACCACAACTCCCAGAAATCTGAGCCTAGATTGACAAAGGACTGTGGGAGTTGTGGCCCAAAACATTTGGAGGGACAAAGGTTTGCCACCATTGTTTTAGATTTTAGGGGGTCTTTCTCTTCCATCAAGGGGTCGGGGAGGTTGGGAATGGTTTTCAACCCTTCTGTTTCTCCAACTCTGGATTTATTTATTTATTATTTATTTTAGAGTATTTTTTACCCAGCCTTTCTCCTTGGAAAAGGACCCAAGGCGGCTTACAATAATGAGGGATAATATACAGTCCAGTACAATTAAGACATGCTCAAGTATTTGAGAACAAGGAATTGAGGGACATCTTACAGCATTAATAGACAGCATTGCATTAAAACAACACGGTTATAAGTAGTCATAAACACAAAGTCTAGGTGAACCCATAGATTCATATAAAATATGAGTCCTTAATTCCTGTCCTGATGAAGCTTGCCTGCTTTCCCTATCATTATGGTCCCCTAAATGTATCACTCACCCTTCTTCTTGTTCTTGTTCTTGTTCTTGTTCTTGTTCTTGTTCTTGTTCTTGTTCTTGTTCTTGTTCTTGTTCTTGTTCTTGTTCTCCTTGCAATTCCTGCCCCATAGATTCCAACTTTTGCTCTCTCACACATTTCTGCCCCACTCGCCCCCCCTCCTCCCTGCCATTTGCTGTGCTGCAGAGAGGTGGCATCCGTGCCTAATTTTTCCTCTGCAATCTCAGCTCAAACTCCCCGCCTTGTTTACCCAACCTCATTGCATTCAGGGAGCAAAGTCCCCTGGGCCAGCCAACCAGATTCTCTGGGCACATGGGATGTGTGGGGGTGGGGTGGGGTGGGGTGGGGTGGGGGGGATGGGGGGACAACACACACTACCCTATAACTTCCACTCCTTAAACCCTGGTAGGAAAATCACACAACAATGATAACCGAAACCGAAATAAATTGTGCTATTTCCTAACATCCCCAAATCTGCTGCCCAAGGGGACAGTCTCTCATTTTCCCCAATGGCAGGGCCAGCCCCGGACAGGGCTCTTGTTCCCTTAACTCTTTTGCCTTGCAACCCACTTAAATCGTTTTGTAACCAGGTTTGGGATGACCCCTGAAATCCCTTCCAAGCTTCTGCTCCCTCGAACTCCATGCCTGGTTTTCCAGGATGTACACAGCCAGGGTTGGCTTCTGGGCCTGGCTCCAACCAGAGGAGGTTGTAATTAAGATTAAATGCTCATTTCACCTCTGGATGGGACAGCCTATACTTACAGCGTATTGCAAGCAACTTTAATGAGTTCACATTTCTCCCTTAAATATAATTACATTAAAACGCTTAAAAGGGGATTTATTAGCATGACGTGCCTTCGTTGGCCACTTCTGCAAATTCCCCTCCCCCCTCCTGCCCCAGTTTCGCCATTTTTCAAACCCTGAAGAAAAATCTGATCTTTGCACAGCCTTCTGAAAAAGCATGCCTGGTTTGGTTTGCTCTGGCTGAAGCAACGGGCAAAAAACAATGGTTCTCTTTTTTGTGAACGAATGAGCAGCCAGACAGGCCTCCCTCCCGTCCCTCCTTCACATTTGCCCAGCTCTCCTGCTTCTGCTTCTTGTGTTTCCTCACCTCCCACCCCATCTGGTGAGCTAAAAGCAGCAGGCTGGCCATTATGGCAAGAAGGATTAGACGACCTGCACAGTTCACCATGGATCGGTTCAGGAAAGCTGACCTGTCAGGAGAGCTGAAGGAGGGCCCTGCCAATACCCTCTGGGACATCGGAAAGCCCAACAACTGAGTCCTTGATCAGGTCAAGGCTGAACTCTCCCGGGGGCATAAATGTTAAAACTGAAGCTGTCCTCCTTCAGAAGGCAGAATTATTTGGAAAAGTCCTGAAGGCAGTAGGAAAGGAGGAAGCCCCAACACAAGATCCACTGACTCCCTTAAGGAAGCCACGGGCTGGAGTTTTCAAGAGCTGAGCAGAGCCGTTGAGAGCAGGACGCTTTGGAGAGGGCAGATTCTTTGGGCCACCAGGAGTCGGGGGCAACTTGACACCGCATCTGAACCACAACCAGGTTTCCCCTTAAAGCGGCTTTAAACCCCAAGCCTCAGGGCTGGTGCTCAGGGCTCTTCACCTCCAGATGGCCAGGAAGGGAACACAACCCCCAGGGGACCCGACGCTGGAGAAGAAGGCGTAATTCTTCTGCATGAGATGGGCTTCCAAGCCCAGGTGCTCCTTTGCCGGGCCTTCCCACCTGGTACCCACGGCTGGCCATTGCAGCTGGAGCTCATTGTCCAAGGACCACAAAAACTCACATTGCCTGTCTCACTCAGCCATCCCAGTTGGATGCACAGTGGTGGAATTCTAGGCAGTGTATCCATTTAAGGATGACTTTGAGGGAGGCCTAGATCAGACCCCCAGTTTCCAGGTGGGCATACCCTTCCCATACACCCACATAAAGGTAAAGGTTCTCCCCGCACATGCGTGCTAGTCGTGTCCGACTCGAGGGGTGGTGCTCATCTCCATATTCAAACTGAAGAGCCAGTGTTGTGCAAGTCCATGGCCACGTGGCCAGCATGGTTGCAAGGAAACACTGTTTTACCTTCCCGCTTTTTACGGCAGTACCTATTTATCTACTTGCATTTACATGCTTTCGAACTGCTAGTTTGGCAGGATCTGGGGTGATCAGCAGAAGCTTGCTCCGCTGCGTGGCACCCGGGATTTGAACCTCCGAGCTGCCGACTTTGCAGTCTACAGTTTTGGTGCCTTAGTCCACTGAACCACCACGCCCACATAAAGAGGCCCCCAAATAAGCCACTGTGATGGATATAATGGTGCTGTATGACTAGGGTGGGGGAGAGAACAGAGCTGAGCCCCCACTGACACAAAACCTCCAAGGCCTATTTTTTGAAAGGACCACTCAGCCCATGCCCTGGGGGTCCTGAGCCACCACCCCCTCTGCAGAAGGTGAACCGAGCCTTAATTCCCCCCACCCGCTGCCAACCCCCACCCCACCCGCCGGTCTTCGCCTTAAGAAGAATTCAGTGGAATTCGTCACTCCTACAGGCCGAGATCATGAGCTGAGGCAGTGTTTCAGAGTTTCGTGCCTGGCGTGGTTCAGTTTCCCTGAAATCACCCTTTTCAGAATTAAAACCAAGGGCAAAACCACAGTTTCATTCTTTCTGGCGGGTCAGAAACCAGATTCAGGAAACAGAACCAGCTTTGATGGTAAGGAGGAGGTGACTGTAAGAGAAGGTGCTTCTTATCAAAGAAAGCCTCTCGATAGGGAAACAAAACTGGGGTGGAATTCAAAAGAAGAAAGAGGGTCTCTGTGCTCTGACCAGGGTCACATTTTTACACAAAAGGGTGCACTGAATACCTTTGCTCCGGAACTCACCCTCCTTTCTCTAGAATTTTCTTTCTGGACAGTCAGAAATTCAACAGGTCCTCCTCCCCCACCCCCAAGCATGCAGACCAAGCAGTGGCTGGGATGCATCATCACCTGTGGATCTTGTTCAGACCTGACCAGAGCAACCCATTCAAGTGTGGGTCTTCTGTAGTGCTAATGGCTCTTAACTCCCTGTTTATGACCCGGCCACAACGGAATGCTCCGTATCATCAACAGCATCTTAGAACTGCAGGGCTGGAAGACTCCCAACAGATGATGGACAATCCCGGCTGCATCAGTCACAGAACTACGTTGCAAACTACAGGAGGTACGGAAAACTCCTGTAGGGACCATCAATTGTGTTCAGCACTTAGGGAATCCCCTCTTCCAGTGACACTGAATTTGTAACAATGCCCTTTGCCCCTAAGACTCTTACCGATGCATTGCTACTTTAAGCCTAGCCTCCTGCACATCCACACCAGTGGGAGTCTGATGGGCTTTGTAGTCCAACCACCACCCAGATCCCCCCCCCACTTTCATCCCTTCCTGGCTTCCCCACTTGCCCCTAGGCAGGGGGCTGAGCAAGCTGGGTTCTCCTAGGGCCTTTTCACACGACCTCTAAGATCCGCTGGCCACTTAAATTCGGAACAGAGATCTTGGGGGTTCATTGCTCTTCCTGCGTCCCCACCCCTCCACACTTCCTTGCTCCTGTCTGCGTGAGGGGAGGGAGAAAAAAGGGGACAAAAGAATGCAGGCTCACCTCCGTCTGCCGGTCCAAGCCGCCCAGAGCCCCATAGTCGTCCTGATTACTTCTCTTAAAGGGGCGAGAGGCAAAAAACAAAAACAAACAGAAGCGAGGAGAGCCTGGCACTCTAGGTTACATCCGGATCTGGGTATTTTCACCCTCCAAGAGCAGGTACCTGAAAAGTGCGCTGGGACGCGCTTAGGTGGGCGTGGCCGCACTTAATTTTCTGTAAACTCCGGAGCTGGTGGGGAAACAATTTTAAGCTTCGGAGCTGGGAGCCATTTGCGGCGGAGTTTAGGGGTTGTGTACAAATACCCCTAGAGAATAAGGCAACCAAGACTAGAAGGAAATCAGTTGTGCTGCCTTCGGGGGTCCACTCTTTCTCCCTGCCAGCGTGCACAGATACACAACCAAAGACTTCTCCAGAGCAAACAAAGGGACGCATTGTCCTTTCCTGTTCTCAAAATTCTCATCGTGCGGCGGGTGGCTTTTGATAAGGCCATTTCCACAGAAGTCAGTTCTTTGGAACCTCAGGTGGTGGGGTGATGTCACGCCATGCAACGGGAAAGGACCATATGCCATCCTGCTGAAAAGAGCTGCTGAAGGCCTCATATCTCTCTTTAAATCCATTCTCTCTCTTTTCTGCGGGGTGTGGGTGTGCGTGCAATGGGTGGAGACTGCATGTGACCGCAGAGCCCCGGGGAAGCAGGGTTGTCCTTAAATCAGAGGCACGCAATTCCTCAGAAGCTAGTGTTTGCATTTGAGCAATGCCGGCTGCTGCCTGTTCAGGAGAGAGTTGTGAACCTCGGATCGAGGGTCCCCTGTACAGCATTAGACCCTGGCTCTGCCTGGCCAGAAAACTGCTGACTCTGGTGGGCAGAGGGTGTTGTGCAGGGTTTCGGGTAGAATCTTAGCCTAGCCTGGAGTTCCTGACAGGCAGGATCCTCTCCTACTAGCCTTATTACCTGCGACTCCCGGGCGGCCTCCCATCCCAGGATTAACTTGGTTCCAGCCCTGCCTGGCGGCCGAAACCTTGACAAAACCGGGTACGGTTCAAGCTGTGGCGGGACCTTTGCCGGATTAGGGACCCACCATGGAGCAGGGCCCACTTGTAGCTACCCACCACTGCCACAAATAAATGAATAAAATCAAGTTGCCTTTCCGAGCGCCTTGCCTGCCCGGCTTTCTCTTTTGCTCTCATTTTCACCTTTTCAGACCCAGCAAAACTCATGCTGGGAGTTTAAAAAAGAGAAGCAAAAAAAGAACACCATTTCTGATAATCTAAAGTGGGCTTCTTTGCTCCCTCCTGGGGAGGTGCCTTTCTATTTCAGTCACACCTCTCTGTGCCTGGAGGCTGGGCGTCCTTCCTCCGCTGAGAGTCAGTATTATTCTATCTTAAAAGCTGCCCCTTTGTTCTGTTGAGAGCCTGCCTTGCACTGCCATGTTTTAAGAACTTCAAGGAGGAGGAATATCAGGAAAAGAAGCAAGCAAGCAAGAAAAGCAATGTTTTTAGGGTGTTGAGCCTTTTTGGGACAGTTCCCCCCCCCCAGGATTCACCCTAGACTGTACGAAGTCCTGGAAAAGTTACTTTCGTCTATTGTATTTCCAGACATCCCCAGTCCTCATGATGGCGGAGGAATTCTGGTGGAATATTTTTTTAAAAATCAGGGCCTGAAGCCAAGCCTAAATTTGAGACCTCAGGGGTGTGCCGTGCAAAATGGGGTCACTCCTCCCTCCCTCCGGGCCTTTCCCCTAAATCCAGGGGCTTCCAGGCAGGTGGTGGAGCCCCTTGAGAGGATGATGAAGGGCTGCCCAGTTCACCATAAACAGCTTTCCTCTCCCTCTCCCTCTCCCTCTCTGTTCTTGTGGATCATCCTGCTCTTATAGAGCCCCTCTTAAATTCCTGGCTCCACCAGAAATGGAAGTGAAATTCAGCAGAAGAGAAGGAGGTGTCACCCCCTCCCTCTCTGAAGCTCCAGGGGTGGGTTGGGGGGCTGGCTGAGAGAGCCCTGCTGAGGGTCTGCCCTCCAAACCAGACCGAAGGCCTGATCTGTCCGGAGTTGGGCCAGAGAATTTGGGAGCACAGGGCACAGGACGTGATGGCCTGGCCTCCTGCACAGACCAAAATAACTCTTATTGAGTTCCACTGTTTGGTTTCTGACCGAAAAAGGTCTTTTGTAAATTTAATAACGGCTCTCAATGGATGGATGGAGACCAAAGCACTCTGCAGGCCCTTGCAACCATAGGGCAATTGCGGAAAAGACCGTATTTCTTGCATGCGCTAGTGTGTGTGTGTGTGTGTGTGTGTGTGTGTGTGTGTGTGTGTGTGTG
>JAHTLZ010000054.1:14936705-14964101 GCA_023846285.1 Phrynocephalus versicolor
TGTGTGTGTGTGTGTGTGTGTGTGTGTGTGTGTGTGTGTGTGTGTGTCAAATCCAGCCCAAAGGCAGAGGCGCCCTCTGCACGCGCGCAAGGGCCCTCTCGCCATCCGGCGCCTTCCGGAGCGGCAGCCTCAGGCAGGGTGGGGCCGGGAGACGGCACCACGGCTCCCCTCCCCCCGGCTTTGATCTCTGCTGCAAGAAGGAAAGCGAAAGTGATCCGCGCGGCGGCGGCGGCCGGCCAGAGGCACGTGTTTTCGGGGAAAGGGAGGCGGAGCCCAGCGGCTGCAAAAGGCTCGAGTCGTCGGGACGGGTTAAAAAGCCAGTCGAGAAGAGGCGATGAGCGGAGACGCGCGCCCGATCCGCTTGCTGCTGCCGTGGGCCCTTCCGCCGGTGGCCGCCGGAGCGGAGGATGCGCTGGCTGCGGCGCCCGGAGGTTCCCGCGCAGCTCAGAGGCGGCCCGGCCAGATCCTGTGGGGGTCAGGATCGGGTGCAAAAACAAGAAGAGAAGGAAGAGGAGGAGGAAAACCCCCTTCCTCCCCCGGTCGCCTCTCTGGGCTCTCCCGGACCCGCCGGCGCACGAAAAGCGCTCGCCTCGAGTCGCGCGGATAAAGCAGCCGTCCCCAGGTAAGGCGCAGCTCCGCCTTGCGCGCTTTAGCTGCTCCGGGTCGCTCCGGATCGGAGCCCGCAAAGACTCCCGTCGGCAGGAGCAGCAGGTCGCGCGCTTCCCGGGAACGCGCCGCCAAGTGGAGACGGACGGGCTGTCTTTGGAGAGGGAGGGGGGCAGCCTTGCGCAAGCGGGCGCCCAGATTTAAGAAGGGCAGGTCGCGCGCAGGAGACGGGGAGGAATTGTTGCGTCTTCCGAAGGAACGGAGCCCATCAATAGACGAAGAAAAAGACCCCCTGCGCCACTGGGCGCGTGGCTTTTAAGAGTTTTGCGCGCGCTCCAGCCTCGGTTGCCCCTCCAAAATGAAACTCCAAACCCCTGAAAACGGTCCCCCACCCACCCACCCACCCCCCCCCCCCCCCTTTTTTTAGAGGGGGGGGGGGGGGAACCGAATGTCCAGGGTGGAAAGTCGAGGAGAAGCCCTGAGGTGGGGCTACAAGAGCCTTTTGAGTACTGAAGGTTTCTTTTTAAAGTAAATAAACTAAAACAATATGTTTCTTGGCCCAGTTTGAAAGCACTTCTGGTGAGGCATCAAAACTCCCCCCCGATCACTCTGATTTTGTTCTGTAGGATGTGTGCCTGGGTTGTTTTGTGTTAGCTCCACATTTTAGTGGGCCTTTTTTAAAATTTTATTTTATTTTTTGTTTTTGGAACGGGAAGCGAATAATCCAGCATTGCTTGAGGTGTCCCAGACTTGGCCGGATTTTGGCTGGGATCTTAAGCCCGGGAGGGCTCGGGGAGCCTTTTCTATCCCTCCGGCCACCCACCCAGAAAGGCTACGGAGCTCCCGAGTCCCGCCTGGTTGCCTCCGACTCCGGGGCGCGTGGGAAGGGCGTGGAACTCCATGCACAAAGCAGTGCCTTCGCTCGAGCTGTGGGGCTTCCCTTGGAAGCGTCCTCGCCGGTAGACCGAGGGGGAGTAGTCAGGAGGGTAAAAGGAGCAAGCTTAGGGAGCTCCACAGGACGCTTCTCCAGCGGGGGGGGGGGGGGCCTGGGAAAAACCCCTGGCCGGGGGACATGGGGCCCCCCGGGGGGGGGGAGAAGGCCTCCCCTATATGAACGCAGAAGCGGGCTTGGCGAGCGGGCAAGGAGGCAACCTCGCTGTCCTCAGGCGTCTTCTCCTGCTGGTCTGCACCCTTTCCTGGACAGCCAAGCCCACATCTCAGCCTCTGGGCAATTTACCCAGCTATTAAGGGATGATGGTTCATATTTCAGAAATCACATCATCAATACAAAAATACACAGCATTGGCAACACCCTTCAGTCCATGTTGTGTTAATATTTTACAGAGACTTAGGTTTGGGGTTAAACCTTGTAACAATTATATAACACTGACCAATGCTTTTATATTTTTGATTGGCTGTGTTTGTCATTTTTGAATAATAATAATAATCAGTAATACTAAGAACAGCATACAGCATTGGTATTTAAGAGATACTAGAACTTTTGGTTAAAACGTTTATCTGACACAGAAAACCAGAATGTTTTTATGTTTGGTGTTTTTGAATAATAATAATAATAGGAGCCCACATATATAACACCTTGATAAAACTTAGTTTTGGTTAAAACTTGTATCTGTTATATAATACCAGTAAATGTTTTTGTAATGTTGATTGACTGTGCCTGGTATAATAATAATAATAATAATAATAATAATAATAATAATAATAATAATAATAATAATAATAATAATAATAATAATAATAATAAAAGGCGTGTAAGGTTTTGAAACCTTACAAAGGTTTCTCCCACTACTTTTTTCTCCCTGAAAAGAACGGGGGGGGGCAGGGGGGGCTTTCACGAGAAAAGGGTTGCCGTGCCCTCATGTGGGGTGTGAGGGGGCTGTAAACAGGAAGGATAGCCCAGGGCACCAGGGAGCCCTCTGGGCTTCTGAGAAGCCGCCCTGGTTCTCATTAAACGACCCGTCAGGAATCAATACAGTGTCTACCACAGGAGATAAATCGTAAAAATCTATGCCAGCTAGGAAGGTCAGCGAAGGCAGGCCGGGCGGAAAGCGACCCCCCCCGCCCCAGTCCTCCCCACTGGCTGCTTCGATTCTTGGTTCCTTCCTTTGAAGGGGTTTGGGTGTGTGTGTATTTCCTCCAAGGATGCTGTCAATAAAAAGCAGCAACAATTGAAAAAAACCCAGCAGCTCTCGAACCACCACTGCCGAGAGAGGGTGGACTGAGAGCCAGCAAGGGTCCTTGGGAAGGAGGCTTTTTGCCGGTTCCCTGAGCGTGATTTGTCTTCTTCTTCTTCTTCTTGCCTGTAGAATTCCAGTCTTAAGATGGAAAGGGGGGCCACGGAAGTGGAGGGAGGGAGGCAGGGGGCTTCTCCAGGTACTCTGCAACCCCCATCCACCCCCTGCTTCCTCCCATCTTCCCGGCTGCTTGGGGAGAGTTTATCCGAGGCTGCAGGTGCATTCTCCATCTTTGGAGCACTGCGATACCAGCGCAACACAGAGAAGCTGACCAGCTTTCATGAGGGCAGTGGGGTGGAGTGGGGGGATCCGACTCCACAAGGCCCCCCTCCCCACGTGCGCTTGCTTCTGCTGGGTCAGCCCCGCTGAAAGGGGCAGGGTCATCCAGCTACCTGTTACCTTTCAGCTCTGCATCTGCCCCATGGCTGAGCCGCTTTTCATGCGACAAAGGCCTTATAAAGGGGGCCTTTGTGGAGGAAAAGCCACATTTGAAGCGGTGTGGGTGTGTGTAAGAAAGGCCCTGCTGTGTTTTTTTCCCCCTGTGGAGCCAGGATCAGAGGATATCGCTTTTAAAAAAAAACTCTTTGAGGCTCAGTGGGTTGGAGAACTGTGCAGGGAGCATTGTTCTTGTCATAGAAGCCATTGACCAATTGGGCTTAATCAGCACAGGAGAAGCTGAGCTGTCTGAATCAGCGGTTCACATGAATCAGCTGCGGGTGCATTTTGTGGCTGTTGGAGGAGAAACCGCTGTGTGTGTGTGTGTGTGTGTGTGTGTGTGTGTGTGTGTGTGTGTGTGTGTGTGTGATGTATTCATTTATTGCTTCCTTAATCCCTTCCCACCCTTACCTCCACAAAAAGGGAACTACATAAAAGGAGCCTGTCTGAATAACAGGGTCCCTCTTCCCTCTGCTCCTCTGGCCTCGTTCTGGGCGGCAGAAAGTAACTTTTGCTTTTGCTTTTCTTTTCTTTTCCCACTTTGCAGGGGAGAGCCAGGCACGCTTGCCGGCCCGGGAAGCGATGGGAACCCTCACCAGCAGGTTGGGTCTGTAGGATGGTCGCACACAGCAGCTTGACGCCGGAGAATGGGATCACGACGTCAGAGCTGAGATCGCGACTGGAGCCTCCTGCCCGAGACCCCCTGCAGGCCCAGCCCTCCTCCTACCGCCATGGCCCACCTGGCGCCCCCCAAGTCCCCCGGGACACCCGCTTCCACACGTTCCGCTCGCAGGACGACTTCAACGCCATCCTCCGCGCCAGCGCGTTGCTGGAGGAGTGTGGCTTTTATTGGGGCCCGCTCTCGGTCAGCGCGGCTCACGAGAAACTCAGAGGGGAACCCGTGGGCACGTTCCTCCTCCGAGACAGCCGCCAGAAAAACTGCTTCTTCACCGTCAGCGTCAGGGCGGCCACGGGCCCCACCAGCATCCGGGTCCTTTTCACAGCCGGCCGCTTCCGCTTGGACGGCAGCCACGAGAGCTTTGGCTGCCTCTTCCAGCTGCTGGAACATTACGCCGGCCCGCCACGGAAAGTGCTGGTCCGCCCGCTGCCCAAGAAGCGCCTGCGCTCTTTGCAGGAACTTTGCCGCCGAAGGATTGTGGCCGCCGTCGGGAGAGAACACTTAAGCCTCATCCCGCTCAACCCGGTTTTAAAGGATTATCTGGAATCATTTCCTTTCAAGTTCTGAGGAGGGTGTGTGTGAGCGCGTCCCAGGTTGATCTCAAGGGGCAACTTGGAGGAACGAAGCGGCAAAGGCCCCCGAAGGAGCACGTGGCCACTGGCAGAGTTTTGAAGATGGGCGACAAACCTGCCCCAAATGAGGAGTGAAGAGCTTGCGGTGTGTGCACAGGGTTGGCCAGACAGGGCACTGCAGCCCCTGCCGTGGTGGCATGGCCGTGCCTTACGTGGCACTGGGCGTGCGAGACTGGGCAGAGAGGCAGGATGCACGGAGCGATTGTGCATCGGGATATTTAGAAGGGGACGGACCCCCCGAAAACCGATGTTTTTGTAGCAGTTCTACTGTATTTGAACACTTGACTTCTGATGTTTACAAGGCTGAAAGAAAAAGTAACTTGTTTGCACAAGTTGGAGGTTTTCTAGGAAGCCTTCGTGGTAATCTTCTGCTGAGCAGAAATGTTTTTGTTATGTGATATCTATTTTTTAAAAATATGATCTGGTTAATAAACCATAAAGGGTCTTTTTGTTTAAAAAACCCACAAAGAAACAAACCAAACTTAGTTTATCTGGTCTTTAATTGTAGGGAATTATTTCTGGGAGAAGACAGGGGTAATGGACTTGCCCTCCCCTGCCTAAGTCTCCATAGTCTGCTTTCATAGAGTCACAGGATGGACGGGAACCTGAAGATCATCTAGTCTGACCCCGAGAGAAGGTTAGAAACTTCCATGGAAGGTGGTTCTGTTCCACTTTTTCCAGCCGGACAATTTTATGTTTGGCCTCATGGCCCCGCCGTTTGTTCCAGGACCTTTTTCCAGGTCATGGATCATGTCAAATGAGAATCACCCTTGCCCACAGGAGAGTATATTGATGGCTTGTAAGCCCCCCTTCAAAAAAAAAAAGTGAGCCATGCCAAATCTACCAACCCTCCTCAGTGGCTAAATGCTTGGTCCTGTTAGGATGGGCCCCTTCGGGTCTTAGACCTGAGCATCATCTCTTGGAAGGGTTCCTGCCCCTGGGATTCTGAGCCAAGCCAGCCTGGGGTCTCTCTGTAGACCCCAGAGAAACCCTCGAAGCCGGGCGTCCCCTACCTCTGCCTTTCCAAATGCTTTGGACTCCCAGAAACCCCAGAGAGCTTGGCCACGGAGCTTGGAACGGCCCAGCTGGGGGAGATGAGAAGAGGCAGAACGCAAGCAGAGAACGGCAACCAGGCAGCGCCCGGGAGAGGCTCAAAATGTCTCCCCCAAGAGGAGGGCTGTGTCCCTAAATGCCCCCCTCCCAGCACAGGGGACAAGACTTGGTTCAGTGGACCGGGGGGGGGGGGCGGCAAGGCATGCTCCCTAGGGAAAAATCTTTCCTTCCATCCTTCATGTTTACACAGACACGAGCAGGGGAGGAAAGTACAAGCACTGGCAGCAAGGCAAAACGATCGGGAATCTGCAAGCTTTTGTGCCAGACAAAACTCCTCGTCAGGCTAGTCTAGTGGTGGCGAACCTTTGGCACTCCAGATGTTTTGGACCACAACTCCCAGAATTCTGAGCCTAGGTTGCTAATGAGAAAGGACTGTGGGAGTTGTGGTCTAAAACATCTGGAGTGCCAAAGGTTCGCCACCACTGGGCTAGGAGATAAGCTGTTCTCTCTGTCTCTCTTGAAACAAAACAAAAACCCTCTGCCTGTCACCAGCCCGCCCGATGAAGAGGCCTGTTGGATATGGAAGCTTGCATAGGGTGTTCAGGCCAGCTAGTGACAGATGTGTGGCAGGCATGGTGCCTGTGAATTCATGACCGGTGTCCCTTAAGTGTCAAGGCCCCCTGTGAGCTGCAGGTCCATAGATCAACACTCCTGGGGGTGTGGGGTAGGGCAGAATCTGGGCCAGGTGCTGGGGGAGGGTACACACCTTTGAGGCAGGGTGAAATTTAGCCAGAGAGAAGGGAAGGAGACCACATTGCCCCCAGCGCATTCATAAAACCTGCAGTACACGTCACCCCTGGAGAGATTTAAGAGGGAGGCAGGGGGTGGAAACGGAGGGTCCCCTTTGATGATGTTCAACGGGCTGGCCCTTTGCGGGTCTTGGCAGACAGCTCAAATGGCAGCACCAACCCAAGGCCCAGCCTGCACCTGATTCGGCCGTCACTTCACGAGGCTCTTCGCTTCGCAGCGTGATTGCCTTCGCTTTGAATGCGAAGGCGATCACGTGGTCTCCCTTCGCCCCCACCCCTTTTTCCCTGTACTCACGCGGGCCGCTTTTCCGTTCGAATCGAGAATGACCTCACGAGCTCCATTCGCATTAAAACACTGATGTTCTTCCCCTGTTTCCCGCGTTCTTTGATTTTTTTTTAAAAAAAGGGACCGGTGTATCGATGCATCAATGCTTGGCTGTCATTCACGACAGAGCGTGGTTACTGTACGATCCTGTGTTTTGTTTCCTGGCATCATTGGCAGCCCCCCGCCGCCGCCGCCGCCGCTACTCGGGGGGAGCCCCGCATGGCACAGCCGCCCGCCCTCCGCCGCTTGCACGCTGCCTGCCCCGGGTGCCCTGCTCTGGCCGGGCGAGGCAGCAGCGGCTCCTCCTGCGCCCGCCGCCGCCGCCGCCGCCGCCGCCGCTGCTACTTGAGCGAGGAAGTAACAGCGCAAAGCGATGAAACAATATAGCGATGCATCGATATCCCTGTTTGAATATTTTTTAAAAAAACTTGAAATAAAAGCCAAAAACTGAGACCACACGTGGCGCTGGGTGCGAAGCGAGATGCGAAGCGAAGAGATTCCCGTCCTCCGCCAGGGGCATCACTTGCCCCGGTTGGAGCACGCTAAAGGGGGCGTGGTCGGGGTGACGTCGCAGCCAAAAGGGAGGAGCGTGCGGACTGAAGCGGTCGGTTCGCACGCAAATGACGGCTTACCGCGAAGCGAGCGGCTCGTGAAGTAACGGCCAAAACGTCTTCAAGAGAGATCCAAAATAAAAGCAATCATGTAGTCTGGCCAGGATCAGAATCTAGGGTGCCACCACGGCTGGATTTGGGGCCAGTGCAACTCACCAAAAGGTTACATCCAGGCCAAAAAGGTGCACAAGAGGGGGCAGAAAGTTGCCCAAACCATTGCAGACCCTGCGAGGAAAGGGTGTCCCTCCCCACTTGAAACTCATTCCAGAAAAAAAAAAAGGAGCCAACGCAGGACGGGGTCAAAGCGTCTCAGATACGAGCTTGTGAGGAGCTCCTTTTTGGAGGTTGCATCTCTGGAGAGGCAGGATGTAATCCACAAGTGCAAATGAAATATTTTTTTTGTAATTGTCGGGCACCATGGAAATTGTTTTATCTGCACTGCAGGGCCTCGGAATCCCACAGCCAGCGTAAGCCACACAAAATGCCGGTGTAGCGGGGCCTTCACCTCCAGCCCTATTCGATGGCTCTTTGGAAGTCCAAATTCTGCATTTTGCAGGCTGTCTGCAAAGCCGGGGGCTCCCTCATCTATTTCCAATTCCTTCCTATCAAAAAGAGGCCAGGGGAGAAGGGAGCAAAAAAAAAACACCCAAATCCGTTGCCGCCAGGAAATTAATTTTTGCAATTCTACAGAACTGGGGGGGGGGGGATGTGGTTAGCCAACATGAGCCAGTCTGCAGAGATCTGTGGGAGATTTTTAATGTCATTTATGATGGCAGTGGTTTATAAAGGGGTGGTGGTGGTGGTGGTGGTGGATTTTATAAGGATGACCAAAGTCCCTTTGCTTTAGTTCCAGGCGAGCGCCAGGCGATTTCCAAGTAAACGGAAGCCATTTTTAATTTTTTTCCCCTCAGCGACCCTTTCTTGTCTTCTTTGTGCGCTGAGGCTCCAGTTAACTTTCTGCAGAATCCTGGGGTGGATTTCCTGAGAAGTTAGGCAGCTCTCTGGCCAAGAGCAGGGCGAAGAGTTGACAAGCCCCGTTGGTTTCCATGTCCTCACTCAGCTGGTGCTTTCCGCACGATGCCCGGCGCGCCCAGTTTGTGAGGGTCGTCCCTCGTCCCGACACAGCCAGATGTGGGCTGAAAATATTTCTCTACCAGCCAGCAAGCAATTCCAACCAGGCGCCAGTGGCCCGTGTCTACAGCTCACAAGCATTTCACAACAACAACAGCAGCAGCAGCAGCAATCCAAACCCCAGACAAGCCTCCAGTTCTTCAGTTGCATAACGCAATTCCTAGGAAATGAACCTTGGGTGATTGCCAGGAACATGACGCTAGAAGCATCCGGTCCTGGCTCTGGCCTAGTTCACCTGTGGCGTTTGATGGGAACATGCAAATGGGGGCCAACCAAGTTCTCTGCCAAAGCTCCTCGTTCACTTCGGTCACGGATGATGTGAGCTTCTGTGAGGGCCACTTTTGGCTTCCCGGGACCCGCTGGGCGCGCACACACACACACACACACCAGCCTCCCCAAATTTGTTTATATTTAAATTATTTCTAACCCCGTTTTTCCCCCTTTAAAAAGAAGGACCCAAGGCAGCTTACGGCATTGAAAAAGGACAATATTTGCAAGCTGTACGGTCATGAAAATGATTTAAACACATGTTCTGTTTTAAAGGTTAGAACAAAAACATTGCTAGGACAGATGGAATGACAACACTAATAAAAACTACCCTGCTTTAAAACCCTGCACAGTCACTCAGGGAAAGCCTGCCGGAAGAGAAAGGTCTCTGCCTGCTTGCGGAAGGACAGCAGAGATGGGGCCAGCTGGGGCTCCAGTGGGAGGGAGTTCCAGAGTCTGGGAGCCACCACAGAGAAGGCTCTCTCCCACGTGCCCACCAAGAGCAGCTGTGACGTGGTGGGACGGAGAGAAAGGCCTCCCTTGAGGAGCTTAACACCCAGGCGGGCACCGTTGGCCATGTGAATTGGGGACACTAATAACAGCACTTTATTTTGTAAATGTCCCCTCCCCACCCACCACCCTAGAAAATGATGCACAGCCTTGCGGAAGGGGGTCTGTTGTCCAAAGTTCCCTCTTCATTTTGTTTGTTTGCTTTCTGGGTGTTGTCGTCCATCCCCGTACCACCTGTACCTGCATTTGTCATACGTAAAGGTCCTATAGGCATTAAAGAGATGCCCTAAAAGAGGGCACAGCCTCGTCAGAGGTGGGCGTGAATGGGTGCAGCCATAACAGGAAAGAAAGAAGCAAGCAAGCAGCGCCTTACTGAGGCCGACCCCAAAGGTGCCGCTGTGACAGGCCAACTTCCCAGACAGGCGGAAAGTTTGAGAAAAGTTGAGTCACCCAGGGCCAGCCCAAGGAGGGAGGAAACGCCGGGGGTGGGGAGGCAGGCAGGCAGATAGATGGGGCCCACTTTCCATGCAGGCCATGAACGGATCCCCCACCTGGCGCCCAAAGCTTGCCTTCTGTTTCACATCCCTCGATGTAAAGAAACCCCCCGTTGCCTCCAGTTCTGCAAAAACCCGTGGTCTTTTTAGTAATCCTGTTACCAGTGAAGTCATTTCCAAGAAGCCCGCCTCAACTTCCAGTGAGCGAGGCGGCTTCTTTTTATAAGCCTCTCTGTCGCTGGTGAAAAAGAAACAGACGCAACAGGCAGAGTCAGAGCAAGGTGTATCCTGTTCAGGGCTGGCCGCCCTCTCTCGCCATCACTTCCCATCAGTAAAAGGAAGGACTTCGTACTGTCAAACCATTCACTCAAGACCTGCACCGGGTTAGGGGTCCCTTGTGTTACCGTTTGGCAAGTCCAACCTGTGCATTTAAATCAGTGGTGGTCAAACTTCGGCCCTCCAGATGCTTTGGGCCACAATTCCCACAGTCCTTTGTCATTGGCAGTACAGGCTTGGCATTCTGGGAGTTGTGGCCCACAACATCTGGAGGGCCAAAGTTTGGCCACCACTGATTTAAATCTTCAACCCTCAGCTATGCATCAATGCAAGCTGTTCCCCACCCATAACCACCACCACCCCAAATCCTCCAGCCTATCCTTCATTTGTTTGTTCGTCTGTCCATTCGTTCGTTTGTTCATTCATTCATTTGTTTGTTTGTCTGTTCATTTGATTGATTTCCAGCAAATCAAGGCCTCGCTGGGTGGTCTATAACAGCGGAAGACAAAGGCAGAAGTGCACAATAACATTCAACTCCCATTCAAAAGAAACCAAAAACCAAACTTTGCTGCCATCCCACCAAGACCACTAAAAAAATGCTTCCAAATGCTTGACGATGCGGTTAATAAAATTGTGTCCCCACAACCAGCTGACTTTAAAAGGGGATAAATTTGACCACACCCACTTAAGTGGAACCCAGCGACTTTTACAAGTACCTGGTCTCGAGGTGGTACAAAGCTTGTCTCAGTTCCAATGCAGATTTTTAAAGGGTACCTGAGTCCGTGGAGACTCGGAAAATCTGCATCAAAACCTTTGCGTTCTACTGTGTTGCGGTTCCCTCTTGTGGGAAAACAAAAGATGCAGTTCTTTAAACTGTGCCTGTGGGGACATGGGAACCACATTTTCAGCCACATGACCGTTTTGAGGAGCGGGGGGGGGGTTCTGCATTTTACTTTGATCCAGATTTTCTGGCTGTGGGAAAGCAGGACATAGAAGATGGACTTAAGAGAGACTTGGCCCATTAAAACATCCAATGGCTCTTCTCTTTCTAGGGACCACGAAGAGAGGTGTTTTTCTGCCATAGTTCGAAGCCTCCGAGAAGCATGAGGAGGTGGGTGGCTCCCCCAAAACCAGAGCATCAGGTTTCGGGGCTCTCGGGGGGGGGGTGTTCCAGGCAGGCATGACCTGCAGCTGGGAGACCCTCCCGAGGGGCCCTTGATTCACTGGACATGATGGCCACTGTAATCCACTTCATCTACAGGGCAGCAGGTGGGCAGTAGTCGCTGATGGGATCAGGACGGGCAATATCCAGCCTTTGAGAAAAACCCAGCACTCACGCACAGCACTTTTCACCCCCTTTGATTTTAACCAAAAGCACGCCCTTAACTCTCCCTGGAAAGCTACTGGCCTGGCAATGCTTCCGTTTAGCTGCTTTGTGCACGAATCCTAGGCAAACTCTAATTTATTTGCTCCCCAACCCCCTCCATGGCTAATATTCTTGATCTGCGAATCACGTCTCTTAAATCTTGCTTTAGCCTGAAGAGGGGTGGGGGGGTGGGGAAATAATAGGAAAGATCTGAAAAATTAAACCCGCAATGAATTTTGGAACAGTAACCTGAAATCATTTGTTCCACAAGAAGCCAGCTCTCTGACGTCCAAGAGAAATGAGTTGAAACTGTTAGAAGATACAAGGACTTTTTCTTCTTCTTTGGTTTCCAGGGAGGTTACCTGGATGCATCTGTGTTTAGGCTGCTCTTTTTCCTTGATTAATAACCTTTCAACCTACTTCTAAGCTTTCAAAGAGATTCACCACTGCCAGCAAAACCTTCTGAACCTGCCCAGGAATCGCTTCTAAAACTTGGATCTAATCCCAGTCACATATGTGACAGACTAAATTATATCCCTCTGGAATAGAGAAAGACTCTCTGGGTCTATCTACAGTCCACGGCTTGTGGCACAGCAGTACTGAGCCTCCAAATTTAGGAGAAGTATATCTATTCATGCTACACAGTCTTGAAACTCTTTAAAAAACAACTGACATACTCCAGTGTCTTCCAGATAGCATGTTGGCATGTCTTCTCTTTTTTACTGGCTGCTTGCTGATGGGAAATCACTAGATTGACTGTTAAGTGTCTAGCGCTAAAGCTCAGCAGCGCTTTGGTACCACAGTGGCAGCTTCCAGAAGGGTCGGTCCATCCACTTTGCCCTTGCTTGCTGTGGTCTCAACACCAGTATCTGGCAAACTTTGCCAACACTGGCTACAGTTGGTGGACGCTTCCAGGTCCTCGTTTGGCTGGTGCTATAGCTAGGGCAGGCACTTCCATTAAGATGAACTAGGCAGATGCCTTGGGCGCCAAAATGGAGAGAGGGTGCTGGACAGCCTGCCACCCCCCGCTGCTGGCCACCGCCGCCCGTCCCCCCGCCGCCTGCCAGCCACCCATCGCCGTCCACCCGTCGCTGTCTGCCCATTGCTGCCCACCGCCCCCGCCCCCAACGCCATCCACCCCCGCCCCCAGCGCCGCCCTCCGACATCTGCCACGCCCCACCCCACCCCCCGCCCCCACCCCGCCCACCCCCCCCGGCTGTCCCACCAGCCCCACACCCCCACCCCTCGCCTAGGGCGCAAAAAATCCTAGCACCGGCCCTGGCTATAGCGCTAATGTTTTGGAAGTGACATAGAGCTCAACTTTCCCTGGGAGATAAAACAAGCCCCAGTTTGGGGAAGGCAAGGAGAATATGTGGAGGGGAACGGTGTACAGTGAGATCACAAAGTGAGATTTGGATATTGGGGAAATGCACCATGGAATCCAGGCATGTGCCAGAATTTGAGACCAAACAATGTGTCTTAAATCCGGTTTTTCTGATTTTTTTAAACTGTCTTGGTTTTTTCTTTTTGTTTTTGTTCTTCACAAGAAATGCCTTCTCGGTTGAACATTGAAGGACAGGAAAGGAAAACAATGTTGTCAAAAAGAGTATTTTTAAGGACAGGCAAGCACTGATTCATGTTTTGAAAACTCACCGCTTTGGGGGAAGGGAAGGAATGCTGTGTCATCGGCAGAGGCATGCAAGCCATCAGGCATATAAGGAACTCGTGGCTGGGTTTCATTTCCCGGGAAAGATTTCCTCCGAAGCTGTCTTGAGGAAGAAGGGGGTGGAACCCTTGGAGCCGAAATGACAGGGAGATTTAAAAGGAGGAAAAACAGGTTTAAAGACAAGGCAGATCCTGCTTCTGCAGTGGCAGAAGAGAAGAGAAAGCAGCAAAAAGCTGTACAACTAAATAAAGCAGAACTTTCTGGAATTTCTCAGGCACATGAGCTCAGAGAACCAGCCTTTCACAATTACACATGTACACTCTCTCTGGGTCTTCCTAAAACATTCCTCCTTGTTTTCTTGCAATGAGAAATCTCATGCCTTTTGTAGTCAGCCTCCACAGGATGGCCGCCTACCCCACTTAAGCGTGGCCTCCACGGCCCGGAGAGGTTTGGGACTACAGCACCCATCATCCCCAGCTGGGATGGCCACTAGCAATGCTAGCCGGTAGGCTGCAAGTGTTGTTGTCCAACGGATCAACGTTTCAAACTCTGGGTTTTTACCCCGTTCATTCCAGGTGGAATTGCAAAATACGCTCCACCTAGGGCAGTGATGGCGAACCTTTCAGAGACCGAATGCCCAAACTGCAATTCAAAACCCACTATTCCCCCCCCCCCGCAAAGTGCCAATACAGCCATTTAACCTGTATACAGGTGGCTATGAAGGGGCGATGCCGGGTGCCCGCAGAAAGGGCTCCGAGTGTCACCTTTGGCACCCGTGCCATAGGTTCGCCATCACTGACCTAAGGTGTTATTGTGGCACCATGGTGGCTCACAGTGCCTAGAATTGCTGGGGATGGGTGGGTGTGATGAGTCACAATGGAAATGAAAAACATAGAATTATAGAATTGGGCAACGAGCACATGGCAGGGCAAAAACAAAGACTGCATCTTCCAGAAGCAACGAAGCAACTCCATCAAGGAGATTCCAGGGCGAGGCAAGAATTTCCTCATGAACAATAGGATTAATCTCAGCCAGGAGAATGTCAGGAGACCTCCCATTGTTTCTTTTCAACATACCTTGGCAAACTGGTCTGACAACTTGGGACCCTTCTGTTGACTTTCCAGCCCTTGGAAAGCCAGTTTTGCAGCCCCAGGGGTTCCAGCCGGGGCTCCAGGAATGTCCCTCACCAAAGTCATAGTTAACCCTTACCTGCCTCTCTCTCCCTTTCATTTCCCCAGCCCTGAAGCCCCAGCCGAGGCACAATTCAGGCTGATTTTTCTGATGCCTGATCCTAAACCCAGACCCAGGCCCCTGGCCAAAAGGGGGCTTTCCCCCCTTCCTTTGTTCCTCTCTCTCCTCTCTCTCTCTTTCCTTCTCTTCTCTCCTATCCTCCTTCCTCCCCTCCCACCCCCTCTACTCTGGATGTGCTCAAAACGTGTGCCTGTCCTACTCTCTGATTTCTATACCCTCCCATCTGGGGCAAGGGAGGATGATGGCACGAGGAAGGAAAATCATCATGGCGGCTGGCAGTATCATCTAGAAGACTCCATCGTTTCCAGAGTTCTCAGCACGTACACCCACAGCTGCTTCCTGGAGTATCAGCATCCTTGTCACGTAGACCCAGATGTTATCACCGCCTGGGGAAACATTCCATTGTCACATTTCTGCACCCACAAAAGACTGCCCAGACACCTTTGGATAATCCCACCGGTTTTTCCTTTTCCCCATTGACTTTGACATTAATCTCCTCCAACCCTCTATTGTTTTTCTGATTCCTTCAGTTTACCCAGACCCAAAGGACAATACATTGCTTCCCCTTTCCCATTGTGTCCTCCGGATGGCCCAATCAGAGAACACTTGGGCTCATTAACACCTGCATGGGCACCCGACTCCAGCCTGCCAGAGACCGCCCAGGACCACCTCTGGCCAACGCCTGGATTATCCTGATTGGACTATTTGAAATCACCTTCAGCCAATCCCTGGACCGGCGCCACCCAGGGAGGGGAGGAGGGTGAAATCAATAAAAGTTGGGGTTTCCATGTGCTCTGTCTCTGGCTTGGTGTTCACCTACTGCTTTTTATTAGGCCTAATAAAAACAGTATTTTCTCCTGGATCTCTCTACTGCTGGAGTCTTCATTGGGTCTCTAGGGTCCAGCAGTGTTAAGCAGGACTAGCCTGGCTGAAATCTGAATTTAAACTTATTTTGGATTCAACAGGTGATCCACCTGCCACGCTCCACTCCTCTTCCTGCCCCCAGCCCCAATTCCAAAGCATGCTTTATTTATAATATTTATTATTTAACACCTTCAGGCAGATCCTGGCTGGGCCCTGGCATCACCCTCTTGTTTACCTCAAGAAAACAGCCTTGCATAGAATTTCACCAGTCTCCTCTTCGCTACACACTCCTGAAAGCTAACAGCCCTTAATGGTTTCCAGTAAAACAGCTGCTTTCACTTTCTCCAGAGGGTGGCTGTTTACTTTTGCAACATCTCCAGCTTTGGCGGTTGGGACAGCTTTATTACTGAAGGCATCACCCATTGTCTAGTTTTGCTTTTGCTTTAAAGGCTGCACGGCTCCAAAGCTCTTTATTACTGAAGGGCTTGTCAAGGTACTCAAGAGAGAGATGGCCTGTTTTATTGGCACTGGAGGCATAACCACCGGGCCTGTTTCAGGGGGAAAGCCAGGAGAAAGAGCAGCTTTGGAGTGTTGGAAAAAACTTTTTTTTTTTTTTGCTAGGAGCTGGTGGACAAACAGGAGGTCCCTTTTTTACGCTGTATTCATCTTGACTTCCTTCACTGTTGCTGTTCAGCAATCTTTGCCGGGCATCCAAAATGCCACCTGGGAATATTGTATCACCGGCGCATGGAGAGCTTCAGAGAAGCTTGCCTTTGATGCCGTCATTTGAATCAGCAAGAGCCTTTTCACACGACCCCTAAGATCCGGTGGCCACTTAAATTCGGACCAGAGATCTTAGGGGTTTGTCGCTGTTCCTGCGTTCCCACCCCCTCCGCACTCCTGGCTGCTGGCTGCGTGAGGGGAGGGATAAAAAAAGGATGAAAAGAATGGCGTTCACCTCCATTCTGCCATCCCGGCACTGCATTCAGATCTCTTAAAGGGGTGGGGGGCAAAAAAAGAACAAACAGAAGCAAGGAGAGCCTGGCAGTCACTACGTTATATCCGCATCAGGAATTTTCACCTCCGGAGAGCAGGTACCTGAAAAGTGCGCTGGGACGCGCTTAGGTGGGCATGGTCGCACTTAATTATCTGTAAACTCCGGAGCTGGTAGGGAAACAATTTTAAGCTCCGGAGCTGGGAGACATTTGCGGCAGAGTTTAGGGGTCGTGTACAAATACCCCAAGTGATTCTTTAAGCATTGGGTTTAAAAAGTCCCATAAGCCTCTGTGTGAGCAGGAATGGAGCACCGATGCTACAGAAGACCTATGGAACGGCCTTCCTCTGCTCAAGATGATTGATTGATTGATGGCTGGTTGGAGATAATGTAGCCCACGATTATGGACCCAGACAAACTTTTGGCATGACTGTTGATCCTTCCAGTTACCAGAAGACCATAAACTGGAACATTACATTCCCACTTTCATTTCTCTTTTACAATTCCAGAGTCTGCAAGGGGGTGAAAAATCCATTTTGTTTCATGCATTAGCAAATGGGAAAAGAGAGGAACCCCCAACTCTGATTCTCCTAATTTCTTCTTTTGCAATGAATTGCCTGGCTCGCATTATGATTCTGATTCACCGGCTAACAGGAATTGTACTTCCTTTCCTGGGTTAATTGCAAAGACTATTAATGAGTCAGGCCTTAACATGGGAGTTCAAGGTAGAACCTTCCCCTCTTGTCACACGGTCTAGAGAGAAAGGGGTCTCAGGAATTCCAGGAAGGGTGGCCCAAAGCACTGGCTATACATCCTTCTGGGTGGTCTCCTGACAAGCACTGAAGCATGCTTTATTATGCAAATATATTTCAATGCATTTGACTGTACTGTCAATTTGTATTTTATAAAAATATAGTTTCATTCTAAATATGAAACGAATTGAAACAAAACAAAATAACCCACTGACCAACAAATAAGCAAGCAGCTTGACAGTTCAGGGGTTTAAGTCTCTGCCTGTGGAGTCAGAGAGGTTGGGGGTTTGATTCCCCTAAGATGCCTCCCGGGAGGAGAGCCATCCTGAGCGGGCTGGGGCAAAAGCTGCACAGAGGGATCCCAGAGCAACCCCAGAAGAAGGGAAGGGGAAACACCCCTTCTGGGTTTTTCTCTACCTGGAAGACCCTGAAAAGCACGGCCAGAAGTCAGAATTGATTTGATGGCACACGACGATTCTTATGAGGGAGTGTCTGTCCGTGAATTATGAGGAGAACCCTGGTTACTGCAGCTCATTTGGGGCCATTATTATTGTTCTTGGCTTTGGAGAGCCACTCCGAAGAAAATGAACTAAAAAGAAGCTAGAAGAAAATAGACCGACTCTGGGCTTTTTACCCACACACAGAGGACTTGGTGCTGAACCACAGGATTCAGCCTCCAGCACACATTCTGCATCCACACACCGCCCGCCACCTACGCTCCCAGGAATATTCATTTCCAGAGCTGGCCACTCCATACCGAGAAAGTGTTGTCCATTTGGAAAAAAAGCTCCTTCTTTAGTCGGGGTGGGGGGGACGGGAACAGGACATGAAACCACAAAACCCCAGAGGTGAAACCACGACAGTTCTCAGAAATAAGGCTATTTGAGTCTTTGAGGGCTTGATCCTCGTGGTGGTGGTGGCGGCAGTGGCGGTGGTTTGAGACATTTGCCCTGCAAAGAGGTTGGCTGAGGGATGAAGCCACCAAAACTTTCCTAAAGAGAGATGCCGAAAAGTGGAAAGTAGATCAGCAGGCATTCTTAGAAATTGGTGGGTGGTGTTGACTGACCCGTGGACGGTGGAGGCAACCGTGTTGGGTTCCTTCCAGCAGTGAAGACGGAGTGGCCTCTGCCTTTCTCTCTGGACCTAAGAGAACTCCACCTATAATTGTACATAGATTGGCTTTAGAAGCAGAAGCCAGGCCTGGAACAGTTCTGAGGTTGTAACAACAAAGGGGCAGTTCGTCCACCCTTCTTTGGTGTCCTCAGCTCTGGTGGGGCTTTTAATTCATTAATTCATTAATTAATTCATTCATTTTTTTCTTTTAGTGCTGCCTGCTTGCTGCTGTCCCATGGGAGCCTTGTGTGGAATTACATTAAGATTCTGGGAGGATCCAGCATTTTGATAGCCTCCTGTGCTATATTCTGTCTGTCTACACTAGTGTAGTAATGAGAGAGCCACATATTAGGTACCACTGCTGGGTCTCTGTAGGCCAGTGGTGGCGAACCTTTGGCACTCCAGATGTTATGGACCACAACTCCCAGAATTCCAAGCCTAGATTCCCCATGACAAAGGACTGTGGGAGTTGTGAACCAAAACATCTGGAGGGCCAAAGGTTCACCACCACTGCTCTAGGCTATAAACGGTGTGCAGGAGAGGCACCCCTCTTGTCCAACAAATAAAAATATCCAAGCGCTAGGAAACGAGAGCCTTTGGGAGGGGGGGACTGGAATTCTCTCTCCAGCTGTGCACAACTGGACATGCTTTTCCATGCAGCCAGCCCCTGCTGCCAAAGGCCCAGAAAATAACAGGTGCTGTGCCAGCGTCCACCTCGAAGGCGGACCATCCTCACCTCCTGTCACCCTTGCCAGCCAGGAGCCTGTTGCTTTCTGAGATGCGACTTTTCCCGGATTCCTACAAAGCACCAGAGAGCAGGCGACTCCGATGGGAAGCAAGGCAGAGTGCGACGCGATAACCACGCCAGGTGAGAGATGGATATTTCTTGGAACTGAGCAGGGGTCATTCAGGATCTAGATCACGCAGGTCAGCTCAGATGCACGGGGCGATGAAGCCAAGGCATAACGGAGAGCCTGAGGTTGAAAGGGAAGGTGTGTGTGTGGGCGGGGGGGGGGGGGGGAGAGAAAGCAAGTATCAAAACTTGGCCTTGTTTGCCACATGTTTATTTATTATTTTTAGGGCCATCTGGAGTTTTTCACATCTGGTTGCCCTTTAAAATGTCCGGTGCACCTGTCCCCACCCATTTCTGGGTGGGGGGCTCAGAAGGGCTCAGGTGGAGACATGCCAAGGTCATGGAGAGACAGGTGCAGAAGTGGCTGCCACCAGGATCCAGCCCTTTCTCTTTCACTCTCACGGGCCTTCTGGGAACTGGCTGGCTTTCTTCCTCGCTCTCACTTCTGCTTTCCTACGATCGCCCCATGGCCCAGAAAGGGTTTTTCATGGGAGTCCATCTGAAGGCACTGTTTTTTTCCTTTTCTTTCTGGGAAACCAGCCACCTCTCCTTCCTCTCAGCCCTCCTGGCTGGCCGTTGGCTGTTTCTCTTCCCCCAAACCCCCCAGAGAAGTTTCTTTCAAGGGAATGAGGCCGAGCTGGGCACCTGAGGGGGACACCCGAGAACTGCTGGAACACTCAGTGGTTTAGTGGTTGGGGGTTCGATTTCCTGGGTGTGCCTCCCTGGGAGGGGCTGAAGTGGACAACCCAGAGGGTCCCTTCCACCTTGGCAGTTCTAAGCGGACGATAACGGTTGATGGACAGCAGCATCAATGGTTTAGGCTTCGGCCTGAGGTTGAGAGCTCGATTCTCCACTGGGTCTCCTTAACAGGAGCTGGGCGTGATGACCCAATAAGACAGGGGTGTCCAAACTTTTTGCAAGAAGGGCCAGATTTGGTGACATGAAAGTGTGTGGGGGCCGACCATTCAGGCGCATTTGGCCCCCGGGCCGGATTTTGGACAAGCCTCTAGGGCAGGGGTCCTCAACCTAAGGCCCCGGGGCCGGATGCGGCCCCCCAAGGTCCTGAATCCGGCCCCTGGGACCAATTGCAACCTCCCAATCTACCCCCTGTTTTGTGAGCAAGCCAGCCTCCGCAGCTGCTTTTGGACTGTGATCCGGCCCCCAGTGGTGTCTGGGTGGTGGTGGACCGGCCCGCTGTTTGAAAACTTTGAGGACCCCTGCTCTAGGGCATGCAAGGAGGCAGGGAGGATGCTGCAGCAATGGAGCCGGGGGTGGGTAGGCTGGGCAGGTGGCTGGGGGACTGGACAGAGGCAAGAAGGGCAGGCAAACCATATAACCGCAAGCTGACGTCACCATCCAGTATGAGGAGAGGCCAGCTGGTGGGGATGCATGACAGGCTGAGCTGGCAAGGCGAAAAGACTGCGGGCCACTCAAAATTTGAAAACGGGCCACATTTGGCCCCCGGGCCTGACTTTGGACATGCCTGCAATAAGAGGATTCTTTATTGATAGCCATTCATTCAAAATATTTTTACCTGGCCTTTCTCCTTTAAAAAAGGACCCAGAGCAGCCTACATCAGCAAAAGCTCAAAGCAGTAAGTATGCAAAGATGACAAAAGAAAGAAACACCGTACCACCCCAGGAATGATCGGGGGAGAGAGTCAGGAACAGGGGCGCCAAAGAGCACTCTGCCCCCCCCTCCACACTTTGCGTAGCACATGGCTTCAAACGCCTGCCCCCAGAAAGGGGACGTTGATTTGCATAACTCGGCATGTGCTAATTGATAAAGCAAGTGTGGAATGAGAATTAGCGTGCCCCTGACCCCAGGGAGGAGTCTGGTGCTGCTTGGGGAGGGCACCAGTCCAGGTGTGAATGGCCGGCCACTCCAGGGTCCATCGTCCACATCTCCATGGCAGGCCTTCTGAAAGCCTTATTCCTTGGCTAGCTTTGTTTCGTCACACAGAAACTCCAATCTTGACGCCTAAAACAAAGCCCTCTCAGCCTGGTGGGCTCAGCTCCTAGGTTCTGTGCCCCATGGTTATTGTGGTTGCCATGCACTACGCTAACATTACACATTCTGCTCCCAATGTTCTTCCAGAGCCTCCTTGCACATAGGAAGACCCTGTGCTAATTGGAGCCTTCCAATGGGACCTCTTGCTCGAGTCTTGCACAGGGAAGCCCGTGGCTTCCTCTACTGAGCTGACCCATCTCATCTCCCAGCTGTTCCTCCTTTCCTCCTACTGTTTCCAAACACTCTTGCCTTTTCCAGGGAGAGGTGCCTTCATACCACACACCCGTTGCATGATAGCCTCTCTCTGCACATGTTGTGTTTGCATGGTAGCCATAAAGCTGATTACAGTGGGCCCTTGTATAACAAACAGCTTGTATAACATAAAATCTGTGCAACATAAAAAATTCTGGAGATAGGGGAAATTTGCTAAACATAATCACCTATGGGGAGAATCCATACAACATAAAAATGGGATTACTCTGTTTTCAATGCATTCCTATGGGAATTTGTATAAAGGAAAATTTGCTTAACATAATTTCATTTGGAATGAATTAATTCCTTTATACAAGGTACCACTGTACTTCACTGCCCAGTTCCTCCATCCACACAGGGCATTGAGAACAACCACAGTAACATATACTGTAATAAATCGGCTTCCATGCTCTTATCCTTGCTCTTATCCTAGAACTGATAAGAGAATTCACAAGAAAATTAACAGGAAAGGCTCCATTTGCCCAAAAACAGGGCTGTGTTTGGAAACCTAGTGAGATCAACTTCTATGGAAAAGCTTTGCCCAAGATCGAATACACCGGGAGCCTGTTTCCCCTGCCCTGCTTAAAGCAGATTTTTGACTCCCTTCCGGCTGGTTTAAAAAGCTGGCAGCCTGCAGACTCTCTACAGAGGTGAGGAACCATGCGGGAAGGGGGGGAGGGAATTTCCTCTCCCCCCCCCCCAATATATGGGTGACCACTGATAGGGGCAATTAATGAAATGGACCCAGGGTCAAGTCTAGGATTATGGACGTGGTGTGAAGCTCCCTCTACAACAAACAAACACACACATACACACAAACTACAGAACTATATGAAGAGTTCCAACTCTATAATTCTATGATTCTATGATTCTATGATTCTATGAATGTTTCTGGTGCATCTGTGGCCGAGTTGGATGCGAACTCAGGTGAACCCATTTCCCTGCCTAAATCATTTGGAACTTAACAAGTCTCACGGAGTTCCCTCTGCTTTTCCCTGAGGCCTCCTTGAGGATGCCGCGCACCGTGGGTTTTGAATCGCAGTTTGGACACTCAATCTCTAAAAGGTTCGCCATCACTGCCCTAGGTGTAGGTAGCGCTGAGCCAAACCAGAGCATAGAAATAAAAAGCTACCCATCCCTGCATCCCGTAGCAGCCCACCAGCTGGAAGAAAGGGAAAAGGAGGATTCCCGAAACAGTTGCCAGGCAGGGCAGCAGGCCCAGCTTGAAAGAAAGGGAAAAGCCAAGGCGGTGAGTGAGAAAAGGCCCACGTCCGCCAACCTTCGTCGTATATATATGTTATTCTGGAAGGAACGATCCTGGCCGTCTAAAGAGTGAAAGGACCCTCACATCCCGCCCATGGAGTGGAAATTATGCGGCACGCCAAGCCTTTCCACGGAAGCCGGCTGTGGCTCCTTTCCAAGAGAAACCGCTTGCTAAGACACCCGCCCCGCGAAGGTGGAAAAATGAGGCCGAGACCCATAAGTCTCTCACCGACGGGAAGAGAAAAAGAGAGAGAGAGAGAGATGGTCTGATCTATGAGTGCACCAATTTAAGCTGGAAGCATCTGCCCAGGATTTATGCTGCAAGGGCTGCCACTAGGCTCCAGCGGATGCTTTTAAGAATGAACAGGTGTCATGGCCTGGGCAAGATGGAGGGGGAAAAACAATCTCTCCTCCGATCCCTTTTGGATCACTTTTGTAGGCAGGAGCTATGATGCCACTCAGGCACTCATTGGCCTTCCAGATGCCAATGGGCCCCCACCATCCTGAGCAGCAGCCAACCATCCGCGATGGTACTGGGGCCCACAGGGGGCAGCTTTTGGGGGGTCTTCCCCCCCCCCCCCCCCGCAGCACAACACACCCTCACCCTGCACAGTAGCAGAAGAAGCTCAGAGGATCCAAGTCCTAGGTAGGGAGAGAGGGTGATGGACCTTACTTCAGGCATGTTCAAACGTCAGCCTTCCTGATGTTTTGGGCCACAACTCCCAGAATTCTAAGCTTAGACTGGCAATGACAATGGACTGTGGGAGTTGCAGTCCAAAACATCTGGAGGACCAAAGTTTGGACGTGCCTGCCTTACTTGGTTCCCTGGACAGTTCCTTATCCAGTAATATATTTTACTTAAGAGTTCAGTTTCTTCAGGGAAGAGGTCCTCCTTAAGGAGGACTGCTGGTATTCCACTATTATTATATCATCCTTTTATTCATCTGCCACCAGCCTGGAATTTAAAGGGGGGGGGTTGCTTTCAGAAGGTCCCGGTGGCCTCTTCAGCTGAAACTCACCAGACTCCTCGGAATCTGGGTCACTTCAGAGAGGAGACGCCTCTCACTCTGCCCACCGTTCACTAGACAGAACAATTCCCTGCCCACTTTGGATGGGCCACCACGCCCATCATCCCCAACCGTCAGCAGGGCAAGGATGGGCATTGTAATCAAATCCATCAAGCTGGCTATGGGCTTCCCTGAAAATCTGACTTAAAATGTACAAAGGATGCAAGGCAAAACTAACAGACCGGATGGGGTGTTTCAATTTTTCTTCGGTACAGGTGGCATTACTGTTTATTATTTTATTCTATGTTGCTGTCTGCTTTCCATTTTTGAGGGGGGGTGTTTTTCAATCAAAATGACTAAACTGATGCTATTGTGCTTTAAATATACCATAAGAAGAGGGGGGCTCGCAGGGAAAGAGAGGACAGCAGCAGGGAAAGAGGAGGAACAAATACAAGATGGACGGACTCTGTCAAGGAATCCACAGCCTCAAGTTTGCAAGGCCCGGGCAGGCTGGTATCCCAAGAGCCCCCTCTGCATGTTTTCCCCCCCAAAGGTCTCCAAAAGGCAAAGAGCAA
The DNA here is from genome assembly GCA_023846285.1 of Phrynocephalus versicolor. NCBI lineage: Eukaryota > Metazoa > Chordata > Lepidosauria > Squamata > Agamidae > Phrynocephalus > Phrynocephalus versicolor. Next base: position 14,960,755 of record JAHTLZ010000054.1, read on the forward strand.
CTGAGCCAAAGATCCCGCTTGATCTCCATCCGGGTGTCACTCGGCCAGGCTGTGCCAGCAAAGTCTAGCTCAGAGCCAGAAGTGAGCAAGCTGGAGCCTGCAGGCTGACTGAACTCAGAGAAAAAACACAAAATGATGCTTTCCTTTCCAGATAAGTCACGTAGGACTATTTATAGCCAAAGAGAAAACTCGTGCAAACTCAAGCGGGAGGCACGGCCACCGCAAAAGCCAGCTGTTTCAGGCACGTGACCCCGGGTGCGACTTTTTAAACCCCAAGTACAGAAATTGCAGGTTTGTTCCTGTTCTGGGTCTTGATCCAGCCCGGCTTCAACTGAGCGGCCGGTGGTGGTGGTGGTGGGCTTCCCAAGGCCAGTAGTGTTAAATACAAACCCCAAAGAGTCCCCCTGTTTTTAACTTAGTTCCCCCATCTTACGGGCTTGAGAGATGCATCGGATACAGTTAAGATCAAGAAAACGGTATGGGAATATGGTGTGCAGTGCGTGCCAGGGTGGGCAGCTGGCACCCTTTCCTTGGCCTGCATTCTCTCCCTGATGAACATCTCGGCCCGTTGGCCTTTAAAAGGAAACCAAGCTGTATGGTCTCACCCTAAACCAGGGGTGTCCAAACTTTGGCCCCCCAGATGTTTTGGACTACAACTCCCAGAATTCTAAGCTTAGATTGCCAATGGCAAAGGACTGTGGGAGTTGTGGCCCAAAACATCTGGAGGGCTGAAGTCTGGACACCACTGCCCTAAACCTTCCAAGCTCAAAGTGGCATTTGGCCCTAAGAGAGATCCTACAAAACAGATGTAAAAAAGGAGAGGGACTTTTTGCCAGGTGCCTTGTTGGAAATTCAACTGCTTTTCCAAGCCGGAAGCGTTCTCTGCCAAAGGTCTGTTGCGGAGGGACAGGAGTTGTTTCAGGAACAAAGAGTAGAGAGACTTTATTGGCTTACTTAAAGCTTCCGAAGCGCCCTAGCACATGCTCGTTGGGGGATTGTGGGAGGTGTGATCCCCTAAGAAATTGGGACTTTTCCATGACTCAGGATTCAATCCAGGGAATCTGGAGCTCTCAGGAATTCTGTGGCATCCCGACCGGAGTCTTGCGATGCCTTAGAGGCTGGCAAAGATTATCTGCCCCAGACTTGGATGCATTTTGCACCCTTCTTTGACTCATAAAACATTGTTCCCATCTGCCACTTCCCACAAGATTCTTGGATCAGTGTGGCTGCAGCTAACACCACTCGTGTTTAAAAGATCGCTGGGAGCAACGTGTTTATTTCTCTCTGTTTCTTTTGGAAAATATTTGTAACCTGCCTGCTAGAGAAAGAAGGCCAGCTGAGATGTAGAGGCAAAGAGAAAAAAAATCAAGTTACTAGCCCTCAATATATGATTGAGGAGAGGGGCTGTAACTTTTAACCCTGTTGCTGAAACATGCAGGATCCCTAAAGGCATGACATTTGGTTGCGTGCTTTATCTTTGAGAGAGTCCCTACTTTCTTTTCCCTGCTAACCCCCCAAAATCAATTTACTAGCCCTCAAGATATGATTGGGGAGAGGGGCTGCTTGACATTACAAGGTGCTAGGGTGGCATGCCTGTTTTTCTTTTTAAAATATCCAATGAGTGAGTCTTTGACCACTAGGACCTTTTCCCCAGGCACTAGCCACCACATAATTCAATTCAATTCTGCAAAACTTCTGTAGAAAAATGTCTGCTTCTGAGAAGCTGCTTATCAGAGTGCCTGCAAAGCTCCTGCGTCAAACGGGTGAAATACCAAGCCATTGCAATGACTGCCCACAGCAGCCTCCTCCTGAGAGAGGCAAGCCGGAGCACATTTGGAATGTGGGGCAGAAGCCATGGGTTTTTTTTACAAGTAATCGTGAGTGATTGTTTCCCCTCCAAAGGTGCCTGTTGAGTCCAAAGAATACACAGCACCACCCATTTCTCGCCAGCTGCTTGTCCTTCTGAGAAGCCACAGCTCTGGAGAAAAGAAAGGAAGAACAGAACAGAAAGAAATCTCCACCAGCCCAGAGAATGCAAAAGTGAAACTCAACTGCCCAGGGCCAGAAGAAGGGAAACCAAACCAGGTGAAATCACTAGCAAAGCCAAGAGAGAGGGGAGGTTGGAACCCGTGGGCAGAGGATCTGGGGAGGGATGGTCTTTGTGCGTGGGGACACACGCACACACACGCACACACACACACACACACGTTTTTGGGTGGTGGACGCCAGAGAAGCCAGGAAGGCAATGCTCCAGATGTGGAGTGGGGGAAAAGTAGAGAGCGGTTGAAACGAAACCTTGGCCTTGCTTGTGGCCTGCTTGCGTGCACACATCCTTCCAGCAGATGCTGGGCGGTGGCGGAGTGGGTTCCTTTCAAACCACCACCGTAGTGCTCATTGTCCCCTCGCAGTGTGGGCTGGGGAGAGGGAGCTTCTGTAAACTTTAGTTTTATTATTATTATTTTTAAAGGCAGGGTGGTCCTCATTCCAAACCCCCAAAGAGGGGCAGGTGATATCATTTGCAAGGCACGGAAACCTCAAAAACAGACCCGGGCTTGGGAGGACCAGAGAGAGCATCACAGCGCTACCAGTCAGCTCTTCCAGAAAAAGCAAACCACAGAGATGCTACCCAGGGGTGAACTTGGCTGGGATCAATGTAGTTCGGCCTTTCTTTCTTTCTTTTTTTCCCTCTCTCTCTCTCATGCCAAAGTTTCCAGAGCAAGCCAATGCAGGATTGTGCCAACAAAAATGTGCTCTGAAAAGGGATATCCTGAGTGACGCAGAGGGGAGCTGTTTAAAATGCTTGTTGGATCAAGTCTCCAAGGGCCAAGACAAACCTTGAGCAAAACTAAAAAGGGAGGCCATGTCTCAGGTTTGTGACAAAATAGAGGGTCACCAGTAAAAAACTGGTTCACAGAACCTTCTCAAGATTGGCCGTGATATAATTGAGAGAGTATCATAAATACTTGGGGTGCTTTGTACTCAATACACAAAGCAATTACAAGTTGATCAGAGAAAACCTCCCCTCCCTCTTTGACAAGAGCTTGGGAAACACCCAAGCACCCGTGTCAGAGGAAAGCAGTCCTACTCCTAAGCGCCTGCGTGATACACCCAGGGAAGCCTCAAGGTGGTGTTCGAGGGTGACCCCATGGAGAGCGCTTCCTAGTGGGCGGCTGCATTAGCCTGTGGCTGGAAGAGGACCCGGGAATCCTGCAGCCCTTTTTAAGACCCCGGAATTTTTGTTTTCCGCAAAGCTGCAAAAAATAAATTATTTCAACACACATACATGCACTAGTCATGATGTATCTGGGAGTTGAGTCATGGCTACTGGACTTCTTTTTTGAGAGATA
>JAHTLZ010000054.1:14964111-14998040 GCA_023846285.1 Phrynocephalus versicolor
TGCCGGAGCCCCCCACCTCTGTTGAGGGAGGGGTTTTCAATGCTAACCTGGATGGATGACTGAGAATCTTCACAGACGTAGTCATGATGTACATTCTGCACAGTGCTTTTGTTATCAATTGCTGCCCTGCAGTTTGACTTTGATTGCACTGTGTACTGAGAGGATCAGATTGCGGACTGAATGTGAAAGAGAAAGCATCTTTTTTGCAAGGCCCTCCCTCCCTCCCTCCCTCCCTCCCTCCTCAGCCCAATGTGCTTTTGATTATTATGGGTTGGCAACCGGTCCCCTCGGCCTGCTTGCCATGCGGGCAATTTTTTACCTCCTTTTTCTTTCTTTTAAAGCAGGGCTGTCCAACTTTGAACGGGCTGAGGTCTACTTTTTCTGGACGAAAGTGCCTGAGGGCTACTACACTAATACCTCTACTTATGAATTTTATCCATTCCGAGCACATGCTCATGGCCCTTGAACTGCCCGCTCAGCTAAGACAGTGGGCTGGCAGACCCAGAGCTTTGCTGGGGCAGTGGTGGTCCTTGGGTTGTGGGAGGTAGAGGTGGAGAACTTATCCCCTCACATTTTTTATTGATGGCTGGCGGGCTACTTTTGAACCCTTCACGGGCTACTGGTAGCCCCCGGTCTACCTGTTGGACAGGCCTGTTTTAAAGGAATCACTTGGGAATCATTCCTGTGCTCTGCTTAGTGGCTTTTCAGGTCACAAAAGGATGCTATGGACAAGCTCCCCCACCCCCTTTACAGCAGAGGGAAAAACCCAAGTGTTGGAGAGAAGCAATTCAGGCAACCTTTCATGGCCGAGATAAGGAACCCATGTTGTAGAGAAGCTGTTATGAGGAAAGGGAAGACCTTAAGGGCTGCTTGTGGGTGAGGATCGTGGAGAGACCTTGTATCGTCTATAATGTCTCTTTCTCTTATGGGGAATCAGGCTTTGAGAAGGCCTTTGCTTATTTATTTAACTTATTTAAAATGTTTCTATCCTGCTGTTTCTCCCTGAAATGCAGAGCAAAGAAAATGAATTCACAAAATCTGGGAGCAAAAGAGAAACTCCTACCATGACATTCACTGTCGATCAGCCCTTAGGGACTTGCCTCTTATAATGATGGCTTCTCTGTAACATCTTTTCTGCTTCCAGAAGTGTGAAGCAGCGGCCAAAACATGTTTTGTTTTCCTGCCTGAGTGGCACAGTTTGAATTCTTCCACTGAGAAAATCCACCTCCCAATCCGGCCAAGATTTCACCCTGAAAATGACCTCTAGCAAGAGACGGCACCCACTCGTGCATTGCCCGGCCCAGGCGGCCACCTCCGAGGTGGGGGATGAATGAGCCTTGGAACGCCTCCTCTCGCCTTCCTCGTTCCAAGATCCTGCCAGCCTCCCTTGTGAAGCATTGCCAGCCCCTGACATCCCCTCCTGGCAAGGAGCCCGAGCTTAATGGACTGACCGGGGAGCCAAGCAGGCAGGTGGGTCACCCCAGGCGGGTGGTTCTCTCCACTGGAATTCATCCCTCCAAGAAATCAGTCACTGAGAGAGAGAGAGAGGGAGAGAGAGAGACTCACAAAGAAGTGTGCAAGACCGCAAAGCAGAGGAAAGACCCTCCAGCTGGGACACAGTAGTGCCTCAGCTCTGGTTTGGCATCCACTTTTCAACAGCTGCACCTCTCCGTGGGGTGGGATGGTTGCTTTTGGGGCCCGGGTCGGCTTTCTCCTTTGGGAACGACAGCATTTCCATGTGATTTTTAGCCTCACCGTAGAGGTGGCCAAAATGCACCCCCATCACCCCAAGGGGTGTTCTTTTCCCTGACTGAAGGGAAAAAGCAGTCCTTGACCACTGCTGTTTTCATATTCTCCCCCACCGAAGGTCACCCCAGGTCAGCTTGGAAACTCCATCTCCTGGCTTTGACATGAGCTCATTCAGGCCCGGCTGGACTGATCCTGGCGCCCAAGGTGGGGCTTTCAGGTAATCTCTTGAACCTGCTTTTCAAGTCGGAAGAACGACTTGCACCAAAGCAGCTGCCAGTGAGGCTACTTAAGGGAGGGCCCTTTGCTTCTCTCCCCCCCCCCCGCCCAGCCTTTGTTGATTTTTGGCAAAAATCTGCGTCGCCAGCAGCTATCCCAAGAAGTCAACAAAACTTATCCCCTGGCTTGAAAGAATGTTCCTGTCCTCCAAGAAATCCAAAGAGTTGTTCCAAGAAGTCTGCACGTTTCTTCTTAGAGGCCGGGGTGTTTGCTGAACTCGGGGGAATGACACACATTTTCCTCTTGGAAAACGTTTCAATCTCCCTCGGTTTTTTCAAGAAGATGGAGCCAGCTGTTCTTAGAAACAGGATATTTGCAGGCAGAAGAGGATGAAAGATGATTCAAAGGAACGCAGAGCCTCCTAAGGACTCCCAGAGGGTCCTTAGCTAGATGGAACTGAAGAGAGACCCAGATAAAATTTGGCAACTCTTCCCTTGCAAAACTGGCACATCCCAAATTCATGGTGTTGTGTGGAGATTCCCTCTCCATCTGCTCAAAGACGCAAAGACAGTCATGGAAGCCTTATGTTGCAAGCCACACACTCAGCACCACTTGGCGCTGCCCGTCCGGGAACCCAAGGTAAAGGTGTCTGTAGACCTAAAAAGCAAGAGAGATATTCCCCCCCACCCGCAAGATAAGTGCAGAGGCTAAAGGAGTGAGCTGGCAGCTGTTGCTCATAATACTTTTAAAAATAGTTTCCACTTTCCTCCAAGTACTGTATAATGCCCTCGACAGATGGACCGGACTGCATCCTCCTTTATAGGCTTGGCTGGCCTCCCAAATACTTGGAAGAGACCTTTCCTTTGGTCTCAGAGGCAAGACTGGCGAGAACTCAAAGAGAGGGACTCCTTGGTGCCTCTTTGGGCTGTGGAACTACCTGCCACTGGAATACGGGCCAGCCCCTTCCCTGCTGTCTTTCCAGAAACAGTCGAGGTCTTTGCTATTCCCCTGGCATCTGGTCCTGTGGGATTTCTCCCCACCACCACATTATAAATGTGTTTTTAAATTGCATTTCCCTCCCCACCTAACCGCATTGGAACTCTGTAATCCTGCTCATCAACTGACTGCACCATTAGTTGCTGCTGGGCTGTTTTCAGCCTTCTGTTTGTTTTAGAGTCCGCCTTTAGCCTGCCCTCCCTCTCCGAAGTCAAGACCTTCAGAGTCAGCCTTGCATAGAGAACACAAAAGCTCTCTTGGCATCCTGCCTGCATCTCAAAGGAAAAAGGAGAACAAAGACAAAAAAAAAGCCACAAACCTCAGGGCACTTGCCGGGTGGGGTGGGGACTTTTTTTTTCAGGTTTAAGTTTGGGACACTCGCAGGGGTTGGAGAGGGTCTCCTCAGAAGGAAAAACGCTTCATCCCTACAAGAACGGCCTGGCTAGCCGCTGGCCTGCTGAGTGTCTGCACCTGGTAGACTGCTCCAGCAGGGTGGAGGTTCTGCTTCGCGACCCGGGCGCTATTTCTCCAAGTAATCTGTGAGAAACACACGAGGAACGGCCCCGTTTTATTTATCCTGACAACTCTCATGGAAAAGCCTTGCCGGAAAACGAAAATACGGCGCCCAAGGCAACGCTCCAAAGAGCTTGGGAAAAGGTTTTCGCCATGTTTTAAGGAGCCTCAAAGACCCTTGGGTTGCTTTGTCCAGGCCAAGGAAGTCTCAGGCTTTTAAATCTGACCTGCCCCTTCTCGCTGCCTCCCCCTGTGAGATGCAGATCTGGCCGGTCGCATCTTCTCTTCCGCTTCCCTTCCCCGTTTTATGAATAAAACCTCTTTACTACCCGCAGCAAGGCACTCCATTACTGGATCATTATGGAGCTTCCCCAGCGCTGGTCGTTACTCAAAGGGCAGCTGCCACAGCCAGTGCAGGAAACACATCCATCACCTCTCACTGTTTAATTACCCCCACAGCAACTTTATGAGCTGCCTGATATTGATTTCTTGGCAAAGGAGCTATTTCTGGGCACTGCTGTATTTTTCCGCCGCCCCCGTCAGTAGAAAGGGCTAAGTCTGTCAGCCGTCTTCTTCTGTCAATGACGGGCTGGATCCTGACCGCTGATGAATGAGCGGCCCAGGGTGACCTCCTCTTCCTTCTCCCTCAGGACTGGTCCCTCCAAACTCCAGGGAGATCAGGTCGAGATCAAGGTGGAAGCTCCTCCCTTTGTTTGCATTGGCTGGCCAACCGCACCAGCAAAAGGTAACCTGTTGTGATCCGGCTTCCCAGCCACTGGTCTTACATGGCAAAGGTTCCGGGTCCTGGAAGGAACAGATCTCTAGCCATCCAGGCCAGTGGGCCACGGATAAGCTTGTCCTTGGAGGCCAGCTCTAGTTCCCTTTTCAAAGCGGTCCAAACAGGTACGTCTTCTTGCCTCTTGTGGCAGTGAGTTCCACAGTTTAACCTGCAGATCATTAAGACAGGAAGAAGGACCCTGGGAGTTGGATCTAACCTTCTCGCTCTCACTCAACAGAGGGGTTAACCTATAAAAGTCCTACTCAAGAATATGGCTCCAAAGCTGTAGGATCGCAGGTGTGCGCGCACACGCAAACAATAACAAGCACAAGAACAAAGGGTGACAAGCAGAAGTGAGAACACTGGTGTGCTAAAATATTTTACATTCCTCCGAAATTCTTTACACAAAACTCTCCCCAAGATTCCCCCCCACCCCCATGGCCATCCAAATGAGCCCTTGAAAGTTACCACAAAAGATCAGATTTTGTTAATTACAGATCTATCTACCCGTCTTCTGCAGCCCCTCCCCCCCCCAGCTCCCTGGCCACCGGTGTGCATACAGTTTTTAAGTTAAAATCAAGATACACAGAATACACACAGGCTGGACAGTAAAGTCTAGTGGCACTAATAATACAAGCGAGCTGGCTCGGTCGGGTGTTCTGCAGACGACTCTCATGCCTCCCCAGCGGGCGAGAAAGAAAACCACCCAAAGGAGGATGGTGAGCTCAAAGAACCACTTTGCTGAATTTTGGGGATTGCAGGAAGAATGGAATGAACGCCATCTTCCGAGCTTCCTTGGCCCCTTTTTTCTCGGGAGAAGCAGAGAGCAGCATGTGGACAGAAAACGGAGTCAGACCGCAACCTGGTCCGGTTCTCGTGGCCTGGCTGCTGTTCGCCAGTAACCAGGTTCTCAACACGGAGAGCTTCACAGACGGCCTGAAAAGGTGACAAAGGCATGTGACCCTGGTGCCCCCGCCACCCTCACCTCCGTTCCAAATCACGGTGTGCACCACCAGTTCCTAAGACTACAGGACGTTCCTCTCGCTGCCTTTGGTTTCCTTTGGGGGTTAAGACAAGCCGAAGGTTTTATTGTCAAGGAGACTCGGAGGGATACGATGGAACAGGAAGCCACGATATCTCCCGCCAGCGCTCCCGTGAGCGGGCCGTGAGCTGAGCAACCTCCCTTCTGTCACTCGGTGTCAGCCGATGACGAATGACTCCTGGGGCCACCGTCGGGCTCCGTGCAAAGCTCTCCCTGGCAGGCCGGCGGTGCAGGAGCCGCCAGGCCACCGACGGAGAGGATCCTGTCCGGATCGACGGGCGGCACCAGCGTCAGCGACTCCACGCTCAGCGTGTCCGCGCTGTCGTTGGAGATCAGGGAGATGGTGGGCTGGGGGGCGGGGACCAGGCTCGGGGACAAGTTCACCGTGTCCACGTCGGAGTTCTTTCCCAGGCTCTTGCTGGGCTTCGGGGCCAGTTCGGAGGCGACGTCCGTGGCGGAGAGGGCCCCCAAAGATGACGTGGAGGCCTGGGGCTGCACCAGAGCTGCCGGGTCGTCTGTGAGACAGAAAGGGAAAAGAGAGCAGGGACCTCAGTGACATTTGCACCTCAATGGGGAACCCCATCGACATAACCCCACGCGCTTCGGAAAAACCTTACAGCGTGGCACCCCAAACCAGGCTTCGGTGGACTGTAGCCCACGTCTGCAGGAGCACAGAGCAGGCTTCGATGAGAGCCGTGTGCTTCTTTCACCACACCTTGCTGGGTTCTTCCAGACAGCCAGGGACCCAGCTGTCGTCCAAAAACACTGAGTTGGAGACCCCTGCCTGGCGCTTAACACGGGCCCACAACCTCAGAGCAGCTCTCTGATGCTACCACGGCCACGAAGAATTCCCCCACCTCCGGGCACCCCCGAGGTCTGTCAATGAGCTAAATGGGCACAGATGCCTCCTCGCCACGGTTGGCCTTTGCAAGGCCCGTTCTCTCAGCGTAACTAAGCCGAGGGACCTAGGAAGGTGAGCGGAAGCACCCTGGATCCCCTTGGAGGCTCCTTTCTCTCACCCTGCAGTCTATGGACACAGAGGCTGCCCAGAAGACACGGGGAGTCTCTGTCTCATGCTCGCTCTCCAGCAGGAGACAGTCCGAGGTGCTGCCTCTCCAATGCTAGAGAGGGGATCCCTAGCCACCCTGACTAGTAGCTCCTGGTAACGGCTATCAGTGGCTCTGATTGCTTTTTAAACCTGTCTAAGTAGGGGGCAATTGTTAACTCCCTGGCTAGCAGACTCCCTTGTCTGGCTGGTCAGTGACCAGGAACATCTGAAGAGCTCTGTGACCCACGGCCCCTCTAGACGGTGATGATCCCACGGGTCTTCAGGACACCTCCCGGCAGGACCTGGGGATTCAGGTGGACCCTCCTGTTTCGCATTCCCACCTAACTCCTGCACGTTCCCAGTGGCTGGATCTGGGAAAATGCAGCGCTATGTCACTTCAGCAAAACTTCAACGAGCAGACCATTTCGTGGCCCAAGGTCCACCCCAGAGCCTTGTTGTCCTCGGACGATTCTCTGGAAGAGGCTTTAAAAGCAAAATGGGGGCAAAAGAAAAGCCCCCCCCCACCTCACTCAAACTGGAGCGGCTCCCAAGCATTTGCAAAAACAAAATGGGTCAGAGGCAAAGCAACAGAGGGAACACCTTGCAAACGGATTCCCGCACCAGGACAAAACGAATTGAAATCCCGCCAAAACCCCAAGTGAAAAAAGGACGGCTAAGCAACCCCAAGCAAACGGAAGTGAAGGAGGCGACAGGCTGGAGTTCCATTCAGGTCTAAACTCAGCAGGAGCCTCGCAGGCAGTGGTTCAACTGCCATCCTGCAGCCAAAACTGTGCCCATGACCCGGGGGGGGGGTTTCAATCCCAGGCAGCCAGTTCAAGGTTCACTCAGCCCTCCGTCCTTCTGAGGTTGGTCAAATGAGGGTCTCTGTGTTGCCTGCATAATTAAACTGTAAACGGCCCCGAGAGCGCCTGAAGCTCTATGAGGCAGTAGAGAAGCAGCACATGTCGCTTGGCTTTTTCCTGCCTCTGTTTCTGTTTTTGGAAGGGCCGGCCCTGGCATTGGGCAGAAGCAGGTGGGTGATGCCTCCAAGCAGCGGGGCTGGGCTGTGGTGGGATGCCAGCAGACAGCTCACCACCACATTTCGTACTTGTTGCCACTTTGTGCCAGTGAGTGGGAGGGATGCCGGAGAGGTTGTCTGGCCTCCTGCACCAAAATACGCCAGCTGCCTAAGGTAGTTAGCATGCTCTGAATGAGCCGGGGTGCGGAAGCGTGGGTGAGTGTCTGGTTTTTTGACTCTGTCTGCAAAACTGTCCTGCCCTCGGGCTGCCAGCTACTGGGGGCTTTCAAACTCAAGAAGAAGAAGAAGAAGAAGAAGAAGATGGATGATGATGATGATGATGATGATGATGATTTCAGAGGAAGACGGTGGTGAGTCTCCCCGCCTGTCTCCCAAGGGTCCATCTGCAGCTTCAAGATCAGCTGCCGGGAACCCCAGCACAGGAAGCAATACAGGGCAGGTGCCAGAAAAGCCAACACAGTTTTCTGCTCGGGCCTCCTGCTGAGAAAAACACTGTCGTTTCCTTGAACTCAAGAAGGCAAACACAGACAGAAAAGTTGGACAGAAAAGTTTTCTGTTTTGGGGGCCAGTCATTTAACCTGATGATCAATCAATCAATCACTCAATCAATCTTCCTTCCTTCCATCTATCCATCTATCCATCCATCCACCCGCCCATTGGGAACATCCTCTTATTTCTTGTTTGGTTCATGCGTAAACAAAAGCCGACAGCCTCAATTTGAAATGTTCCTTGAAAAGATGATGAATCAGGCCCTCACGCACAGCACCGGTGTTTGAGCACCATCATCACACATGCACCCCAACCACCCTGCAGGAGGGGTGCCAGCTTGTCACCGGGAGCGCATCTTTCCCCAGAGGTGGTGGGGTTACAGCACTCATCCATCATCCCACCACCTGCTGTCAAGAAGCCAGAGGCTGACACTGAAAATGAGCTGATGACACGGGGGACCTAAGACAGAGGCAACCCTCTCCCCTAGACGGCCTGATGCTGCCCTGAGGCAAGGCGGCATTGGTTTGAAAATACCCGCAGGGAGGGAATGAGTGGACCGTGAGGGCTCCGAAAAGAAGGTTGCAAATTAAACCATGCAGCAGAGGCATTCCACGCAGAAGAAAAAGAAATTCAACACAACGGCCGAGAAGCAAAACACAAATCAGCTATGGAAAAACCAAGACACACCCAATGTAGGGTAAAAAAAACAGCTGCCTACAGAGACTCAGTGGTGAAAACATGGCAGGGGGTAGGTAAGCGTCTGTCCTGGGCCAAAGGCTTGCACTCCAAAACAAAGCAAACAAACTCCTTTTCTGCCCCGCTGGGTCTCCTGGTCAGTTGCCGTGGCAGATGGTGAGAATCACAGAAGTCGTTCCAGAGGCCAAACCCTGGGAAGGACATTAAAAGTCTCCTGCAAAAATTACCCTCCTCCGCATCAACGGGGTGTCCCCTACCGGGCGCTGGGCAGAGAGGGCTGCACGGCTGGACGCCCTTGTGCGTGGGAGCATCTGCTTGGCACACAGGATGGGGAAGACAAAGAAGAGGCACCAATGCACACGCACACACAGAAACGCACGAGCGGAAGGAGACACCTGCCTGCAGGGCGTGTGCCAAGGCCGTGGCCGCCGTCCTCGGAAGGCCTAAACCCAGCGTCCACCGTGACCGTCGGCCTCAGAGAGACTGAACACCCGACGCCGTCCGTGGCTGCCTGGCCTGACTAGAGGGAAACACAGGGATCGATCACACGAAGGCTGGGGGGGGGGAGAGGGTGGGTCGGGGCGGATGGAACGAGCAAATACAACAGGAAGCAAACGGGAAGGAAAACACGTTAGCACCATCACAAGGCAAGAAGGATGGCCGCCGACAGAGACACACTGGGAGCACTCGGCCGCTGGCAGGATAGCTCGCTGTGTAGTTGTCATCGCCATCATCATCAGCATCCTCCTCCTCCTCTTTGAAATGTGGAGGCCAACCATTGGCTCCACAGCCGCGGGGCTCCTTGGCGGTTCTGGATATATTGAGGGTGGGGGCAGCATCAGCTGCAGGGCTCGCGAGGAAATCCAAGGGAAGCAACCAGAGAGACATGATGGAGACACACAGAGGATGCAGGACACACAGCAGCCGGGCGAGCGTGCCCATTCCTTCTTGATGGCCCACTTAAAAAACGAAGGAAGGGCCATCTTTTACAGATTTCAGGTTGCTTAGCAATATTCTATCCCACTTAGAGGTAATAAATTGTCCCAGCCTGGCTCCATCTCCTCAGAGCGGGCCGTAAATTACCAGGATGGACAGATCCACCCTTTTTAGAAGGGAAGGATAAAATACTGCCCTTGGATAACTATCAAAGCTAAGTGCAGCATCTTTCTCCCCTTTTCTGGTTCAAGATCCAGTGCCAAGTACTGAAAGGAGGAGAGAAAAGCAGGAAGAGGGGAAGCCACCACACTCGGGACGCAGACGCCAGATTTCCGGGGAAGGCGATGTGGTTCAATTCCCTTCTACTGCAGAAGAATCAAGGCCACAGGCCAGGCTCATTGAGACAAGGAGGCACAAAGGGAGATGGAGGACAACCATTTCTGGGCCACCGCAGGGCTCTGAACCCCACAACGCCAGGGAGGGAAGGCCGCCCGGAGGTCCCTTGCTCAGCTTTGCCCCACCAAAGCGGTGGAGGGTTTGCACAAGGAGACCGCAAGGAAAGTCCCGGACTTTGGCTGGATGCCCTGGCGCCATAATTCACATGAACTCCCCATTTGTTTAAGTAAATATTGTACAATGTAGCGCCAGACACAGAAGTAGGAAAGAACAGAATGGGTTTAAATTATGGGCCTTCAATCAAGATGCTTCAACCTCGAGTGACCACCCTCTCTGACCATTGGCCATCCTGGCTGCAGAGGTCAGAGACATCCAACAGTTCAATGGTGGATGGGCAGAGGGACAGTCCTTATTCCGGTCCATTGTGAGTGCCTCAACAACTCTGGGCCTACCACGGACCAGAGGCGGGCTGCAGAGGGAAGAAACGAGGGCCTAACTCATCATTTCACTGACCTTTAGAAATCTGCTTTCAACAGCTGGCTTGGTAGCTCAGTGGATGAGGTGCCTGGCTGTGGAGCTGGAAGCTGGGGGTTCAATTCCCCCGGGAGCCCTCCTGGGAGAACAGCCAGCCTCGGTAGCCTTGGGCAACCTGCACCATCCCAGAGTGAACCCCACCCACCCACCCTCCAAAAAGAAGGGAACGTAAATCCCACAACCTGAACATTCTGGAAAGGGTCACCATAAGTCAGAATTGACTTGATGACACACAACTATATTATTATTAGCAATCTTCCAATGCTGGATGATACACAATCATCAGGTTACAAATCTCTGCCCTTTGAGCCCAATTAAATCGCTCCTAAAAATCCCCCTTCAAGGCCTGCCCTCCTTCATTTCAGGGGTTTTTCCACCATTGCGGGACAAAACTTCCTGTTTTCAGGCTTCCGCCAACTTTTTCTAGTTCTTCAAAGCGAGGACAAATGGCTCTGGCAGAGGAAGCAGAATGGTGAAGGGGACCGGGCATCAGGGGTGATAAACAAGGACTTGCAACCTGGAGACCAGAGCCAGGTCCAACCTGGAGGCAAGCTGGAAAGCCTGCAAATGGCTGAGTGGTGATTCTTGCACCTTTCAATGCAGTGATTCCCTCGTTGCATACTTTGCAGCTCAGTAGTGGGTGGAATGCTACAACTCCGTGCCTCCAGAGACCCTGCTCTGATATCTCATCTGGGCTGCCTCCGGTCGTTTTTCTGAAACAATTATTTCCCAAATGGGACAAGCCGACGACTGCATGTCCGGGCATTCACATCAGGCACCATGGCCCTCAGTTTCTACAGGTGTCCTTTTGCGAGGAATAGTTTCCTTTAAGAGCACACACACACACACACACACACACACACACACACACACACACACACACAAAGACACAGACACACATACACACACACACACACACACACACACAGAGAGAGAGAGAGAGAGAGAGAGAGAGAGAGAGAGAGAGAGAGAGGCAGAGGCACTGTGACTCACTCCACACCTGGTTTTGCACCACTGACCCAGGAGCCCAGATCCAAAAGCCAGAGGACTTGTTTTAACCTGGTCTTGCCGGGGGGAGGGGGGACCCTTTTGGCCTTTGCACGTGGAAAGGTCTGTGGGGCAAAGATGTAAAAAGAGGAAGGCTAGAGCTGGGGGAAGAGAGAAAAGCCATCAACATGAAGGTCAGGGAGGAGCCAGTGGCTGCCGGCCAACCGCTCAGGCTTACAAACTAGTGCTCTTTCCAGAATGTATGGAAAGGCAGGCAGGCAGGCGTCTGGGTTGCCAAGTTCGAGGCAAGCTGCATGTGGAAGCATCCCATCCAATAAACCCCACGAGGGTGTATCCTGAAACCCAGCCATTTCCAAGGGAAGCCCAAAACATGCCCAGGAACAGAGAAAAACGAACAAACGAACAAAAAGAAGAAGAATGAACAGGAGACGGTTTTGCAGCTGCTCCTGGAAGACAGAGAGGAACCCTGCAATGATCACAGAGTGGGGATGACTCCCTGTGAGCGAGCACTCGTGGGACACACTAGGGGAGGTGATGAATCAAAACTGGGGCTGGCCAGCTTCCTTCCCAGCCTGCTCTTCCCGCTTCCTATCCCCGAAGCTACCAGGAAAGAGTGGGGGAGACCGCTCTTCCTCATCACCTGAATTATTGGCTCCTAGGTGGGCGTTCGAAATTAAACTGAGGCTGAGCTTCCATGCCAAGCAGAAGGGGTTCTTTTTTAAAAACCACCGCCACCAAGGCTTAACATAATTTCTAGTTTTCTGTATCTGGTGGCTTCTCAGCCCAGATCTACGGTGACCAAACAGAGGGGATTCCACGCACGTGATTGCAACCTAAGATGTCCTCTGTTGGAGGAGGCCCCAGGCCCCAGGTCCAGTCAGGGTTTCTGTTGGCTCCGTTGCCCACACCAAAGGCCGGTCAGCAGGGCCAGCAGCTCCCCGCTTTTGCTTTCTGCTGATGGACCCATGGAAGCAAGAGTCTCCCTGATCCAGGAAGTATAACTGAACTGGCATCTCCACGGAGTTGTATGACACGCACACGCACACACACCAAACACACACACCTTGTGGTGGAAAAAGATCCAACCAGGGAACAGACAGCAGTGCCAAAAGATTAGATCAAAAGAGAGAGCTTAAGGACCGCTTTGAATGCTTTGCTCGTCTGCAGATGAAATGGGGCTTAAAGGTGAAGCAGGAGGATGGGTTTATCCGTAAGCCCTACTTATTTATTTATTAATTTTTATATTTATACCCCACCGCATTTTCCCAAAAGGAACTCAAGGCAGTTAACAGATATAAAAATTCGATAATACAGACAACAACAACAAAAATAATTGGTTTCAAAATAGATATAAGAAAACCAAACAATGACCCTAAATTAATAAAGAAAAGCTAACCAACTATCAGAAAATAGTACTAATAATAATACTAATGTAAGATGGTGATAGGTCTTCCAGATGAAAAGATCTGTCCCTTACTCCTGAGGGATCAGGCCCGCTCCTTTGTCTACCTGACACTTGAGGAATGGGATTTTAAATTTCCAGCGTACAGATTCAGGGGAAGCCTGAAAACCAGCACAAAACTCTTCACGCAAGTATTGGAACAACAGAGAGCAAGGATACAGAACAGTGCCTCTCAGCTGCCCCCAAACCAGCCAGAACTTATGACGGAGGGGGAAAAGGAGCCCTGTGCATCGTTCCTTTCCCAATTCTGTGTGGACAGGGGCTCACCTGAAAATCGCTCTGGGCGCCCTTTTCCCGAACGTCTGCTTATTGAGATAGAACACGGAGAAGGTTAAAAAGGCCTTCCTAAAGCCAAGTTCAGGGCATGTTTTTGTTTTAAATTGCCCCGTCTGGTGGGAATCCACAGCAGCAGGAGCTGAAAGCAAAGAGCTGAAATACCTGAAGGGCTCTGCACCATGGAAGGGGTCGACGTGGAGCTGGCGGCCACCGAATCGCAGCGCCCGGTGCTCCCACTGGAGGAAAGCGAAGGCGAGGAGAGAGGCGAGGGGTGGTGTTGGCTGACGCACTGGGCGACGGCAAAACCTGCAAGAGAGGAGAAATTCTGCTGAGAAGGCAGCCAGGCACGACGGTGGCCAGGAATGCAAAAGCAGCCCACCGAATATAAGAAGGGCCCTGATGGATCCGGCCAACGGCCCATCTAGTCCAGCTTCCTATATCTCAGTGGCCCCATCAGATGCCTCTGGGAGCGCACGAGACTAGATCTCTGTCTCCTGATACCACTCCCCTGCATCTGGCCCTTGAAGGACCCTTTTTTAAAGTCTGGAGATGAAACATCCCATCATGGCTTGTAACCTGGGATGGACTTTTCCTCCAGGGAAAATGGTGTCCAATCCGCTTTTGAAGGCACCCAGGCCAGAGGCCATCACCACATCCTGTGGTAGGGAGAGAGGAGACCACGATGCCACAGACACATTACAAGACCGCGGTCCTCAAACAGAGGACACCTGGGCCCACTGCTCTGTCAAAGGACCCCAGCAGATAAAAAATAATAATCTCTTTTTCCTTCTGACAGATACGGACACATTTACGGCCTGTGCGTCATTTTACCCACCTTGTCCTTGATGGTTATGTTTCAGGGACATAAAATGTTGCCAGAATCTTGCTAAGAGTCAACCCAAACAAAACTAACTAATTCTTTAAGCGCAGCCACCATAAGAGAAACATTGTTGGATTTATTCTCATTGTTACAGTAACTACAAAAAGGCAGCTACAATTATTGCCCGAAGGCCTGGGGTGGTGGACCGGCAAAGCAAGTGGGTTCATAATAGTTTCGACAAGTCCTGCATTTGGGGTCGCTTCCCACAATCCGAGGAAGGTCTTGGTGAAGCCCACCAAGAAGCGCTCTTCTGCGTCCCACGCTGGGGCACCTTTGTCCTGGCCCAGAATGGTTCTAAGAAGCCTGTGGCGCTGGGGAAGAAGGCCAGATCCTTCCCCCACCCTGGCCAGCCACCTTCCCTTGCAGCTGCAGGCAAACAGGGAGGAAAGTAAACAGCACAGACAAAAGCCTTGCTGAATTTCCACGGAAGGCCAGAATTCCCTAGAATACCCGTTTGAACCCTGAGACCTGGCGGCCCTGGGCAGCTGCCAGGGCGAGTCCAACTCTTTTGACTTGAGGGAAGTTTCCATGTCCATCTTGGGAGCAAAAGCCGGCTGGTCATTCTCTACGGCAGGGCCACCAGAGGGGCAAAGGTTGAGCCTGCGCCGGTTGGGTAGCCAAGCCTTGGATGCGGGTCTCTTGTGCACTTTTGTCCCTCGCTGGCAGGCTAGCTGGGGAGGATGTGAGTTGTAGCCACACCTTTCCTCTCCCGGGTGGCTCATGTCAGAGTAGGAAGAGGCACCTGCTGTTTAAAATGTGGATGTTTCGCAGCCATGGGGTCGGAGCTCCGCTGCAGGCCTTCACGCAGGCGCTCTGAGGGGGAACCTGGAAAACTTGAAGCCCGAAGGAGGCCTGCCCGTCCGTCAAGGGCACCTTTATCCCACCTTTCTCCTAAGGAGTTCCCGGTGGGCCTACAGCTGTTCTTTCCTATCACTGTATCCAGATAACCTCCTTGCGAGGTAGGCCAGAGAGCGTGTGATGGGCTCCAAGTGACTCATGGTGGTGTTCCGTGGCTGAGGGCTTTGAAAGCAGAGCCCACCTCAGGACTTGAACCGGGATCTTTTCATACATTCACTCACTCACTCATTTTTGTTTACATTCCACCCAACTGGGCACAAAGGTCACTCTGGGCAGTTGACATCAACCAGTACCCCCCCACACTGGCCAGCTGAACCTGCTCCCCCCACCATCACCACACCTCCCTGTACTGCCAAACAAAGGAGTTCAGCAGATCTGAGTGGATTATGCAGACAACATTCCGTTTAGGACAGTGCAGATGCTTACTGATAAGATGCACGGCATGCACATTGTGAGAAACAAGAAAAAGCCAGGGATTGTTTCTGTGGTGTTCACAGCGGCCTGTAACCAAAAGAGGATCCCTGCGCATGGTCCAAACACGCCTGGACGCCAGGATGGTGCTCTTCCATTGTTGCACAAGGCCTGTGGTGAAGCGCAGCCTGCAGCGATGGCAGTGGAGGTGAGGGGGCTTGTGTCAAGAGTGCAGTTCCCCACGGGCGAGTCAATGAGAGCTTCCTCCGTTTCCTCCATAGCTTAACAGCTCCCCGACGGGAACCCATCCTCAGGGGCTTCCCCAGCTCTTTCCTTTGGAAAGACTTCCCATAAACATCTGCAGATCTGATGTGTCACTCCTGACTCTTCCATCCGTTTTTTTTTAAAAATACTTCCAAGAAACTTGACGCCGATTGACGAGAGCAGCAGCATCAGCCTGAGACAGAGCTGCAGCCCACCTGCTGCCCTCCACCCAGTTTCCCCACCCATTCAACCTATAAAGCAGAGCATTTGGGACTGAAAGCTCTCTGGGGAGATCCGAGATTGACCTCGCCGAAACTGCAACCAGCGAGTAGACAGAGGGAGCGTGGTCTCCAATGCTACGGGATGCAAGGGGTGGTTGGGGAGGTCCATCAGGATCTCGGCCGCAGAGAGCACCCCTGGCAGCAGAGAGAGGGGGCTTGGGGCATATCTGTTGCTGGAGGCGGGGAAAAAGCTTTGCTCATCTGGGAGGCTCCCTGAGGTTATCCAGCTGGCCTTTCTGGGAAGGGAATCGTGGGACACCCACTTTTGAACTACCTTGAACTGTTCTCTCTGGAAAACTGGAAACAGAGCTGGATCTTAACTGTAAGGAAGTAAACAATGTGCCCAAAGCAAAGTGGTCTGCTTATATACCGCCCCATACCACTACAAGTAGTCTCTGGGCGGTTTACAATTTTTAATTACAGTGTGCAGGCTACACGTTGCCCCCCCCCCCGCAAGCTGGGTACTCATTTTACCGACCTCGGAAGGATGGGAAGCTGAGTGAACCTTGAGCCTGCTACCGGGGATTGAACCCAGGTCATGAGCACAGTTTTACCTGCAGGACAGGCATTTAACCACTGCGCCACGAGGCTCCAATTTTATGACACTTCCTAAGTGACAAAGTAACCAGAAGGGGGTTTCCGTGACCTTGTCAGAAACCAAGCCTGCATGCCGGAGGCCAAAGGAGAAGCATTTTGGCCGTCAGGAAACCTTTCATCCAGCCTTTGGTTGGAGGCCGTGGAAGATCATGGAAGACCAACCCAACGCTTGCCTGCAAGACTGCGCGGTTTTGGCAGGAACCCGTTGATGGAAATAATAAAAGGGCAAAGCATACCACAGGTGGGGAAGAATCAAGGAAGAGGCAGCTGGCTCAAAAGGCTGGAAGATTTCAACACTGCCCCAGGGGTGAATCATTGGAGTTGTAATTTTAAAAAACACACAACTCCTTCAAAGCTACTTGAAGATTCGCGAGGGAAGACACATGGAAACAGACCTTCCTGTCTCAATACATCCTTTAGTGGCGATTGCAATGCCCCGTTTTTTAGCTGGGGACAAATGGAGGGAAACACAGATATAAAAGTCAACAAAGGCTCTGTAACAATGCCTCCCCTCCCACACACAAAAAATTATCTTCTGTCTTTCATCCCTTGTGATTGATATTGGAGAGGGCATTTTCAAAACCCCTGCTCTGTGGCAACCTGTACATTCCCTTCTAGCTTGTCATCGCGAGAGACAAGGAAATCTATGAAAAAGATTTTAAAACAAGAAAAACAAATACTAGACCATCAGCCACAGGAAACAGCACCTGAACTCGCCTGAAAATACAATACTTCTTAAAAACCACAGCTGTTCTGAAGAAGTGAACCCAACACACCATTTGGGGAGATCTCAAATTGACATGTTAGCCAATTTTCATAAACAGGAGGGGAGGGGCTTCAAGAGGCCCAAGACATTGCATGGAATAATCTAGAGAAGCTGTCTGTCTGTCTGTCAGTAGGCTTTGAATTGGGGGGGGGGATGCTTTCTCACACCCAGAAGAGCTCAAGAAGGCTGGGGGTTCGATTCCCCACTGACCCTCCTGGGAGAAAAGCCAGCCTGGGTGGCCTTGGGCAAAAACTGCACAGTCCCACCGTGTCCCCAGAAGAAGGAGAGGCGAAACCATTTCAGTGTATGATCCACTTGGCAAACTCTAGAAAGGGATCACCATCAGTTGGAATTGACTGGACGGCACACAGGTATTACCTGGCTGGATAGCTCAGTGGCTCACGACGTCCCTGGCTGCACTGAAGTGGAATTGCAAGGGACTCGGGTCAGACAGACGGAAAAGACTTCCTTCTGCCACTGGTGGTTCAACTGTGGAACTCACCATCACAAGATGCAAGGAAGTCTGTCAGCTTGGCCTGGGTTTAAAGGGTGAAGTGGATAGCTGGCTACAAGAGAGTGTGGGCACAACGGGTCAGACTGCAAACTTGGACGGATGGACGGGCGGACTGATGGATAGACGGACTGACTGATGGATGGACGGATGGATGCTGAAAGGGGGCAAATTCCATCTGACCCACCTCCAGGGCTCTTTTGTTTGTTGCTTTCTGTTTTTTCAAATGATGTTACTGTGATGGGTGGGCTTATGTGTGAATATTTATTGCTGTTGATAAATATGTATGAATGGAAGTTGCCTAGCCAATCAGTGAGCTGGTGGGCATGGCTGATGGATATAAATGTCTGACAAAGCCAGTCTCCTGACGAAGCTGTTTGAACGAGCGGATAAACGTTTCAATCTCTCAAGAAAATAAGTCCACTTGCCATGACTCACCTTCCAGATAAACTCACCTGGATGGCTGAGAATCTTCATAGACACATCTCTCTAAACGATCTAGCCAACAGCATCCTTTTATCAGTTCAGCCTTATTTTGAAAATATTTACACCTAGATCTAAGGGCAGGGATATCAACCGAGCTCATTCAAATCTCTCTCTCATTCTCTTTTTAAATTTTAAATTTTGTAATAAGGAGTAGGGATAGGCAAAACGGAAAGGAATAGGGCTCTTAGGAGAGGGGGGGGGCGCACGAGTACATCCTTACTCTCATTCATGTGTTATAATCGCTTTACACTTTTGCATCTTCTGCCCTGTTGCATCTAGTTTGATGTTCTCTCTCTCGATACCTATTGCTCAATCTTATCATGTCAAAGTGGATTTTCAAACTTATTCAGCATTCAATTATATACTGGTTACCAGATTTCTTTTTTGCTTTTTGGACGGATTGTTCTTTTAAAACCAAATGCATCTCCTTCTGATGGAATAAGATGGTGGTGAAGGGGAAAAGAACTGTCTTCTATCTTCCTTCCTGGTCCTGCATTTTGGACATCATAAGGCAGTCACTGGAATCCTACTCAGGACCAAGAGATATTGGGACAAGTTATGGTGGCAAACGGTGTGCAATTAATGAGGTGCTGAAAACGGCCCTGGCCAAGTGCTCGTCATCAATCCATGCCCATGACTGGCCACACAACTGGGACCTCGTTAATCCAGGTGCAATTTGCCACCGCGACTCCTAGGAGTTCGCTTACCCCAGAGTAAAATTCCAGTCCCTGGATTCTGGGCAGTGTTTCCTCCCATGAAATGATCGCAGGAATATTACTTAATGCACCTTTCCTCCTTTTCATAGAAGCTGAAAATACGACTTACAAGGGAGCAATGGGAATCATTACTGGGTACCAGTAAGACGAGGGTACCTTTCAGTTAAAGGCCGGAAGTCAATAAAAGTCTCGACAGCAGGAAGCGCAAACCTCAAAAATAAAAATATTGGTGCATTTCCTAAAGACTTTGAACAGTACAAGGAAGGAGGAAATGACTTCTGCTTGCTGGGTGTTCTGTTATCTCTCGGCTGAGGTCAAAGGAATGACGACACCTGAATTACAAGAATATGAAATTGGGGTGGGGGGGAGTTAGAAGTGGCTTTTCTTGAAAATTAAGCTGCCTCACCTCAGTTTTCCAGAGTTTAAAGGCAAGGGTATTAATGGCAACATAACCTGCCTTTTCTTCAAAAGTGGTTCAAAGAAAGGGCAAAACACATCATGACACAGGCGGATTTTAGATACAGGACTTGTGCATGGTTTATCCACAGGCCTCTGGGTTCAAACGGAGGCACCAGCAAATCCTGACGCAAAAGCAAGAGCGATAATGCGAGTGCCAGAGAACGGAAGCAAGAGGGGGGCTGGCCCGGGTCATCTTGAACCCAGGATTACCTCTCTCAGACCAGGCACGGCTGTGACTGTGACCGATGAAAGATGCTGCCTTCTGTCAAGGAGTTCCTTGGCTATAATTTCACGTGGTATTGTCAGCCCACCCTCTGGGGTGCGTGTGTGTGTGGGGGGGAAGTGCTCTGGGGTTTCAGGCTAGCTTTCTGATGCCGTCCAGCCCTACGCCAGTCAAAGAGGCCCCTGCAGTTTGTGCAATGCAAGGACCCAACTACAGTGGACCCTCGTATAGCAAACTTTTTTTATTACATAAAATCTGTGCAACATTAAAAAATTCCAGAGATGGGGAAATTTCCTTAACAGAATCGCCTATGGGGCGAATCCGTGCAACACAAAAATTGTCCCGATTAGGGATTACTCCGTTTTCAATGCATTCCTATGGGAAAATTGCATAAAGGAAAATTTGCGTCACAGAATTTCATTTGGAACGAATTAATTCCTTGATACAAGGTACCACTCTATTTGGCTGGCCAGGTCTTCCAGGGCAGAAACAGGACCAAAAAGGCTTAAGACGACTGAAATTCAGCGGAAAGGAGGCTGTCCCTTGCTGTTCTTTCATTCTTTCATTCCTAGAAGAGATGTCTTGCCCTTACTCCTCAACTTAACAGAAGGCATCTGTGAAATGCAGGATTTCCCCCCACCCCTAAATCAAAAAGGCTTTTATTCACATTCTCTTTTTAAAAGCATGCCATGGATTCCACTTGGAAATATCTCCCCACGGCGTGCTGCTCTACAAGCACCCAAGGTAATATTTGAACAACAAATGGATGTTTGCTACAGATATAATCTGTTTTCAGAGACACAATTTTGTCTGTTTTCAAAGAGATGTGCCCCTTTGCAGATCTCCACCATGACTAATGGGAAAAGGCGACCCTCCAGCAGGGTCATTCTTACTCTTCCCTCCCGGGGTTATTTGCAGGCCATCATTGGAACCAAATTAATTCAGGGGTCGCAGGAGGCTGCTGCAATTGGCCCTTAGATTTCCTGCCTAAGTGAGGCAGCCCTCCAACCTTTAAAGCTCTCAATACTAGGAATTTAATGGCAGGCAATTAGACCTTCTAGCTCTACATTAATTGCTTATTAAATCTCACTCAGATACAAATGCACCCTGGCTGCAGACTTTCAAAGAAGGAGTTCATTCATTAACAGAATTGGGTTGGGGGAGGGTAGAGAACCATTTCTCCCTCCGATCATTTTGGGTGGTGGTGGGGAGGAAGCCCTCCTAACCTATCTGTCCTCAATTAATTATTTTGAAAGCATAGACCTTTAACACCTAAGAGTGTAGTGGTGCAGTGAGAGCAGCCTTGTATCTTCTCTACATCTATCTTAGCTCCGGCCATTTACACAGACGATTCCTGGAGAAACTTTGCACTTCTTCATGAGGTGCCACCTTTGCTGAAGTTGAGAACGATGAACCCAGTGGTGAGGAAGAGGCCTTTCTTAGTCTGAGCTTATAAATCTGATTTCTTTAAGGACGACAACTCCCAGCTTTGGGACAGCAGCTGTACTGGACTACAGCCCCAGATTGCATCAGCCAACTAGCCTACCCGCCTGCCCATTGGTCATGCTGGCTGAGAGATTCTCAGAGCAAAAAAGGATGAGCGAGCTCTGGTGCAGATGGGAGGAGGGGGGAACCCATCTGACATCACTTTTGGTGGCCCCAGATGGCCTTTTCTAACACTGTCTTGGCCTGGAGAAGAAAATGAACAGCGTGGATGGCCCTTCCCAGCTCGCAGGTTGGCAAACAGGGCAGGGATGCACACACACCCAATCCCTACTCAGCAGCCTCACCTGCTCCTTCTGCTTCCCACTGCCTGTGGGCATCATGGCTGAGCACGGCAAACTGCCGGCGCCTACCCACTGCAGAAAGGAGGGTCGACCAGAAGCGCTGACGGCGGCTGGCGAAGGTCCCATGGGGACGGCAGGGGGCGAAGGTCCAGTGACCTTGTGGTACAAGAAAGGCCCATCAGCTGGAGCGCCAAGAAATCAGGAGCCAGAACCTGCCGGTCAATTAACCACTGCCTTTTTGCACCGACAGATCAATAACATGCCTTGCGAAACACGAGGCCACAGGCGGGGCGCTGATCCTGGCCCACCTCCATCCTTGCAAGCAGATCCCTCTAGATCAACTCGCACTTGCTGCTGTTAAGTTTTAAGGTCATTAGAAGGCCACCGGGCAACACTGGACTCCGTGAGGAAAAAGAATTATTCTTCTCTGACGCTCCAGTGCTCTGTGTTTAAATTCCACCGCTCTTCTGAAGAACTCATTTGGTAACCACCAGAACGGGCAGTGCAACATTGCCGCTCAGAGAACACACCAGAGGGAATATTGTGGTATTTTACAATTTCTGAGGAAGCTTGCATAACTTTGAATTTCCAACGGCAAAGTGTAACGATCCTGGCGGGCAATTAAGCAAGAAATAAAGAGCCTGGTTCCGGCCTTGACTTTCAAAATGAACCCACAATGGCCAAGATGCGCTGAAGTGATTAAAAAAAAACCCACAAATGCAGGACTTTGACAGTCTTCTGCAAAGGACAAGGGGGGCTGTTTTGTTGTACCTCCCCCCACCCGAAAAAAAATCCCCTAATAAAAGCAAAGCTGATAGCAGCATGGAGGGCAGCTGAGAAAACCTCTCCCTGCCTGACTGGCAGGTCTCCAAGCAGCTCTGGACTTTGCAGCCTGCCTGCAATCTTAGAAACTGGCCCGGATGACAGATTTTTAAGACAGATACACAAACTTTCCTGGCTGTATATTTTAGAATTTCTAAGTAACAGCAGAGAGGACTCAAATCCAGGCCCTCTTGCAAGGGATAGGCCGCCCCTATGCTGGGAGCAATCCAGCAGCTCGCCTTCGGTGCCCAGCCGCTGTGTGACTTCCCCCATCTCTGAAAGACTCCTCAAGCACTTTTAATAAAAGCTCGGCACATTTTTTTTACTGTTCCAAGTTTCTGTGCATTCAATTTTCTTTTGCTTTTGCATTTTTGGCAGTAGGTCTTAAGCACCATCCTTATGGACGTGTCCCACTCTGCAGACCCCTCCGGCACTTATGGGTGGCGCGTCCTCTCAGCTACCTCGTCCTCGAGAAAGGAAGCGGAAGGGGCCGGGGCCGGTGGTGGTGGTGGTGGTGGTGGGCGGTGGCGTAGTCGCCTCTGAGAGCGCTCTTCTTCTGGGCCCCTGCTTGTAAAAGAGAGGGACTCTCAGCCATGGGCTCAGGGCCGTGCAGGATGTCTTAACAACAGCCCCAGAACTAGCGGAGGAGCTGAAAGTCCTGTTTCTCAGCAAGGGAGCCGGGAGCCATGGGGAAACCATGGACCGACAAATGGAAAAAGGCTATTTGCACCGGTGGCTGGTGGGAAGGAATAAGGAACCGGGATTTTTTTTTTCCTGCACTTTCCTGGACTCGAATCCATTTTGGGAGAAAGTTACTCTGGGACTGCCCGTAACCCCCTGCTAGGGAACTTTGGGAGCTGCCGCTGAGAAAGAAATCATTTCCCCAAGCTCTGCGGCGTGGAGGGCATCTGAACCGCGGACAGGGTTGCACTTGGAAGGGACTTGTGATCAGCCCGCCCAATCGCCAGCTCCCAAATTCTGCAGGCAAAGCAAAGGTAATTCCGCAAGACCAAGCTCTGCAGGCTGGCACCGCTCTTCCGATAACACGTCTTATTTGGCAAACTGGGATCCTGGAGTTACTGCCTGTCAGGGAAGGGCCCGGAGCCCTAGCACCCACTCCCCGGAAGCCTTTCTTCAGCAACTCTCTTGGGCTCTGGAATGGCTGATACAAGACACGCTTGATGTCCCATCCCTGCAGCCGTAAGGGCCAAAAGCCTGCCTTCGATACCAAGCCAAACTGAGCTGCTGCTGCTCCTCCTCCTCCGGAGGCTGGGCCTTGCAGAGGGCACCACAGGCCCTTCCTCTTTCCACGTGTGGCCTCGGCTGCTCCCCTATTCCTCTCTGCAGGCCCAACCTCCGACCTCTCCTGACATCTGGGCAATGGCCAGGCCATAGGATGGCATCCTGCCTTCCAAAAACAGCAGAGCGGCTGGGGCGATCCTGGGGCGCTCCCCTTCTCTGTCGCTTTCCGCAGCTCCCCTTCCTCTGTGGATCAGCTTAAAATCCAAGGAACTCCACTTAAAAGAGGTTTTTTTTTTGAGGGGGTGTCTCTGAAGCTGCCAGAGACACCCACACCTTTTGGAGGATGCAACACCAAGGGGTCATCTTTGAAGCCACTTTAGTGACGTGCTCAGCAAGCTCCCTGGGTGAAACCACTAGTTCTTCGCCCCTCCCGACCTCCTGCCTCTGTCCCAAACCTGGAGGCAAGAGTTCTTCTCTCCCTCTTTTATTTTTTGCTACAAAAATGTTAACCTCCTGGAAGTCTTAGGATCGCCTCCATCGAAGGCAGCCCCTGGAAAGGTCCATCCCTCCCTTCACCTCAAAGCAGGCCCTCCTCCTTCAGGGGTGGAGCCTGACACAGTGGCCCCCTAAGAATGCAGCCTGGCCACTGAAAGGCCACTTTGGTGGCAGGATTCAGGGAGCTGCGATGCAAATTCAAAGGATGAAGCACTACCATGTGGCCCCGTGGGCAACAGCGCAAAATGGAGATGGCCAATACATTTGTTGGACCACTAAAACCCCACCAAGGAGTCTCTCTCTCTCTCACACACACACACACACACATACACCCTGGCTCGGCATCATTCTAATTTTACAGAAGCAAGAAGCTATTGGCACAAAAACGGTGGACCAAGTTGCACACACCACCTGGAGTGGGAGGGTATTAAAATCAGCTTTTTAAAAAATATTGATTTAAGTGACTTTGTTTGTTTATATGCAAAAAAAAAAAAAAGTTAAAACATCCATTCTTGGGCCGAACCATTAAAGTACATATTAAACATGCTAGATAAAAGTACATTTGCTGCACAGTTAATGTCTAACCCGAACTGATGCCTTCAGTTTGACACAAGGGTAGGATTTATTACAAAAAAACAAGGAACCAATCCAGTGGTTTTAAATATCAGTATTCACTCTCCAGCTGCCAAATACAGCAATGCACGTTTGCCTAATGGAGATAAACTGCTGTGGCTTGCCTAGCCACTCTCTGTCGGACCTGGTTTTGACTGGCTCATTACAGGCGTTCCATTTCCTGCCTGCCATTCTGTCTTAGCAGAGGCTGGACCACGGAAGAAAGAATCCGAAAAGGAGCCGCAAGACATTTCCCTGCGCACTAATCCGGGGCGCTGTGTCACTGGCCAATGAACCTTATAGGGAAACAGCTTCAGAATTATGGCTTCCATAAGGACGTGACGCCTCCTTGTCAGAAGGTGAATACGGTGTAAACAATATTATACTGAGCCATTCATGAACCCGCTTTGCAGTGTGAAAATCTGGGCGCCCACTTTCTCCAGGGACAGCAACAAAACATTGTTTGAAGTCGAAAACATCTTTGGACAAAAGCTCCCATAATTCCCCAGCCAGCAATCTGGGAATTCTAGTCCACAATGGAAAGCGGCACACCTGTAGCACTTGCCTGCTGTGCAAGTGTTAGAACCATCATCAAGCAGTGCAAGAATATCAAGGTTCCTTACTCCGCACACCGCCGGCCCCCCAAACTGGGCAGCAAGGAACAGATGCAATTCAACCGTCTCCCTCTTCTGCTCTCGGGTGGTGTCAGTAAAATGTGAAGCCATCCCAGCGGCCTTGTGGGGAGCCTTACCTGGGACCTTGTCGACCGAGGCAAAGACGGAGCGTTGCACGGCAGGGTCGCAGCTGCCACGCCGGGCCTGGTCATAGAACCGGAAGGGCAGATGTTGGGCCGTCGAAGCAGAACCGTGCCCGAATCCCATCACTTCGTTGGAGGGCTGGACCGGGAGGTCGAGCAGAGCTGGGTTGAAGCCAAGCAGAGAGGTTAGTCTGCAGCACATGCCAAAAACATGGCCAGCCCAATCCAGAACCAAGTGGCTTTAGTGGAGCTGCATGGCTTCCCACTGGGGGCAGACTGGTTTCACCCCCCCCCAATAGCACAATTGCAAGGGGGAAGCATCGTACATTACACAGGTGGACAGGGACAGGAGGGAGCGATATGAGTAAGACACTGGGCCAGTTGGGGGTGTCGGTAGTCCGGGTGCTGAATCCGTGGGAGAAAGGCAGCCCATAAATGGAATGGATGGATGAAGCAAGCCGAGTGCTTGAGACAGTCACCAAGCCAAACCACCTTCCTATCAGGGGTTTGTTGCAGGAGTGTCAACAGCTTAGCCAGGATGTTCCACTGCAGCCCGACCACAAAGGGAACAAGCTCTGGCCTCACTCAGCAGCTGTGGACGTGGCAGTGGCAACACAGATCCTACCACAGGCTTGTTCCAGCTGCTGTGAATCCCCACGCTGGCCTCAGGTATCACACCTCCACACCTGGCTGTTGCTGTGACTTTTCAGGCCCCTTCCCGTTCCCATCTAAAGGAATATGGTTGGCTGAATGAGGTGCAAGCCAGAAGGGCCATGAAAGCCAGAGTGGTGCCTCAGTGAGGGATGAACTGGGATTAGGCAGCCACCAGGTCACAAACTCACCAGGTGGCCTTCCTTGCATCCTCGCTGTTTCATTCTGACCTACCTCGCAGGAGAAATTGTGGAGGAGGAGGAGGAGGAGGAAAAGAGGGTGTATTCTACTGCCTTGATGTTCTTGAAAGAAATGTGGGATAGAAATGTAATGGATGAACAAGAAAGAGAGGGGGGGAGAGAGGAAGAAAGAGAGGGAGGGAGGGAGGGAGCTCCCACGTGACCCAGAGTTACCTGCAATTCTCTGCATTTTCATCCGGCGGGCCTGGATGCGGCCCTTGGCCAGGCGCTGCTTCGCAATGATGCACCGGATGTGATCCGAAAAAATGAACGTGGCTTGCAGGATGGGGAACGGCTTGGAGTGAGGGCTGGAGGCCGGCTTGTGGATGGTGATGTTCAGGGCCCGGCTGTCGTCCTCGACGCCCGTCACTTGCATATCCTGGAGAGGAACGGCGGCTGAGCTTTGGTGGATGGACAGAGACGCTCACCGTCAGATGAGGCCCTGATCCGGCCAAGGGGGCTACCTCTGCCCGGCGGCCCTGCAGCTCCTCTCCACTCTGGCAGCGGGGAAGAGCCAGCGGGGAGCACAAGAGTTGGCGGCCCAGGCGACACCACCAGCAGCCCTGGAGTCTCAAGAGGGGCCTTTGCCCAGCAGCAAAAACAGAACGTGTTCGGAAAACAAATCCTTGACAGCAGGCCAGGCAGCCCCGAGAGGGGGCTCATCTCCAGGCCTACCTTGGGATGGCCACCCTCCCGGGGAAGGTCACTTCGACGCCCTTCCGGCTCACCTGGAGAAGCCCCGCAAACTTCACTACTCCCCAGCCTAACCGGCCGACGTCCGGCTCCACCAGGCTCATCTGGTAAATGTCCACGGCCAGGAACCGCTGGGCTTGGCCCCCGTCTTTGGTGACCACGGTGCAGGCAATCAAGTCGCTGTTATCTAGGGAGGCACAGAAGGAAGTGCTGGGGGGAGGGTGTCACGTCACCCCCCCTGCTTTCCCAGAAGAGGGACCACTGTCAAAGGCACCGGGCATTCCCCCTTCTCACCCATCCCGCCAGTTCCGTAAACCTCCGCCTCCATCTTGAGTGCAGCCAATCTGGCTGTGACGGAACAAGTGTTTCAGGCATCTGGCCGGACAACGGCCTCTTTCCCACAGAGGACCCGGCCTGCCCTCCTCCATGTTTTTCAGCACAGCAGAGAGAGTACTGCAGGCATGTCCACACTTTGGCCCTCCAGGTGTTTTGGACCACAACTCCCAGAATTCCAAGCCTATATTTCCAATGGCAAAGGACTGTGGGAAGTGTGGTCCAAAACATCTGGATAGCCGAAGTTTGGTCACACCTGGAGCACTGCCTTGTCATTGGACAAATGACTTTCATTCACTCTAAAACTGCACCCCAAGAGTGCTTTCCCTCTTAACTTCAAAGAGATCCTCCAGCTGATTCTGGAGCCATTTTGTTTATTGATTTATTTATTTATGACATGTTTCCCCTTATAAACCAGTCAACCACGCATCGTTTTCCCGGGAGGGAAGGCAAACCAATGCAGATGTTTTATGGTTCCTAGCAACAGTAAACGCACATACACAGCAGAAACATCTCCCCCATCCCTGGGGTGGTCCCTCAGCATCTACCATAAGCAGCAGGCACGACAGAACAACCCCAGGCTCCTTTTAAGAATAAATAGATTCAAGCAATTCGAAAGAAGGCTTTGCAGTCTGCTTGGGAACGATGGGAGACTGTTTTTCCTCTTCCTATTGTTCACAGAAATTGTCCTTCTAGAGAAAAGAGTCTTCCCTAGACTATAAATACTTTGGATTTCTGAGTGGGGGAAGGGACCAGCCTGAGATCTGAGCCTTACAATGGCAAAAGGAGAAAGCAGGTGGTGTGTCTGGACAAGAGTCAACGGAAAAACTGAACTCTGAAATGCACTTTAAATGCACCGTAGCTCAATTGCAATTGTTCTATAAAACATAGGAAGGTTACAGGAATAGACATTAAACCACATCAATGAGCATTACTGAAAAAATAAAATAAAAAAGGAGGGGGCAGGTACCAATCAAATAATCAATACGCAGGAAACGACATCATTCCATTTCAAAGCAAAAAGAAAAAGAAAAAAAATGAATACTTCAATTTGATTTGCTTTAAGTACACCCATATAAAATACCTGACATATACTATAATTGTGTTTCCAGTTAGTTTACCAGCTTCTTGTCAGAAACGGGGTTAAGGTGGCCCAAAGACAACTCACAGGTTGGTGCAAGGCCCATGGAACCTTTCCTCTTCAAGATGCCCAGCTGGGGGTCCGGTTGGCCATTGAGGGTCTCTTTCCCCATCTGCCGTTTAACAGCCCCATTCCTGCAGGGTCCCTCCACTCTACATCTAAAAGGCAGTAGTGTACTGAACTGGCGGGATCACATCACAAACCAGGGAGCGGCTCTAGTTATTCTGGTAACTGTCGCAATGCACGCGAAGGGTGAATCTCAGTTCGGTGTGAGGCCTGTGCATGGACCCCATTTCCTGCCCAGCGGTTAACAGCACAACCTGGGAAGCCCCGAGGTCAGCAACTAGAAGCCCCAAAGCCAAACAGGCCCTCCCTGTCAAAGTACCAGCTTGCCTTACAAGATGCTGTCTGGCAAGAGGTGAGGATGGGCGAAAGGCAAAGATTATGGCATGGGGGAGGAGAGGGGGAAGAGTTGGGGTATGTGTAACGCGACGGTGATACTAGCAGGTTTTGGTTTTCAGTGGGTTTAGGAATTCCTGATGTTTGCCGTGGTTCTCTTGCGAGCGTGGCGGCGGATGTCTTCCCAGGACCAGTCCCAAACGTACGCAAGCGCAGGCTTGCTACTCAGCAAGCAGTTTGAGGGGACGGGCGGATGGATTTGGGCCCATGGGTGGCTCTCTCGAAGAGAGCCACCGTGCGCTGAGCTCCCACCAGGAAGGGTGGGAGAAGTGGCACCGGGTTCCTGGGGACGCGGAGCTTAGTTTTCACGCGAGACAGGGACGTTCTCCTGCACCCACTGCCTCGTTCCGCAGCCTTGACACCGGGAAGAGGAAGAACGAGGCTGGTGTCAGCGCAAAGTGCAGGCTTCACATCAGCTGGAACAGCCTTCCCTGCGTATGAGGGTACAAGTCTGGGGTCAGGCCAAAGAGCCCCACCTATGGTTCCATGGATTAGAATGCCCCTTACAGTAAATGCCCCTTCCCTGAAATCCTTATGGCAAATTTAAGAAACACTTACTATTCATATATGGGGCAGAAGCCAAGATGGAAAGAGAGGCCTTAAATTTCCAAGCATGCACTGTGTCTTCATCACCAGAATATATACCCTGTTGCAATTTTGGGAAATGCTTCCCTTCCTATGAGTGTAACTGTGGCTTACTCCCCCCACCCCTTCTCGCCTAATACTAAAGAGAGCCAGGTTGGTGTAGCGGATGAACCGTTGTCCTAGGACTCAGCAGACCAGGGGTTCAAATCCCTGCTCAGGCCTGGAAGCTCACAGGGGTGGCAACAGGGAGCACACCCCCCCCAGTGTTATCTCAGAAACAGCCTCTTGGCACTCTACGGCACCATCGTCGAAACAGAGGACAGCAACGAAATGACACAGACAAATTTAAAAATTGATGGTTTTTGAGAAGGAAATCCAGTCCTCTGTCTTCAGCCTGCACTTTGCTTCCCAACAAATGAAGCGTTCCTCCAGGCGCAGGGAAGACAAACCTCAACGCAACAGCCAGGATTATCTTAACCGTATGGGATGACAACTGGAAATGGCGAAGCTGAGAGAGGGGGAGTTTCTCAAGCCACATCTGGCCCCTACTTTGAAATCCACCAGGATCTGATCTGACAACCAAGCCTTCTAGCCCAAGGACTGGAGATGAATCAGAAACCCAAAGAGACTTCTGTAGCATCGACAGCAGAAACCCAAAGAGACTTCTGTAGCATCGACAGCTTTGCAGCCCACTCTTTGGAAGGCCACGCACTCGGTGGCACTCAACCTCTCATGCATTCCTTCTCACTGACCACAACAGAAACATGATGCCTGCCCCTGGGCCCCTGAGAAGCACACACCTATGCTTCCAGATGGCCTGCTCTTATGCTTCTGATTCCAGGAAGATGGTCAGCAGGAGTAGCAAGAGATTTGAGGAAAGAGCATATCCAGAGTTACCTCTAGCAGGTCCAAAAGTCACCAGAGGGATAACTCGCAGAACAAAAGGTCGGGTCAACTTATAGGTGGGCAGAGCTGCCTAGGTGCCCTCAGCACATCCAATCTTGCCTGATTTTGGAAGCTAAGCAGGGTTGGCCCTGGTTAGTACTTGGATGGGAGACCACCAAAGAATACCAGGTGCTGTAG
The DNA here is from genome assembly GCA_023846285.1 of Phrynocephalus versicolor. Lineage (NCBI taxonomy): Eukaryota > Metazoa > Chordata > Lepidosauria > Squamata > Agamidae > Phrynocephalus > Phrynocephalus versicolor. The sequence goes on from JAHTLZ010000054.1 coordinate 14,994,641, forward strand.
GCACCTGGAGTAGGAACTGGCAAACCACTCCAGTACTCCTGCCAAGAAAACTCCATGGACATGGAGTCATGAAGAGTCAGTCATGACCGTAACGACACAACACATACATAGGTCGGCAAGATGAAAACAGGGAAAGAATGAAGTTCTTAGCGACTGGTAGAAGTGAACAGATAAATGAGTGAGGAATTCTGGGCACTGCTGTCCGAAACAGGACAAAATCCACGCACCTCCCGTCACTGATATGAAAATTCAGGGTCCACTTTTACTACTCTCTGGTGTCCCCCTGTCTGAGAATCACTGACGTGCTTCTTCGCTTTGGAAGGAGCCCACTCTTTGGCTGTTGCGTTGTAAGGAGAAAAACAGGAGGCAAACCACCACGAACGAACACCCCAAGTGGTTTGGCTTTCTACTGCACTCCCAAAACTACAAACAGATGGGCGGCTTCTTTGTGGAAAGCCAACCTGTCCGCTCGGACAAGGAGGCAGGCGGGACGGAAGCTGCTGAGCACTCACTCAAGTCCAGGACATCGTCCGTTTTAATCAAGTCCTCCTCCCGGGTCAAAGGCAGCTGGGTCTCGGGCTCCTCCTGGAGATGCAGCGACAGGGAACGCAGCATGAAGAAGACACGGATTGCCTGGAGGCACAGAAGAGACAGCGGAGAAGGTTCACCGGAGGAGAAAATGCCCTCCGCCTGGTTTGCAAAGAGATTGTTTTTCTTAAAACAAATGCACGTCGCAAAAGAGTTACACCAACCACAGCACAGACGGCTCAGTCTTGGAAAGTGGCTGCAGACATTTCAATAAATGCCAGGAAGTCCAGAGAATGGAAATTAGAACTGAAGGAATGACACGTTGTACATTCATGACTCATGTGCCAGGATTCCAGCACACACACTCATTCTGCAAAACTCGACTCGCTTTTCATTCAGCATGGCAGCAATTATACTGATTCTTTTAGCAGTCTCCCAGCCCCTCGTGTTGGCCTTTGGAGAAAATAATTCTAACTTCATTTGACTATATCCCAATTCATCTGGCCCAAGGCCTGGGTGAAGAGCACATAATAATCGGAGCACCAGCCTGTGTGCACATAAAGCAGAAGGAGACTCAAAGGACCCGGTAGGAGGACAGCATCTTCGCAGGGGTCTCAGGAAGTGGTTCAAAGCACCAGGGGTCCCATGGATTAGAAACAGGATGAGCAAGTGCTCAGAAGCCTGAAACGAACAATCAGTTCATGCAGGGGAAGGCATGCTACCTAGAAGTCACCAGAAGGCCAACCCTTTTTAAAACGGGGAGGTCCATGCCAGCATCTTACACTCAGCGTGGAAGGGGAAAAAAAGAATTGCCAGCAGCCTATTTTAAACCCACCCGTGTGTGTTCTTCTGCAGTCCTCCCAAGCGAGCAGCTCAGGGGCCTGGAGGCCTCACCTGTGACTATACCTGAGACCTTTTTGCCTGCCAGAGAAGGACTACAGTACCCCAGGACGATGCAGTCACAGCTAAGGGCACTTCCATCCAGGCGAGGGTACTGTGTGAAAACCCACTGATGCTGATTTTACACACACACACACACACACACACACACACACACACACACACACACACGAGTGCCCGGGGGGGGAGTGGTTTGCGGTTCCTTGCAGATATAGTTAAAAACTGCCAAACGGCTTCTGAAAAAAATGTGGCCAAGTTTCCTTCAAATTGTGACCTTTCTCCTTCCCAGCCAAACGAGGGCATGAAGAGGAACTCTGGTTCCCAGGAGGAGAGACAAACAGACAGAAGCAGCTTGTTTATCTTTCTGAATCAACCGCCTTGACATCAAGGGTGAGCACTGTCTTTCAAAGGAAGAACAGGAGGGAGCCGCCCAAGGTGCTCGGAAGCAGTACTTGTGGGCTTCAACTAAAAATGCTTTTTTTTTTTTTTTGAGCTAATCAGAACGGCCTCAAGAAGGAAATCAGTTCAGTTCTAGGAAAGAAAAACAAACAAAAAAGCTACAGGCTTCCTAGAAGTTTGCTTATGTGAGAACAAGCAAGCCAGATAAGAGATAGCCACCTTGTGGCATTGGGCTACAAGAACAAAAGTCAGAATTTTTTTCGATAGCTGTTATTTCCAAGAAAGGATCTCATCGCTGTTTTATCCCGCCCTCCGCACAGATTGAGAGCCAGCCCTTCTGTGCACGCTGAAAGGATAAAGGCCTGATGATCAGCCCGAGCGAGGCATCGGTGCAACGAACTTACGCTCACTGACACGGCGCTCTCAGCAAAGAATCAAACTTCCCAGCAAAACTGCCAAAAGAACGCTGACCGAGGACAGGCTCCGTCACCCGGGAACTTTTGGACACGTTCTGCAGACAGTCGCCTTAAAATTTAAGCGTGGTGGTTAAGAGAAGCCCTTGGCTTGCTTCCTAAGAAGACCTCTGTAGAGGCTGGCATGACTTCATTTCCCTGTGATGGCAGCTCCATGCGCACACAAAGCAGAAGGAGACTCAAACCGATAAAGCCCTAAATCTCTTGGGTCCGAGCTATCTCCAGGACTGCCTCTCCCTTGATGAGCTCACCTAGGTTTTAAGATCCTCAGGGGAGGCCTTTCTCACAACTGAGCTTGGAGGGGAAACGGGGAGAATTCCTTCTCTGTGGCAGCTCCCAGACTTTGGAACCCCCTCCCACTGGAGTCCAGGCTGGAGCCCATCGTGGCTTTCTTTTCAGCTCAGCCCGGCTTTCTGTGAGTGACTTGCTGCCTGAGATGAGGTTTTTCAAACTGGATGATGGTGCGCTGTTGTTTTTAAATGTGTCCAGGCATTTAGTACTACTTTTATTTGCCATTTTAAATATAATACTTTTAAAGCTGACTATAAGATGGAGGACTCGCACTAGCTGTATTCAGACTTATGAAGCTGTTTGGATGAGCAGCGAAACGTTTCTATCTTTCAAAAAAAGAAGTCCAGTAGCCACGACTCAACTTCCAGATAAACTCACCTGGATGACTGAGAATCTTCACAGACACACCTTTAAATATATTTCTATACTTACTAGTTCCTTTTAATAATGGAGGCTGCCTGGAGTCCTTTTTTAAGGAGAAAAATGTGGTAAAAATATTTTAAATAATTAAATAAATCAGCAGGGTGTGAGGAAGGCACGGGGAAACTACCTGCACGCTTATGATGCAGGAAGGTCTCTCCCGGAGGTGCCGTCAGGCATGGCCTTGTTTAGACCTGTCGTGGCAGCCTCAGGAGGGACCCTGCTAGCCACCCTCAAGATAACAGTCACATGCAGAGAGAAGAGTTTTAGCACTGAGTAAGGGGTTCCCCCTTAGTGAGAAGAAAGCCTGCTGCAGATCAAAGCACCTCTGCTTCCACCCTGCCGTTTGAGCGACAGGATCTCGGCAGAAGATCCCGTTTGAGCGACAG
>JAHTLZ010000054.1:15000910-15016942 GCA_023846285.1 Phrynocephalus versicolor
AACAACAACAACAACAACAACAACAACAACAACAACAACAACAACAAAATCAACGCAAGCACTCACTTCCAGGCAAGCAAGGTGAACGTCTTTGATGATGCTACCACCTTTGGTCATCATCACCAGCTGCTTCAACAGGATGCAGCCGAGCTCCAGGGTGGCCAAACGGATTTTGCCATCTGGAAGAAGTGGAAAGAGGGGGCTATTTATTTATTTATTTATTTAAAGGCTTATATACCGCCCGTCTTCCCAAAGGAACTCTGGGCGGTTCACAACAATATAAAAACAACAAATACTCAGATCAAACAATAAACACACAACAACAATTAAACAATTTAACTAATGACATAAAAGCAGGGAGCAGATAGCAGGGGGGAAGAGACAACCTAATGTAAGTCACCAAACGCCTCGCAGAAAAGGTTGGCAGGGAGTAGGACCAAGGCAACGGCAGGCAAGAGAGTTGCAAGACTCCCCAGCAGGAAAAGACGGCCGGCCGCGGCGGTGGTGGAGAACCTCTACCTGGCTGAGCTGCTAAATTCATGATCCGAATGATCCGTTCGGCAAGCACATGGTTGTACGAGGTCTTCTCCTCCACGTCCTGGGCCGAGAGCTGGATTCTCTCCAGGGTGACCGGCTCAATTCCTTTCAAGAAAGGAGAGGTGCTTCCTCAGGCTTCTTCTGCAATGCAGAAGGCCTGCCAGGCTGAGCAAAAGTGCATGTTTTATTCCACTCCTTGATGAGACGGGGAGGCGAGCAAGACCCTTCTCTGCCTCGAGGATAGACCACTCTGCCATTCATTCATTCATTCATTCATTCATTCATTCCCCGTGTTTCCCCTTAAAAGAAACTATTAAAGGACAACATTTACAGACTATGAATTAAACAAATAAGGATAAAAAAAGAAACTAATAAAATCAGCATTGAAAACACATTTAAAGGCAGCAAAGCACAGCAATTCATTAAAAAAAACCTCTCAGAAAGCCAGTCACTCAGGAAAAAGCTTGCCGGAAGAGAAAGGTCTCTGCCTGCTTGCGGAAGGACAGCAGAGATGGGGCCAGCTGGGCATCCAGTGGGAGGGAGTTCCAGAGTCTGGGAGTCACCACAGAGAAGGCTCTCTCCCATGTCCCCCACCAAATGTACTTCAGAGGGGGGTGGGGCTGAGAGAAAAGCCTCCCCCACCCCGCATGGGTATGCATCAGCAACCCACTTCACCTACTTCTTCCACCCTTGCCCCCATTCTTCCCTATTTTCACCAGCTCAACCAGCATTGGCAATGACGCTGCCCTGAAACGAGGCTCCACTGAGAATCAATACCAGCAGCTGACCAGCAGGAAGGAGGGAGGGGAGGGAGGTCAGATCAGGATTTTACGGCCCCTGATGCTAGTTCCCTCTGCACTGCCTGAGAAGCTGGAGCATTGCCACTGGAAAACCAAGAAAAAAAACCCCTGCCACCTGCCTTCATAAGACACCACCTTATTTGCTAGGATTTCAAACGACAGACGGCTGGGAGCACAATTCATCACAAAGACAAAATGGTTTGTCCTTCGCCACTACCATGTCCTCCCTGGCGCACCTTCCACGGCAGGAGAAGGTCTGCTTTGCCACCATGGAGAATTATTGCTGAGGAGTTTTCTTTGCTCTGATTTCCTGGAAATCATCCGTTAAGGCCCAGCTTCTATCACGACAGGGGCTGCCCTCCCCAAGGATAAATCTCTTCTCCTCCTTCCTCCCACCTCCTCCTCCTCCTCCTCAACCCCTCACTCACAAAGTCCCAAAGACTTCAAATGGCAGGAAGGCTAAATCCCAGCTGGGTGAGTCGAAAAAGGGAGGGGTTTTTGTAGCTTTGGGAGCCCCAGCCACATCATAAACACCAAGTTCTTGTATAAACGACAGGGCACCGCGTGGCAGGGCGATCACGGTACTGGACAGACCATAAGAACATAAGAAGAGCCATCATGCTGGATCAGGCCAAAGGCCCATCTAGTCCAGCTTCCTGTATCTCACAGCGGCCCCACCAAATGCCTCTGGGAGCGCACGAGACTAGATCTCTGTCTCCTGATACCACTCCCCTGCATCTGGCCCTTGAAGGACCCTGGTTTTAAGCCTGGAGATTACACATCTCCATCATGATTTGTAACCTGTGATTGACTTTTCCTCCAGGAATCTGTCCAATCCCCTTTTGAAGGCATCCAGGCTAGATGCCATCACCACATCCTGTGGCAGGGAGTTCCATAGACTAACAACGTGCTGGGTGAAAAAATATTTTCTTTTGTCAGTTCTTACTCTCCCAGCCCTCAATTTGAGTGTATGTCCCCTAGTTCTGGTATTTTGGGAGAGGGAGAAGAGCTTCCCTCTATCTACTTTACTCATGCCCTGCATTATTTTGTACATCTCAATCATATTCCCCCTCAGGCGCCTTTTTTCCAGACTAAAGAGCCCCAAATGTTTTAGCCTTTCCTCATAAGGGAGGTGCCCCAGCCCAGTAATCATTTTAGTCGCTCTCTTCTGCACCTTTTCCAGTTCCACTATGTCTTTCTTGAGATGCAGTGACCAGAATTGTACACAATACTCCAGGTGCGGCCTTACTATTGCTTTGTATAATGGCATTATAATGTTGGCTGTTTTATTTTCAATCCCCTTTTTGATAATCCCTAGCATGGAATTGGCCTTCTTCACCGCTGCCACACATTGGGGAGACACCTTCATGGAGCTGTCCACCAACACACCAAGATCTCTTTCCTGATCCGCCACGGATAACTCAGAGCCCATGAGTTGATAGATAAAGTTTTGATTTTTTTGCCCCAATATGCATTACTTTACATTTGGCTACATTAAAACGCATTTGCCATTTCTCAGCCCATTCCCCCAGTTTGGAGAGATCCTTCTGGAGCTCTTCACAAACTTCTCTGGTTTTTACCACACGGAAAAGTTTTGTGTCATCTGCAAACTTGGCCACCTCACTGCTTATCCCTGTCTCCAGGTCATTTATGAACAGATTGAAAAGCACCGGTCCCAGGACCGAGCCCTGGGGCACACTGCTTTTCACCTGTCTCCATTGTGAAAATTTCCCATTGACACCTACTCTTTGTTTCTTGGATCTCAACCAGTTCTCAATCCATAAGAGGAACTGCCCTCTTATCCCCTGACTGTGCAATTTTCTCAGCAGCCTTTGGTGAGGGATTGTGTCAAAAGCCTTTTGAAAATCCAGATAGACTATACCCACCGGCCGACATGGGTTGAAACTCCCATGCGCCAGCTGCTCTCCCTCAGCTTTGCCCCACCTCTTAGGGTGGTCGCGAGGATTTGGGGGAGGGGGAGGAGAGCCAGCAGGCTGCCCTTTACTCACAAAGGGAACAAGTGGACAAGTGCAAGTGTGAGTGTATGTGTGAGTGTGGACTGGGGTGAGGGGATAACAGGAAGGGCCCCAAAGCCCCTTGCCCCTCCCCACCGGCAATACCCACCTCTCTCTCTCTCTCTCTCCCAGTCATCCAGAGGCAGTGACAAAAAGCTGGCCCATGAAGGATGCCCTGGAAGGGCTGAGCCTTACCTTTGTTGTGAGACATGGCGTACAGGAGACAGAGCACAAACAGAGCGTAGTAGTCAAATTCAGCACACTCAAGGGCGTTGTACACCATCTCCAGAAAAGGCCTGGAAGAGCAAGGAGGAGGAGGAGGAGGAGGAGGAGGAGGAGGAGAAATAACCACCGAGTTCTTCTGACTCCCTCCCTCCGAGCACAATCCTCTTTGGCCAAAGGAACATTTCCACCGATTTCAAACACAGAAGGCCTACTGAGCCTTATTTTAACCCACAAGAGAACGGAAAACCAAATAGGAAAGTTATGGAACCACCTTCCGAGTGAGCTGCACCTTGCACAGTCTCTGCCTGCCTTCAAAAAGGCTTTGAAAACCATGCTTTTTAGGGAGGCATATGGCGACCTTAATTTAATTCAAGTTATTTAATTCTGTTCTTTTTTTTCTCCTTCCCCCGCCCCTTGAGGTACCTTGCTTAGGGCTTTTCCTCTCTTTTTTCTATACTGATGTTTTTAACTTGTAAACCACCCAGAGTTCCAGTTGGAAGATGGGCGGTATAAAAATTAAACAAATAAAGTGAGGCAATCTGAAAGAACATTGGAACCCAGAAGGTCTGAATCTAACCAGTCAGGCTTGGACAAATGGAACAAACCGGTGCCTTTCGGTTTGGGCTACGACAAAGCAAGCCACCTGCTGTGGGAGAAGAGAGATGCATCCAACCCCACACTGGGCTTCGCTGCTGGAAGGAGGGAGGTCAGGGACATGTTCCCCTCCCCCTCTGTGCCAAGAACCTAACGGCTCTTTCTGTACCTGTTCCAGTTTGACATCTCGGAGGCAGCGGCGCTCTTTTCTTCGTCCGTTATGTTTTGCTCCGTCACGGAGATCAGCTTGCATCGCTCCATGATCACCATTTCAATTTCTGAAGGAGAAGGAAAAGAAAAACTGGAAAAGGGCAAGACTGCTTCCACTAGGTCATATAACTTTAATTCAATTCGGTTCCAATTGGCAAACCTAGTGGACTTGCAAAGTTTTTCTTTACCCCAAACCCAGAATGAAACACATAGGTCCTTTGAATCAACCCTTTTCTCTCCCCTCCCCCCGGCCAAAAGGGATTTGTATGTCTCGTAAGGGAGGGGGGTGGTATATGACCCATGTTTCTTTGTTTGAAGAACAGGGGTGTGGCTTAAGAAGGAACCTTTTACAACTGCCCTGCTTGCCTCCAACAAGAATCCTTTCCTGGCTGAAAACAACATCACCTAGCCATGAATTTTAAGAACATCATCTAACTAAGGACTTTAAAAGCAACCTCCTGGTGAAGAACATCTTTCACCATGTCTGAACTTCTGGGACCTGCTTTGAAGAAGGGTGAGGGACTGCACTCGAAAGCTTGCAATGTTCCTTTTTTATTTTTCATAGTGGCCTATGAAGGTATCGCCTGTAACCTATTTTTGCAATTGCAGAAATATAGAGAAGGGGATGCCTTTTGCGTAGAGAGCAGAAATGGGGAGAAGATCGGAGATGGACTGCAAATTGCCCACTGGGGGCTTCAATCTGGAGGGAAATGGCGAGGGCTCGGCAGGCAGGCACACTTCACATGCCTTCAGGGAGACTAAAGGGGATGCTCCTGAACTGGGACAGGATCCTATGGCTCCAACAAAACAGAATATAATGCGGAGCAATGGGTGACACAGACCCTAGTAGAAAAGGCGGCAGGGAGGGTGCCAAGAGGCCTCTCCTGCTTGCATCAGCAGCCATGAGAATGTCGGTCCTGAACCGCAGGGCCAGGTTGCCTCTAAACCGCCTCTGGAGTCCAGTTACATCCAAACCGATCCAGCTCAGAGCACGGCGGGAAGACGAAATCTGAATTCTGGGCCATCTTTTCTTACCCTTCTCTGCAAAAGGAATGGCTCCAAGCCAATCCCAAGAAATAGACCTGTACCGGCGTTTCACACACAGCCGCGGTCTCAAGGCCGAGAAGGGCCGTGCGGGTCACGCACACCGGACGCAAGCAGGAATTAAGAAACAAACCCAGTTCCCTGGCAAAGCACCCTTTGCCCCAAAGCCAAGGCAAGGCGTCAGGGAGGGACAAAGGCCCAAGGAAGTCCCCGGGCGCCACTTCCGTCGCCCGCCTGCGAGCTCACCTTCGCTCTCCCCGCTGGGCTTGATGCCTTTCGAAGGGCCATCGGTGCCGCCCCCGTCCTGGGCCCCCTCGGGCCCCCTCTCATCCTCCTCATCCTCCCCCACATTTTTGTAATTGGGCCTCTTCTGCTGCCTCTTCTTCCCCTTGTGCTTGTTGATCTCCAGCGATCGCTCCAAAGTCTCCGAAGGCTTGATGAAGCACCGGATGCCCGTCTTCACCTGAAACAGCCAGAGGCAAAGGTGTTAGCAGAAGGAAAGGCAGCTTCGCTTGCATTCGGGCCAAGGAGACTTTGGGGAGGGGGGGAGGGGGCTGGGGAATCACGTTTGTCTGCCAATGGCCCAGTGGGACACACAGGGGCTGGGGCCCTGGCCTTAAGAGAGAGAGAGAGAGAGAGAGAGAGAGAGATTAGCCTCCAAGTGTTGGCTTTAACCTATCAACATAATGGATCCAGGCCAGCTGAAGTGTTCTCTCGACCTTAGGAGCCTCCCTGGTTTTCCAAGGCCTGTAAGAGATGCCGCCCATCACAGCCATGCTGGGTGAGGACATGAGTGACCCTTTTTGTGGGCTGCCCCCAAGGTGTGGGAGACCCTTCCAAGGGAGACCAGGCCCGCTGCCTCCTTCCAGTAGATCAGCTGGTGGGCAAAGGTCTGTTTTTAAAGCACGCAGGGGTCGAGGGTCAGAGGGGACGTTGCATTTCCTTGCTTTATTTAAACTCCCTTTTCAGTTGATAGCATTCCACTGTAAACTGTTGTAGCCTGACATGTTTTAATACATGTTTTAATTTAAAATGGTCTGTGAGGCATATCGGATCTTTTCCTTGGAAGAAAGGTGGGGTGTTGAACACAGAAACATGCAAATATACCGGCATACTTTTCAAACCCACAGTAGACACATAGAGAGACGGCACGCCTCTTTAACCACCACCACCACCCCCGGGCCCAGTGTCTGCATTTGAATCCAGGGTAAATAACACAAGTGGGCGTGTTCCATCACCCTCTGCTTTGTGATAACATTTCTTCAGAGGTATGTTTTCAAACTGGGACTGGAACATCTGCTGGGAAGGGATGGGGGGGGGGAGCCTGAGAGTGTCAGGCACCACCTCTAGGCGACAGGAAGGAGATGCATCCGAAGAGGGCAAAAGGCAAGTGGGAAACTTTCTGGCAGGCAGGCAGGCAGGAAGGAAGGTGGAGGGGGGGGGCAAGGGAGACTCGGGCGCAGGCCACGCCAGCCGCGTGGCCTGCCAAGCCCAGGCAACTGTCAGAGAGCAAGACAACCACCCCCCCCCCCGTCGCTGTGGGGGCCTTAAGTTTCAGAAACATCTTGTGACTAGGCAAACACTCTTCTGCCCTCCATGGCAGCCCTTCTCAAAAAGAGGGACCGCACCAGGGAAGCCAGGGAACCCGGACCTCCTCGGATGGGATGGGCTGGTCCAGAGACCGCAAAGGGGAAAGGGAAGCACGAACCACAGCCACCTGCACTCGTCACCTTTTTGGTTCTCCCGACTTCAACTCTCGCTCGGCTGGGTCTCTCCTAGCCGCAGCGCTCTACATTTCTCCAACAGGAGACAGCCAATTTTGAACCCTGGGCCTTCTGCTGGGGAAGGCTGGAGTCCGCTGCCACTGAAAGAGGCTCCCTTCGGTAGGTTGGAGAGGTGACACCTCGATCCCATGTGGACTGTGGCTGGCTTCCAAGTTCACGGCTGTGAGATTGCTAAGAGGGCTTACAGCAAAGCCCTGCTGGGGTTCTGTCCCAGCCGCTGAGCCTTCAGTTCTGGGGCCAACAATCAAACTTGAGGGCTCTGCACCCTTTGGCAAAGGGGTTGGCAGAGGAAATACAGTACAGTGGTAGCTTGTATAAAGGAATTAATTCGTTCCAAATGAAATTATGTTAAGCAAATTTTCCTTTATACAAATTCCCATAGGAATGCACTGAAAACGGAGTGATTCCATTTTTATGTTGTATGGATTCTCCCCATAGGCGATTATGTTAAGCAAATTTTCCCTATCTCCAGAATTTTTTATGTTCTACAAATTTTATGTTATACAAGCTGTTATACAAGGGTCCACTGTATACAACATCAACAGAAATGCCCCCTGCAACTTTTTTTTGGAGAGGGGAGGGAGGTGCAACCCCCCCAAAAAGAACAATGATTTTGCCCCCCCTCCCCCCATTGCCACCACCACTGTGGAGAGTGGAGTCCCCTGACAAAAGGGACTCCTGCTGGCATTTCCTGTCCTCAGTTGCCTCTGCCTGCATACCAGGGAGTGGAAGCGGGGGCTGAAGCTTTAAACGACACAGGCCGCCTTCATCCCAAGCTTCACTCAGACTTTTTCTTTAATTGGAAGAGGTCAACTATGGAACAGAGGAGAGGAGAGTTTTGTGTTCTTGTTTTTTTTTAAAATATATATCTGTATACCTCCATGAGTCACTGAGCCTCCTGGGGGATCAAAATCTCGCCCTGGCCAGGGATTCAAAAGACAGCAGAGAAGAGAGACACATGAAGAGGAAGAGGAAGGACCTTGTGCTCTCCTCTACTGTCTTCTCTTCTCACCCCCCTCTCCTGCAGTAGTGAAGATCCAGAGAGTGTCCCTTCAACCAGGTCATATCCACTCCTTCTCCTGCGGCCCAAAGTCTATTCCTTGCGTCACTAAGCTGGAAAGAGCTCATCGCCACTCTGCTTAGCCAACGTGCCTCCTTGCCCCAAATGTTCCAGGCAGCCATGTGGACAAAGCAACATATTTTCATCTTTGGCAATAGGAAGCAGTGGTTCCCAACCAGCATGAGAAGAGTCCCACCTCGGAGGGGTTGATGCTTATGCGGAAAACCATGAGGAAGCAACCCCTCTCACTCCCCGACACTGCCAGCTGGCAGGGCTGAGGCATTTCTGCAAAACTGCTTGAGTGGAAGCAAAACTGCTGCTGTAGAAAAAGGCCACCAGGCCCTGACCACAGATTTCCTAGTAGCAGAAGCCACTTAAAGCACAACGGGGGAGAGAGAGAGAGAGAGGCAGAATCAGCAAGTGCACAACGAAGACAAGATCATTTTCTGGTCTAACAGGCCTTTCCATCTTTCAGTTCTCATGCGAGATCAGGTCACCACCCCGGTTAGAAGAAAGGACGTTCCACCAAAGCGAATGACATCAAAGGCTCTGGCAAGCCTTTTGGTGTCACGAGTTACGAGGACACCCGACTCCAACACGCGCCCTGATTCTCGCTAAAAACCACAGACGCACACAGACCACAGCCGGTGCCTTTAAGGCCGAGGGTGAACCCTGAAGGAGCTGATGCCACACAACCGATGCCCCTCCCACTGACCGAGCTTTTCTGGACATCTTGCTCCACTTTGGAAGAAAACACGGACAGGTCTCCGTTGAGAATCACTTCTGCCAGCGAATTCACCAGAGGCGCGTAGTGTATGATTAAGAAAACCTGGCAGGAAGAGGCAAGGGGCAAACATTAGGATGGAACCAACTAAGTAAGCCCTGCCGGCAAAGCCCGAGACATTTTTCAACAAGTTGTTGCCAATGGGATAATTACTTGCAACTGCTGGGTTTGGGGACGTAACAGCAACGTCACCACACTGCATTCCAAAAGCAGTTACGAAGTTCCCTTTCTGTGTGGTGACTTTTTCTAGTTACTTTCCAGAGTTACTTTATAGCCTATACTGAGTCCCCCACCCCCACCCCTCGGGGCAGTTTGATAAGATCTGGTCAAGCTTTTCAGCATCATGTGGTCCAACAAAATAAAGGTTGTATGGTTTGTCTCCTTGTACTGCTTGCATTTTCCAGAAACAGTATCAGTACACACCACTAGGGGGAGACCAGAGAGCATTTCCTTTAATTTCTAGCCCACTGGAGGCAACAATACAGGGATCCCCTGCCTATCGCGGGGGTTAGGGCCCTGACCTGACCCGCGATAATTGAAAATCCGCGATATGGGGATGCAGGTCAGATTGAGCCTCTGGGACCTAGCTGGGGGCTCTTGTACTTATCCCCAGCCTGGCACTGCCCCAAACGGGCCTGTGAAGGCCTTCCTGGGCCTTCTGGAGGCCCCAAAAGGACCTCCCTGCAAAGCAGAAGTGACTAACAGTAAACCGGAAGTGACACCGAAAATCATTTCTGAGGCCTCCAAGGGCCTTTCTAGGCTTGCTGTAAACTTCCAAGCTCTTTTCTTGATCTATGAACTTTGTACAGTCACAAGTCACATTAGTGTGGCAGTGTAAATGCTAATAATAGTAGCAGCAACAATCAGTCTCCCCCACTGATTCACAGGAAAGATTACTCTAATTCTCAGGAAGACATAAAAAACTGAATATAGAAATTTGACACGTACTTGTGACAGTAGATATAGAGAAACCTGGAGGCTTATTTTGGGACGTTCCCCACCCTAAGGAGCAAAGAAAACTGCTTAGCTCTGGAATAATTCTGTTTATTAAGCACGAGTTATTAATTTCTGCTGCAGAAACAAACACTGTTCAAACATCTCTCCCAAACTGCGGTGGTAACATTCATATGAAAAAGATTTATGGACATGATTTCGCCCCGATTTCTTGGTTGTCAAGATGGGATGTAGAAGAATTGGTCAAACCGCTACCACTTAAGACAGCAAGGGAAAGTGTAGGCAATTGAGAAGACCCTCCGCCTTAAGTTTCCAATGCATGCCAGCCCCTCGGTGTTCGAATTTTGCATGGAAGCTTCCAGACACGCTTCTTACAAGCCGTGCTGCAAAGAAGAAAGCATCAGCTGGAGTCTTCCTCTCCTGTGTCATTAGTCACATAGGAATGTGTAAGCACATATCAATAGGAGCCCCCGAGCTGCACCGTTATGACTAATGGAAACTTGCAAAAGCATGCAGCTGGACAATTCCTCATTTGAAAAGAAAGGAACAAGCAAAAAGGCAAATTTGTTTAAGCTTTATGAAGCCATGAAAACAACTAAAATGGAACGTACAGTAGGAAGGAAACATGAAGGATGGCACTAGATTCCAATGATGCTTGTCTCATGACCCCCCACCCCTGAAGTTTGGGAGCCAACACTCTGGAAGGTGTGATTCCTCTGCAAAGCTGGGTGTAGCTGCAGGGACCCCCTTGTTTTACCTGGCCTTCTCCCCTATTTTTTGTCAGAAGGGGTTTACTACAACCTTGGCGGAACCCCCAGTGTTGCCCACTGTACAGGACATTACGAGGAGGCACCAGCCCTTCCCTACCTTGTCTTGATTCACCAAGGAATACACATAGAGAGGCAGGAAGAGGCTGTTGAGTAAGTGGTCCGTGAGCACATCATTTAAGAATTCACAATTAATGATCAGGATGTCGTTAAGGTAGTGAAGGTGGTCGAGGTGCTCTGCTACTAGGTCGCTTAATTTCCCTCTATTTCTGTGCCTGGAAAAGAGGACAAAATTAAACACGTTGCGTAAAGATAAAGAGAACTGGAGGCGACTGCATCAATAAGCAAGATGTCCCTGTAGCTCCCAAAATTCCTTATATCATCATCATCATCATCATCACCAGAACCACCACCACCACCACTGTCCTCCTCCTCCTCCTCCAGATTTTTGGTGTTATTTTAAAAGAGGCAACACCCACCCGCCCACTGCCCGCTGGCTACATCCTGTGTGTGCACCATTTTAAAAAACACAAAGCAAGTTCAGCCTCTCCCCTTTGTACTTTTTGAAATCTTCCATTGACTTAAAATATTACGGAGCTGCCTTTTGAGCCAGTGCCGCTCCTACGATTTGCACAGGATCCACCCGCACTGCTTCAGTTATCGCCGATGTTGGCCATGACATGTCAGTTCACATCCAAGAGACAAAAGGCAGCCCGGTGCTTTCCAGCTGCCAGTGGGACGAGAGAAGAACCAACCCTAATCAAGGCAGAAAAGCAACGTACTCCTCGTCAGTTTGCACACAGTTGTCCAGCTCGATCACGTGGCTCCCAATAAACCAGACCAGATTGGAGAAGTAGGGGACCGCTGTCTTGTCTCGGATATAATGCAACATCGGCTGGTTGTTCACTGAAAGGAAAACACATTTTAGACATCTTTTCCAGAAGGTGGGGGGAATAATGATCGGGGAGGGGGGAATAATCAAAATTATGATGCCTCTTTAAACACACACACACACACACACACACACACACACACACACACCACCCTGCCAAATTCCTTTCTACAGGCTGTTTGTGGGCTCAAGACAGGTTTAATGTATGCTTAACTATTTATCATGGTTTGTTAGGCTACATCAGGCCTTCTCATGCGCACCAGCGATCAAGCAGCGAGAAACCGCCATCTCTCGCAGCAGAGAAGACAGCATTCCCCCTGAAGAGTTTGAGAGGCACAAGCAAAGACAAACAGGCAGAAGAGCCAAAGTGATTAGTGCACTTACATGACACTGCATTAGGGAAGACAGGAGTCATCAGTGAAGAAATGGCAAGAGAAGACAAAAAACAGACAACGGTTAGCAGGGTTAGGAACTGGGATGGCAAGACATCCCTCCCGCCAAGGGGGGGGGCAGCAGCAGCTCAAGCAAGAGCCATTGGGGCCCAAAGAGGCAGGCCAGGAGGAGGAGGAGGAGGAGAGCACACGGCCCCGGGGACCCTCATCTCTTCCTTAGAGATATTCACAAGACCCCACCCCCACCCCCTCTCCCTTGGTAGAGCATCACTGCCAACTCCAGAAAAGGCCAGGGGTTTGTCAAGCAGACATTTTGGGAGAACCCCTTTCCAGTAATGGCTTTGTCAGTTCCAGCCACAACCCCCCTGGGTGGGTCTGGCCTTCAAGGTCTCGGCCAGTTCACCCAGTTCCTGGCCTGAATCACGCTCCAGGGCCAATGAGCAGCAGCCCAGTTTAAAGGCCCGCCGCTGGCGTCTGTAATTTCATCCTATCTGCTCCTCTGAACAGAGGGATGGAAATGATTCCTGGTGGGTTTTGCAGAACCCTGCTGGTGGTGCAACTAATCCAGGAAGCAGGGCTTGCTGCTCCTGCTGATTCCTCCTCCTCCTCCTCCTCCTCCTCCTCCCTAATATATCCAGGTTAAATTGGAACGCTGCAGCTGGTTGCTCTTCACACTGTGCAACTTATCTGAGAAATGATTTTTATCTGTCAAGATTAAAAACAGCAGAGGGGCAGAGAAAGAAGGGAAAAACTGAAAGAGCTGCAGCGTCCCAACCTCCACCGACAAGAAAGGGGTTCAAATCCCAGCAGTGGGGGAGAGCATTTTACTATCATTAGGAAGCCCCTAGTGACTTCAGGCAATCCCCATTCTCCAGAGAGCTATTCCGCTCATTCAAGGGATTGCGACTGCACCCCACCCCACCCACCCACCCACCCTTGCTGGTAGACAAGACCACAACCCTGCCCTTGATAATTTCCAGAATTATTAAGCCCTGCATGTTTGCTCCCTAAGATGCCAGTTCCTTTTACTAACGGGCAAAGGATGAAGCCTGGCCCATATTTCCTCTGCCAGGAAATATTTCTGCTGAATCCTACTCCACTGCACATCAACATTTTCTTCACTGCTGAATAAGGCTCAACATCAAGAGAGCAGAGACAAAGCAGGAGAGAGAGAGAGAGAGAGAGAGAGGATACCAGGGAAGCACAAAGTTTTTGTGATGCCTTGAAAACACGTTGCATTTCATTTGGCCTGTGCTTTCCCAGGACAATCGCAGATGCAGGCAACTGGGGTGGAAGCTCACCCCAAATAAAACACATTGTGTTTCAGGTGCCTCAAGTGTATTTGTTGTTTGTCCTGAAATAGACTAATATACTGGCGGCCCTCATATTCATGACAGCATGAACATCTTCGGCAACCATGTAATCAAGAATTAGCCAAGTCTGACCTCTAGCGGCCGTCCCCCATGTAGTCTCCCTTACCAGTGTTACTCCTTCAGGTCCCATATTTTTTTTTTTAAAAAAAACACCCTTTCATTCTTTTTTCAGTCTCAAGAACTAAAGAATGATTTAGTCCTCCCCTTTTAACCCTAAAGCTTTCCATCATACGGGTCACAGCTGTAACATAAATCTCCTACCTGACCGGTCTGGGGGAACTGCCTAGAAAATCTTGCCCCACTCACTACAGCAAGGGCTCTGTGGGATGACACTCACGCTTCACAGGTACACTCAACTCTTCTCAGCTGGCAGGAAAGCTTACCTTGGTACACGTTTAAGGTTATGGTTCTAACCGCAATCCTGACCATGCTTTCTGGGTGGTTGAAGAACTTGATCGCCTCCGTATACAAGGCAAAATCGTTTGTGTGCTGAAAGAGAAGACAGTTAAGCCCCAGGGATGAAAACTGGCTTATAGACACACATCCCATCATTCAACGTGTTGTCCTTCCAGGGTGTCATTTGCGAACGCAGCAAAATCCATCCCAGGAGAAAATGCACGCATCAGCAAAAGTCTCAAAGGCACAAGATATCTTGAAGTTTTCTGAAACTTGAGCTACGAATTTACAACAAGCCAAAAATCAACAGGCTCTCCTCCTCAAATTTTTGGAAGAATTTTTGGGTTACAGATCTGCCATTGCTCATCAGCTTCTCATTTTTTTTCGCTATGAATATTCAGCCAATGCTGCAACCCCCCCCCCACATGCCCAAATTGGCTTCTCTCCATTCTAACCATGTGGCATGCACACAGAAAGTCCAATTAAATTCAGAGGCAGGATCCCTGTCTGGTCCTGATCTGAACCTCTGGGAAAACCTCCCTGCTCCCAACAATCCCAGGTGACTAACACATGCCTTAGAAGACTTGGAAGACAAGTTGGCATATGTATCCCACTGATTCTGTGGGTCTGCTCCTACTTGGGGGGGGGGGGAGAGACTGCAGTATTGCAGAATTAAAATGGCTTGGCTTCGCCCAGCTTTATCCTGTGGCAAAGAGAGGTGCAATTCTTTTGTCAGTGCTTACCTCGTTGTAAAAAAAATGAACAGTGTGGTTATTCAGTTTCAAAGATAGTGTTTTCAAGAACGAAATGTAGTAGGCCATGATCTCTTCATCCGAGAAGTCAAATTTGTGCACAATGATGGAATTTACGTAGTTGTTAGAAAGCAGATAGTCTGAAAAGAAACACACGTTTTTAACCCATACACAAGTTTAAATCAACAACATTGAGACAAGAAACTGCAGCTTCCGGTGTGTGTATATGAATGGAGGTGTGTGTGTATCCAAATCAGAGAAAAGATGAACAGGAGCAATGGAAAATCTTGTAGGCAATAACACATCGCAACTCACAGAAATACATTCAGGGCTACACAAATTTGAACACAGCCTGCTAACTTGTTCGTGCAGGCTTAATTCTCATAACTCTGTTGCTTTTTAGATCAATGAAACATTAGCCTAGCAACAGACCACATTTAAGGCAAAAAGAGATGCCTTAGAAGACTTGGAAGACAGGTTGGCATATGCATCCCACTGATTCCATGGGTCTGCTCCTCTGGGTTCGGAACAAGAAATTGCAAACGACAACAAAAAGATCCCCGCTCATCTCCTCTTTCAAATTCCATGCACTTTCCCTTGAAAGAAGACCTTCCAAGAGAACAACAAGGGAAGGGCTTTACTTGCAGGGACCACAGTTTTATCCCACTTCTTAGGAGAGTAACTTAATAAAAGTAAGCAGCCAAAGTCTCCTCTGTAACTTCCAAAACTTCTTTTATTTATAAATGCTTTTATTTAAACTATTTGCAATTTGTTCTTCTCTTTGTCTAGAATTCCTGGTCAGCTTCTCTGAGAGGACCTTTGTTTGCTGCTGGGTTGATTCATCCTGAACTCACAGCCTTCAGGAAAACAAGCAAGTACCTCAGGCCTCTCCACCCCCACCCCCACCCCCACCCGTGCAAAATGCTGGCCATAAAGGGGTAGGGACCCGAGCTCAGCCTCCTTACAAAAGAGGAGCCAAGGGGTGCACACTTACAGAGCGAAGTCTCGTGGCTAATGTTCTCAAACAGGATGTTCAGGGTCTGCAGGAGCTGCACGCACACGTAGCGGCCAGACTTCTGGCGCAGAATGTTCAGGAAGTACACAAACATGTTCTTCTCCAAAAAGAAGCTGGAACACCAGTAAATATAGTTACTGACTTGACTTCTGTATCTGAGTGACCGTATCATCCTTCAACACTGACTGATGAAGACTGTTTCTAAGATGCAAGGCCCATGGAAGGCAGGGAATTGTTTCAATAAAGCACATGCAGAGTGCACCACGGTGGTGCCAGGCAATCCTTCACCTTCTGGATGGAGTGGGGTCCTTAAATTAACATGGCACAGGGCTGTGGCATATTGATGCTTCAAATCAGTCCAACACGGTTGCAGTCCCACCTACATTTCATTCATTCATTCATTCATTCATTCATTCATTCATTCATTCATTCATTCAT
>JAHTLZ010000054.1:15018929-15037548 GCA_023846285.1 Phrynocephalus versicolor
GCACTCAGTTTAAAAAATGGCAACAAAAAGGCCAGATGAGACCAAGACAGTGTTGTAACTCCACTGCAAACCCCTTTTGTGCCTGGGATATGTTCTGACATACCAGCGGCCTTCCCTGACTGCCAGCTCTCAGAACCTTCTTGTGTCAGGAGGAAGGACAGCAGAGCCCCCACCCCCCGCTCAACTCAGGAATGGACCTCAGTGCCCATCATCCTTTACTATCAGCTAGGGATTGCAGAGTTTATAAGGCTAGTTGGCTGGCTGGGGGATTCTAGGCATTTCAGCACCATCCACCCACCCACCCAACCGATCCAACCAACATTAGATGTGTTTTAATATTGAACTTCGTTATCAATGAAATTTAAGGTTTAATCCTTTTCAAATGTATACCTCCGGTTTTAGCTTTCGAATACTGCTCTATGATATAAGCTGCCTTTGGTCCTTTGGGGGAGAAAAGCAGGACAAAAATATTTTAATTAATTTGTAAGTAAACTAACTAAGCAGCTTCACACTAACTGGGGCCATAGAGAAGTGAGTGCAATAATAAGCATACAAAGTATTAGGTTTGGGGAGAAAACGCCTCCTCTCACAATCCACCCAGCAGCCCCCCCCCCCCCCACACAAGCGAGATAACTTCGAAATAAGCATTGCAGCTCCGGAGCCCTCCCTGCAGGGGTGGCCAGGGGATATTGAGAACTGTAGTCCACCCCACCCACCCCCTTTTGACGGGAGGGTTTTCGGGGCGAGTGGGTGGGAGAGTCCCAACCTGGGGACCTTTTCAGCCAAGGGGGCGGGGGTCTGGAGAGGCTGCCAGTCCCACGGGACACCCGCCAAACTACAACTCCCGGGCTGCCCAAGGCGGAGCGGGGGGGGGAGACTGGGCGTTGTAGTCCACCCCTCAAGTGAAACACACACACATACCCTCCCCTGTGCCTGGTGTGACCCGCGTGTGTGGAGCGTGTGGGGGTGGGGTGGGTTGAGGTGGGGAGTGTCGGTGCCCCCTCCCCGCGGAGCCCCCCTTTTTGTGTGTGGGGGAAGGACTTTACCCCCCCTCCCCCCTCCCCCCTTCAGCTGAGGCCTCACTTGAGGTGCTCGAGGGAGTGGATGTTCCGGCCGGCCTTGCCGTGCCCGCCGCCGCCGCCGCCTCCTCCTCCGCCTCCCCAGCTGCGCGACCGCCCGAACATCGTCAGGGGCAAAGCGGGGCTGTTCGCTCGCGGGGTCCGCCTCCTCTGCCTGCCTTCCTCTCTCTCGCGGGCGCCCGGTCCCCGGCTACGACCTCAGGGCCTCCTCCGCCAACGCCGCCTCGTCCTCCTTCTCCTGCACCTTCGCCGCCGCCATTCTCCGTTCCTCCCCCTCTGGAAACCGAAACGCCGCCGACCTCCCGCCCCGCCGGAAGCGGCTGGCCCGGACGCCGGAAGACAACAGCAACGCGCAGGCGCAGGCGCGGGGGAGCCCGGGAAATGCAGTTCTCCTTCCTCTCTCTCTCTCTCTCTCCCCCCCCCCCCGCAGCTCGGCGGCAAGCAGGGAGGCGGCCAGCCGGACTCCCGTTCCCAGCGTGCCCTGCGCGAGGAAAGATACCGGAAATGGTAGTGGGGGAAAGAGGAGGTGGGGCGTCTTTATGGCAGGGGCGGTGTTTGTGACCTGAGAGGGGCGGGGCCTCGAGCCTCGGGGGGCGGGGCTTGAAGGGCCGTTGCCAAGAGCGCTCAGGAGGAGGCAGCTTGGTTTTTTTGGTCGCCGGTGCTGTCCGCAGGATTAATCATTTAATGACATTTTTTACCTAACCTCGTAAAGCAAATTATTTTTTTCCCCCGCTGGAATTCGCGAGGCGTGCTTTTTAAGACCGCCCTTTATCGTCCTTTATCCTGAAAGAATTTAAATTTAATGCATTTATTTCTTTAATTAATTAATTTTGCGCCGTATATGCGTGCTAGTCCTGTCCGGCTCTAGGGGCAGTGTTCATCTCCGTATTGAAGCCGAAGAGCCAGTGTTGTGCAAGTCCATGGCCACGTGGCTGGCATGGCTGCAAGGAAACACAGTTTTACCTTCCCGCTTTTTATAGCAGTACCTATTTATCTACTTGCATTGAGATGCTTTTGAACTGCTAGGTTGGCAGGAGCTGGGGTGAAGAGCGGGAGCTCGCTCCCCTGCGTGGCAGCACCCGGGATTCGAACCGCTCGAGCTGCCGACTTCGCAGCCGACAGTTTCCAGCGCTCTAGCCCGCTGGGAGCCACCACGCCAGCCCCAAATGTACCCTTTTGACACGTCGGCCTGTTTTTCGCGGCAGCTCTTCCTTTTCTGCTGGGATCACGAAGGGCATTTCTCTGTGTCTCTCCCCCCCCCCCCGCCGCCCCATCATCCACCCCCGGCGCCGCCAATTGCAATCCCAATGGACGATACAGGGGGACTGGAGGGGTGGAACAAGAAGCCAACGGAGAGGGGCTTTTTTAGAAAAAGGTGCCGTAGGCTGGAAATCTCATTAGATTTAGGAAAGCCACCCCCGCTTTAACTGCAACTGAAACCTTTGCATCTTGCTTAAAAAGACTATACACCTAAGAAGCGGGCCTTGGTCGCTTTTTTGGGAGGGAGGGGAATTACAAGCCCAAGGCCTCCTTCCCCTCCCCACAGCCAGTCCTCCGGGGCATGTAGTCCTCTGGGGATTCTGGGGCATGTAGTTCCCTCCCAGCAGGGCTCCTCCTTCATTCCCCCTCCCCGCCCTTGGTCCCCTTTCCTCGCTCGGTGGCTCTTCCTGGGAGCCGAAAAGGCAGCCTCCCACCGTCCCGAGGGAGGGTCGGCTGCTGGAGGGGGGGGGGACAACCCCAGCAGCAGGTGCCTACCTCGCAGGGCTGGCTTGCAACCCCCCGCCCCACTTGATACACAGAGAGAGAGAGAAGAGAGAGGGAGAGCCTCGTGCTGCCAGTCACCGCCTCCCGTAGCCAATCGGCGCGCTGGAGAGGCGGGCCTTGGGGGGGGTTCGAGTGCGCACCCGGCGGCTCCTGCCTGCCTGCCTGCAGCGCCGGGCCTGGGAAGGGGGTGCGGGGGGCGACCGGGGAGGACGAGGCGGTCCCTGGGCTCCGCTTGCAGGCGGCCGCGAGGAGGGGGCGGGCGAGGAAGCTGAGGTGGGGGGCTCTCTTTGCATTGCATCCCGTGCATTGGGGGTGGGGGTGGGCTGCTGGGGTGGGTGGGTGGGTGGGTGGGGGAGGCGGGGATCCCCGAAGCATGCATACTGCCGGGCGTCCTGCGCCCCCTCCCTCCCTCGGTCGGGGCTGCTTGGGGGGGCGCCGGTAGGGGGTCCCAGCCCGTGCCTTGCGCGCGCTCCTTTTGCAAGCCGGGCTCGCCTTCGCGGGGCCACCGGACGGGGAAGCGATCTGGGCATCCTCCCCGGAGCCTCCTGGCCGCTTGCTGGTCTGGTGCCCCCCACCCCCGACCCTATGCATCATCATCATCATCATCATCCTCTTCCTCCTCCGCACTCCTCTCTTATGTTCTACCTGGGCCTCATTTGCGTCAACGTGCTGGCCCTCTACTACGCCTTCCTGCTGGAGTACATCGCCCTCAACGTGGGCCTCGTCTTCCTTCCCGAGGACATGGAGCAAGCCCTGGTCGACCTCGGGGTGCTCTCCTCCGACCCGGCCGCCGCCGGCCTCTCCGACCTGGACAGCGAGGCGGCGGCGGCGGTGGAGGGGCTGGAGGGCTACTGGCCGTAAGGGAGGGAGGGAGCAGCAGCAGCAGCAGCAGCAGCAGCACGCGCGCGCACAGCCACAGGCACGCACGCACGCACCCGTGCCCAGATGTCGCCCGGAGGAACAGCTGGACTGCCTCCCCTGCAGATCTGCTTCTGGGGCCCACCCTTGGAGGCAGGCTCCCCTCCTCGGTGGCCTGGGAGGGAAAGGAGGACCAGCGCCACAACAACACCACCAGCACCTTCCCAGTGGTGCTCCGGCCAGCTTTGGGTGGCCCAGAGAAAGGCCTCCTGGAGGCAGTGGCGGCAGACTTCGGGAAGAGGCATCCCCTTCAAACGGGACCCCAAGAGGATGGGCTGCTAAAGTAAGTCCTGCTGTTTCCTTGGGAGAGTGTGATTCATTCCTTCATGGGGCTTTTGCCCTCCCAATCAGCATCGTTAGAAATTTAAAGCCACCAGAGTGATTTAGAATATGAAAGTTAATCTTTAAGGTGCCACATGTTTGTGTTTTGTTTTGTTTTTCTTTGATTTTTGCCTTTATTCTGCTGTAATCAGAAAACTGAGGCTCAGCAGCTTTAATCCCTAAATCCAGGTCACTCTGTGTGTGTGTGTGTGTGTGTGTGCACAAACACCTCTGTTGGCAGCTCAGTCATTTATAGGAAAAGGTTTCTGTCAGCAATTCACAACAGCTGAAAGTTATCGGATGTGTGAAGCCAGCAGAGTTTCCTTGTCAGATCAGTCCAGAACAGGTGATAACCGGGTCACAATCTGCAGCCTTTGCATCTCCTGATTTTAAGAGTTTTCCTTTATTTGGGGTCTCCCCCCCCACCACCGGTGCCATCCTCCGCATTTTTCCACTTTCAATGAGCCATGCCAAACTCACAGTGTGATTGTGGGCCTCTGCCTGCCCCGCCCCACAGGGCCGTTGTGACTATAAATTCCACGGGAAGGGGACTGGAAGGACATTTCACCTGGTGCATCTTCCTCCCTGTGGCTTGAAGCCTCGTGGTCTATGAACATTGTGGGCATGGCGCAGCCTGGCTACTTCTGGTTAGCAGCCGTGGTTTTCTTTTCCTGGTCCCAGCCGGCAGCAAAACAAATGCAAACAATAAATCTCCTGCTGTCCAAAGCATCAGCAGTTTGTTGCAAGGTTTGCACCAAATAAGAAAAGTGCAGGGCTTTTGCTTTGGCATGGTCCATCCAGCCATGACCATAAATATCATGCAGATCCGTTTTCAGAACAGGACGTATCGATCCGTCCTTTGGCAGCACTTCGTTCTGTTTGCCGTCTGGAGCCTCCATTGCAAGCATCAGGAAAGAGCCTAACTCACTGAGTGCTTTGAATCTGAAAAGTTCCATCAGGTTCTATCATATCCTGCTGGCAGGGTTGTGATGGCGGGGCAACAACCCCACCTGAGTCATGAGCAAGGGTCGTTGGTATGGCTCAACAGAATTGCATCCTTCTGCACCAGACATGGCTCCCAATGTCACCAGTTGAGCGGGATTCCAGACAGCCAAAATGGCCTCACACTCTCTCTGTCTCTCTCTCTCTCTTTCTCTCTCTGGGAGCCTGGAGCGATGCTGCCGTTCAGAGCTGGCAACTGAGGGAAAGGCAGTCCTGGTGGAAAGCACTTCTGTAGGACAGGGTGGAGTGGCGAATGTGTGTTTCTGAATGACCACTCTCAGGATTCCCTGTGGGCATGCTTCCTGAGGAATCCTGGGAATCCTGCCGTCCAGAAATCTGCTTGGAGTTATTGCAACCTCGCATTCTGCTTCTGGTAGTAGGTGTGGCTGGGAAGGAATCTCCCTGGGATACGCTGCCTGTCAATCTCTCCAGCACTAATCAGTTGTTCCTTCCCTGCCTCAGAATTCAAAGAGAGGCCCGCCTCTCTGCTCTGTATCTCCCTCCCCTCACACACCACAGCCAGTCTTTTGCAGTCAGTGAGGCTGTTGAAACTCAGCGAGCCCTGTGTGTTAGTTTGCTGTAGTTCTATCCAACTGAAAGTAAATGACACTTTTTATTCTTTCTCCAACAAATGTCTCCAGAGTGAGCCACAGAGATAACTAACTACCTAAATAAGGGGTAGACTAAATTGGGGAAGGTCAAGTTGTTCTAATCTTTCAATCCCAGAACCTCAGCAGCATAGCTAGGAACTAAAATTTAAAAATCTTCATGTAAAAAATTGCCCAGCTTCCAATATGTCTCCTGACTAGAGTCATCTCTGGAATTTGAAGATTCAGCTTTGAAATACAAGATCTTCCCATTTTGAGATTCCCCAAGCTAAGAGATAAATATTTATGCACTCTCTCTAATTCTCTCTCACTCTCTCTCTCTCTCTCTCTCTCTCTCTCTCTCTCTCTGTCTGTCTTTGCAATTCAGATTTGCACAGATTTTTTTTTGCACATGTGAAAAAGAAGCTGGCACTTCCAGGACAACAGGATGAGACTGCAAGGCCCTTATATGTGGGTGACAGCTGGAGGAGAAGGCTTTGGAGGCAGATGCAGAAGGTGGCTGTTGTTGTCCACGGATAACCCTATTATCAGGGGAGTTTGCCAGGATTCTGCAGGAATTTTTGAATTACTACAATGCTGATGCTGCACTGGATCAGGATTTACTTAAGAGATTTTCTGGGAGAGCTTCTGATCATGTGAAAAAGACGGTCAGATCATTGCACTAAGAGAATTCAGTCAATGTTTTCATAAATTTGCAGGGAGTGGGCTAGGATTTCAGGGTTTTCAAAGAGGGAGGGGTACCGTCATGGCCTGGCCTCAAGGCATAAAGAACTGGACTGGTTTCTCCAGAGACTGGAAATTGTATTTTTTAAAAATTTAATTTTTTTTGGACTGCAATCCTCAGAATTGCCAACCAGCACAGTCCCAGACTTTGCATTTTGGGGAGAGGGGGGTTAGATAGGGGTCACAGTTTTAAGGATGCTGGAAGTAATCATGATGAGATTATAGGTTTCATCATAAAAGGATCCCCAGGCCCATGGAACATGCCCGTTGAGAACTAGTCCTAAAAGCTCCTGCCCCTATTGCTGGAAAGCCCAGGGAGCTTTGCCCAGTGGGTAGAGCTTTGGGTGCCATCCTCAAGCCCTAAAACCACCCCGCATTATAGGTGAAGGTTGTTTTTAGGGGCGGGGGAGCCACCATAGAAACACTTATCCGCACATAGCATGCTTGCATATCATTAACCCAGCCTCTTGCATGCTAGATTTCTAGCTGCAGGGAGACCTTGAAGTAGGAAGAAGTTGAAAACAAGCAGCTTCCTCCAGAGGGGGGTTACTAGCTCACGAGAATGCCACTGCATATCTTTCAAAACATGTAAAATCTGCTCTCCACCGACAATCCTCGTTTGCTTTCTATCAGCCTAGGATGAGGGTTGTTGTTTTTGTTTGTGTCCGGTTTTGGTTTTGCATTTTTCTCCACATACCCATTAAACTTTGGAAGGTTATTTTTTTTTAACCTTCAAATGGTAGCCTTCTAAAGAAGAAGTGAAATAAAAATAACAATTGCAGGGAATGATGGTATCTGCCACACAGTATTACGGAAAGAGAGAGAGAGAAATGGTTTTGTAAGTATTTTTGTAATTCTGGGGGTGTTGATTGTTTATCATAAGCTACTTTGGAAAGTGTTTTGAAGCAATTGCTCTGTTGGAGAAAATGTAAAAAAAGCAATATATTAGTACTCAAGCCTCTTTCAAATACACAGATATGCCATTCCTGGGAGTGTTGTGCGCTCATTTTTTATTTTTATTTTATTTCTTGCCACGAAACAGGATCCTTGTGGCTGTGTCATCCTTTTCAAAGCCAAGGGCTGTTCTTGGTGCAGAACCTGTAGCTCAGAGGGTCTCCTTTCCTCTCACTTTGCTGAAATAAGTGCATGGGATTTATTGAATGTGGCACCGGCCAGTCTAAGGCTCAACTCTTTCTCAGCCTAGAGGTGTGTTTACCCCATAATTGGGCTCCACAAGACCTAGCAAGTAAGCCCACCATTCAGAATGATTCATGTGTGTTTCTTTGGGCAGAAATTCTGGCCCGGAAACATTGACATTCTGAAAAGTGTAGCAGTGAAAGACTCTGGGAGCAGCATTGGCTCCTCTGCACAGGGAAGAGGGTTTTTTTTTTTTGCATTGAAGAACAAAAATAGGAAGGCCTTGAGGCTCAAAATCCTGCCTTGCTTTGGGTTTGTTCTTATGAAGTGGCCTCTAATTAAGCCAGCTTGCAAAATAATAATAATAATAATAATAGTAAAAGATGGCTGCGTCATCCCTTCTTATCTGCCAGTGACGGTGCATCTGATAAATCAGTGAGGCTAGGCATGAAATAAATTTTGGTGACAAAGCTTTTGAAACTTCCCTCTACAACTCTGTGTGCCGTGAAAGCACCTTTCTTGCTTCCTCAGCCCACCAGTAGTCCCCTTGCAAACAAAGAAAAGGTTTTCTGAAAATGTATTCTCCAAGGCTTTCGCGGCTGGGATCGGATAAGTGTTGTGAGTTTTTCGGGCTGTTTGGCCGTGTTCTGGGAGTTTTTCTTCCTGACATTTCGCCAGACTCTGTGGCCGGCATCCTAAGAGGGCAAGGAGCTCAGGGAACTAGGAACCTCTATACCCCAGAGCGCAGAAAGAACTCCTTGCCCTCTGAAGATGCCAGCCACAGAGACTAGGGAGACATCAGGAAGAAAAACTTCCAGAACACGGCCAAACAGCCCGAAAAACTCACAACATCTATCATCTCTGAAAAGCTGGACTTGCACCCATCAATGATCTCAGAAACAGCCAGGTGAGGGGGTAATTTCTCCAAGAGTTCTGGCTCAGCAGGATTTTATTTTATTTTATTGCGGCTCAAATCTTGATCTACATATTTATATAACTCCCCCCCCCAATTGCACACAATGACAGCACCATTTGTTCATCTTCTCAAAGCTGAGGGGAGCAAGGAGGGGGTCTGGTTTCCCTCTGAAATCGTCTGCATGGTTCTTTCCCCAACCTGGGTTCCCTCGAGAGTCCTAATGGACCCAGAAATCTTGCTAAGTTTTGTCTTCACAGCAAAACTGTGCCATGCGCCAGCGTACAACCAGTCGCTTCTGCCTCCACCTGGGATGAGTATCTGTTCACAAGTAAACACACACAAACACACTGTGAAGGCTTGCCTTAAAGGGCTTTTAGGGGGTTCTGAGCACCGTAGAAGGGATGGCAAGGACCTCAATCCTCACCCGATGCACAGCCAGCATGGGCAGAAAAGTAACTTCCCCAAGGATAGCAAGGAAGCCATGGAAAGCCTCGTGTTAGAACATTTTGCCCTGAAATTCACGCTGGCCACATGGATTGTGGGACATCGCTGCTTCTGAGGTTGTTGCTAATCCTGCTGATCGAGTCAGTTAATCAGTTGGTTTATTAGTTATATTTCCATATTAGCCACCTTGGGTCCCTGTGGGGAGAAAGGCGGCATAAAAATAAAGTTATTATTATTTTATTATTATTATATGGAATGAATATTTCTGAAGCTAGAAGCTCCTTCTGGTTCCTCTTATTTCTTAAGATAAAGCCACCCGTCTCGTTGCCAGCATAATCTTAAACGAGGCATGGTCCTGTTTTGTGTGTGTGAGAGAGAAAAGGGGGACCAGGGATAAACGGGAAGGAAGTAGAGTTGTTTCTGGTGTGTGTTCTTTTTTTAAAAAACTGCTCTCCTGCTTGGTTATATATATTTTTAACTGAGGACATGTTTTGAATCAGTTATTTGAGGGTTGCTGAAAGGGATAATCGGCAGTCTCAGGAATTCAGAGACAAGAAGAGAGACTGAATCATGCCAATATGTAATCTACCCTAGCTCCATAATCTGGTAGCATGCCTTGTAGTGCAATCTCTGACCAGGTGAGTGGCTCTGATTTCATTTGGGCACTGAAGCCATTCTGTGTTTTAATCCAAACTGGCCAAGGAGCTGAAGCTGTTCCGGGAATTGGGATCAGCACCCTGGAGAGCTCCCAAAATTGTAGAGCCCTGAGACTGATCAGTGATCAGGACTCACCGAAGTGCCATACTGATTTCGCATGCACAAACCGACACATTGTAAGAACTGCTCTTACAGTGTGTAGGTTTGTGCATCTGAACCCATTTCCATCCCACCCAACCCCACCCCAGTTTTTTTAAAAAATGAGAAAGTAAAAAAAGGTTTTGCAAAGAAATGACTCCCTTGGAGGGCATGTGATCCCTCCCCATCAGAGCCCGCGACAGGTGGGCTGGATTTTAGGCATAGCTACTGGCGGCCTTCCTGTAGGTTTCTGGAGGTTCCCTGGACACCAGGAAGAAAATCCCAACCTGGATCCGGTGGGCCTAAAGCAACCTGATGCGGGAATCCAGCTGCTGCAGGCGATCGAGCACCCTGTGGGGGATCCTTGCGTTCCACAACCTGGAAAAATTTTTGAAGACACAAAGAGGAGAGAAAAACCCAAGAGAGCATAGGTTAGCAAGCTTTGCATCCTTTAGGGGGAGGAAGGCAGGGTAGAACTATCTGGGATAGATAGATAGATAGATAGATAGATAGATAGATAGATAGATAGATAGATAGATAGATAGATAGATAGATAGATAGATAGATAGATAGATAGATAGATAGATGAGCTTTTACATTTCCAAGGTGACTAACATCTGAAGATGAATGCTACGGTGCCAGGAGGAGGAGGAGGAGGAGGAGGAAGCACTACAAGGATCTCAGTTGCCATTAAGTTATCCCGATTTTTTAAAAAAATTGCACAGGCACTGGTCCATCTCCTGAATCCAGGGTGAGAGGCAAGCTGAGGGTTTGTATGAAGTTTCCTTATGCCCACTTGTAAAGATGCCAAGTTGAAATGTGCCAACATTTTGCTATGAGCCCAACAAAGGCAATGTTTTTACTGTTAGCAGGGAAATCTAGAAGGATGGGTCTGCACGTACAAATTCGGGCATGGTACGAGACTCACCTCACTCTCTGGATGTGGGGACACCTCCGGAGACTCTCGATGAAGCGCTGTGCCCCGCTAGCCGTTATCTTGTTACACTGAATGCTGAAAAGAAATCCAGCTGTTAGTTCGCCCGATAACGCAGGGCTCCCCTTGAGCTCACTGGGAATCCGAGGGGCTGATGCTGTGAAGTACAATCCCCACCTGAGCCTGAAGAGGGTGCTGCAGCACATCCGTGGGGGGAAGCGGATGCCTAGGGGTTAGAATCAGGGTGTTTCTCCTGGGTGCAGCATCTCTAGGGTCTGCCGCGGAGTGCACGCATGCTTGCGCCATGCACATTCCACCTTGGTGCAATGTTAATATGCAGGGGCCCGTTTCCCCCACCCCATTACCATCCCTTTATGGGCTGAGCTGGGACACTTACTCCAGGACCCTCAAGGAGGCCACCTGTGGGAGGATTTTTGCCAAGTGTTCGGCTCCGGCATCCCCAATGTTGTTATTGTACAAGCTAGGAAAAGAAAGGACACAAAAGCACCTTTTGAGCTGCCCAAACATGCCACAGAATCACCACAGCAGTCATCCTGTCGAGTATAGCAGGCTGAAAGCCAAGCCAAGGGGCTCAGGTCCCCTCCCAAATGCTTGAACAGGTGGGAAAATTCTGGAAGAAGGCCATTGTCAGCCTCACTCGATCGTATTTCAAACAGCACCATTTGCAACTATTCACCCCACCAGCGTGTATCGGTTCGCCCCTGCATGTATCTCCCTGTGTTTTACAGTTCTAAAGGTTTCGCGTATTTATTTTACGAATGTGCACCGACTTATTCTGCTTGGAATCTCGCTGTGGGAGAAAGGTAGAGCAGAGTTAAGGTAAATGAACTGAACCTAAACCAAATCAAAGGAACAGGGTAAACACGCACACGGGGGCGGGCTTGTGTCATCGTCCCGGGGATGCGGAAGGAATATCTGAAACACGTATTGACTTCAGTGGTGGGACTACTTGCAGCCAGAGGAGTCCCATTATCACTTTTGAAATTATTTCATCAGAGAGGGGGAGAACAAGATCACTGGTCCTTACCTCAGCGTCTTCAGCAAAGGCAGCGAGGGAAGCCCTTTGGCCAATGTCTCCGCCCCTGCGTCTGTCACCTTGTTTCGAGATAAGCTGGAAATAGAACAGAGGCACAAGGGAGGCACAACTGGGGAGGGGCGGGATTGGACTCCCAGCCTCTGTCTCTGCAGCCAGGGACCCTCACTCACCCAGCCATTTCTTCCAACTGCCAGAATCCTTGAGTCGAGCTGGTGTGTGCCGGTTTCTAGCGCAAGAGTGAAGGAACGGTGGCCCCAAGGAAAATACACAACCCTACGCAATATTGCTGGGACCCCTCGGGAGGGAGCAAACGGGGGGGGGCTGATGCTGGGGTCAGGGGGGAGGGTGGGCAATGTGTAGCCTGCATAATTAAACTGTAAACTGCCCAGAGAGTATTTGAAGTGCTCTCGGGGGGTATAGAAGCAGAAAGCTTTGCTTTTGGCCTCCATGTCCCACCCACCTTGGCCAGCAGCTCTCCGGGCGGTAGAGCAGGCATGTCCAAAGTCAGGCCCAGGGGTCCTATGTGGCCCATTTCCAAATTTCCGAGTGGCTCACAGCTTCTTCTCCCCATCAGCTCAGCCTGTCATGCATCCTCACCAGCTGGCCTCTCCCTATCCCAGATGAAGATGTCCGCTTGCAGTTTTATGGTTTGCCTGCCCTCCTGGCCTCCCTCTGCCCCCCCCCAGCCACCTGCCCAGCCTCCCTGCCTGCTTGCATGTCCTAGGCTAGTTCAAAGTCCCACCTGGGGGCCAAATGCAGCTGAATGGTTGGCCCAAACACACATTTTCACCTCGCCAAATCTGGCCCTTCTTGCAAAATGTTTGGACACCACTGTTGTAGAGGACAGGGACTGAGATCCAACTGCTTTGGGGAGCCCTGCTGGAAGTGCTAGGAGCAATGCTGTAGAGCAGTGGTTCTCAACCTGTAGGTCCCCAGATGTTCCTGGACTGCAACTCCCAGAAGTCTTCATCACTAGCTGAGCTGGCCAGGATTTCTGGGAGTTGTAGTCCGGGAACATCTGGGGACCCACCAGTGGAGAACCACTGCTATAGAGGCTTTTTTACTTTGGGGTCCCTTGTGCCTCTTGACTTACTTTAATGTCTCCAGGGCGGGGAGATGAGGAAGGACCTTGCTGAGGAGAGCCACTCCTTCGTCGCCGATTTCATTTTCATTGGGTGAATCCAAGCTGCAAAACAGCCGGACATATTGGCCTCAGCCTCTACTGAGCAATAAGGAATTAGAACAATTGAGGGTGTGTTTTTTTAATACCCTAACAAGTCCTAAAATGAAGCAGATTACCAGGAACAGAGGCCACATCTGGGCAGATGTCAGCTCCTGAACCAGATTGGCTTCATTCAGCCTGAATTCTGCAAGGTCCCGATGTGTCCCCGGCACCCAGAAATACAAAGTTAAACAAGTCAGCTGAGATCCAGGGCATAAGCAGAACCAGACAGGGCAGGAATGACTTCTGTCTACTGTACTAAGTTTTTTGTCCTTGTTGTTTGAGTGGACTTGAGATGCCTAGGCTGAAAACCACTGGGTGCAGATGTTACCTCCGCATTTCGCATGTATCGGTGCAAAGACATAGGAACAATCAATCAAACAAACAAAAGACCCTCTTGCAGGCTTTCTGGTTTCCTAGCGCACTGACTGTACAGATTTACAAACTGGCTCAAATCCAGGCACTGTGGGTGGGACTTGCATTTCTCCGGATCCGACTCCAGATCCATTCCAAAGACACCCCCCCCCCCAATGGCCTCCAGATGGAACCAGAAGAGCTGGATCAGCAAAGGCTAAGATTCCCCTACCCACCGGCTTCTGGAAAGCTCCCGAGTCAAGCATGCAAACGATCAGGGTGAAATAGGGAGAGCTCGATCAGGCACTCCATATTCAATCTGGTTTGTTTGGAAGAGAGAGAGAGAGGCCCCAGGCCGTTGGAACTCACTCTAGATGCTGAAGAGTGGGAAAAGCGTCCAGAATCCTGGCCAACTTCTGGAAGCCCTGGAAGCCGCAGACGGGGCCCAGCCTGGAAAACGAAAGGGAGGAAGCAATGGGACAGTGGCTCCTGCGTCCAGACCGTCCAAAGCATGACGACAACAAGGGGGCGGTTTCTGCCTTCTCCCTAGTTTTGGATCAGGGCATCTGAGAGAGGCAAGGGGGCCGGATTTCGAAGGCTTTCCTCCAGGAGGGAGGGAATGCCCACGAATCAAAACTCAAAACTCTTGGGAGAATCTAAGGATGGCTTTCTTAAAGATCAAACATAAGAACATAAGAAGAGCCATGCTGGATCAGACCAAAGGCCCATCTAGTCCAGCTTCCTATATCTCACAGGGGCCCCACCAGATGCCTCTGGGAGCGCACGAGACTAGATCTCTGTCTCCTGATACCCCTCCCCTGCATCTGGCCCTTGAAGGAGCCTCGTTTTAAGCCTGGAGATGACACATCTCCATCATGATTTATAACCTGTGATGGACTTTTCCTCCAGGAATCTGTCCAATCCCCTTTTGAAGGCATCCAGGCCAGATGCCATCACCACATCCTGTGGCAGGGAGTTCCACAGACTAACAATGCACTGGGTGAAATATTTTCTTTTGTCTGTTCTCACTCTCCCAGCCCTCAGTTTGAGTGGATGTCCCCTAGTTCTGGTATTCCGTGAGAGGAAGAAGAGTGTCCCTCTATCCACTTTACTCATGCCCTGCATGAGTAACATCTGGATTGGTCTTTGCCTGCGTGCTTGGCAACTTGGCCAGGTTTGCACAACACCCCTGCAGAGTCTCACTCTGGCCACTATGTTTTTTCTGCACCCCTCGGATGAAGAAAAATTGAATTATACCTAGAGATCGAAAGCACCCTATCAAAAGGAGGCTGGAAGAGAATTGATGACCCAATGTCAGGAACCATGTCACTGGATATAACCCTCCTGCGGAGGGTCCAGAGAGAGGGGGAATCCCTCTTTGGCTTTTATGTGAAAGGGATTGCCTAGAGATCTAGGAAAACAAGTAACCCGGAAAGGTCTTCCCATCCTCCTCCTCTTGTTCATTCAAGCAGCACATTCTGTGTTCCCAGATTAGCCAGGTGGGCTGACAACGACCGAGGCTCAAGTGCTATTTCAATCGATAGCATTTGCTCCCCCTCTGAAACACAGGCTGGCCCTCAGAAATTAATTAATTCAACGGGTAAATTCACTGTTCAATTAATTAGTGTATGTCTATGCACAAGGAGAAGTGCCTGATCTGACATATGCTTCTGGAAAGGTGCAGGACTGTCTGTTGGCATCTTTGCTCTCTTATCTATGCTCTTTCAACGCCTGACAATCCTAATAAAAATGTGTTTTAAAGGGGCAAGAGCCACCCGTTCTTAAAAATCCACTCTTAACTTACGTAAATTCCAGCTGCTGGAGGTCTGCAACAGCTGGAATGCGAGAATTCTTACAGCCAATGACGTCCGGCTTGCTAAAGGAGAAGAAATTGGAGGAAGCTTATGATAATTTTGAAAAAAAAGAAGTATAGCATAAACAGACAGCCCGTCATTAGAGTTGAACGCATGTTCTGGTTACAGAGGCAATATCTACCTTAGGCAAGTTAGATCTTAGAGTCCTGTGCTTAAATCGTGATGATTGAAGGAAGCAAACAATGGAATCCTTCAAGTGAGAGGTGCTCCTGTTGTGACACTCAGATGCTTTCACTACTTAAGAATTTCCCTCCGTCAACGATGAGCTGTCTCTAACATCTAATTCAGGGTAATGACAGCAATGGTTACTAGCACTTTCATCTGGGTTTAAGAGCAGACTGACCTCCTTGCATCTTTTCAGGGGCTCAAAACTCTTGCAGCCGACCCCTAACTCTCTCTCTCTCCTTCCTCACAGGAAAGCATTTTCTTGACCTACACAAGTTGTCTGCAGTCAATTTTTTTTAAAAGGAGCATTTTGCAGCTTGACAGACAACTGTATGGGTCCCCAAACCGAGTCCCTTGGAGGGACGTACCCTTGGCTCATGTCCTCCTGCAGACGTACAAGCAGGAGAAGATCCTCCACATCCTTCATGGTCTCTGCTTTGAAGGGACCGACGGCAAATTTCTCGACGGCTGCCCGCAGCTGCTCTTCTGCCTTGCTCTCCCACAGGTCCTTCCAGAGTTGGACGGTGTCGCTGAGGGATGCCCTGAGAAAGAGCAACGCTACATTCAAGTTGGCAGCTGGTTGCATTGGGACCAGCTGACGAGGCCCACGAACGCTTGGGCTATGATCCAGCCACCAGGCTTGGTGGGTTGCTTTGCTTCCTGGGCCACCAGCCCCTTCTTCTTCTGAGGAGGAGGAGGAGCAGGAGGGAGGTCCGTGCTCCAGCATTGGGGCATGTCCCCTACTAGAGGGGGGAGTAGCATACACAAACACAGGGGGTCAGCGGATCTCAAGGACCAGTCAGTAGTGTTTGCTCAGCTCTACAAAGCCCCATCTGGTGAGATCTCCCACCCACCCACCCAGTGCAAACAAAAAGGGATGGGCAGGAAATGAAAAACGAAATGCTGTTTCGGCGTTTCATTGCTATTGGTCTAAAGAAGCCAGTCCCCGCTGGCAGAAGGATGAAAGAGCCCTCAAACTTTGCCCTGAGTTTAACTCTCCACTTCCTTTCCCTCAAGACTGTGTCTTTGGCTGCTGGACCAGTTGGGCCACGGGTCCGGTCCCTTGTTCTCAGTGAACCCACTGGCTCAAGGTCCGATCTTCCTCCCGGGAAGGCTCAGACCTTGAAAATACTATTGGCAGCACCAGTAATAGTACATTCCATCAAGGGAACACCCCCCCCCATCTGAAAACCCACCTGCCGTTTCCTTCCTTGCTGCACTGTTAATGAGCTAAAAATGGATTAATGTCAACACACTGCTTAGATGTGCTGAAAACAACCCCTGAAAATCAACACCATGAAAAACGTTAAAACCACAACATTCCCAGTGGTGCTGCCTAAAGGAACACGGCTGAAAACCCAACACACCTAAAGGTTGAAACGTTTCCCCCCATGACCAGCTGCTTGAGTCCTTCTGGGTTGAGGGTGCTCCCTCTCAGATCGAGAGAAAACTCCTTGGAGGAACTTCTCAAGGCGGAGTGCAGCACACAGACGTCAGGCGGGCAGAACGAGAGACCCTGGAAAGAGAGATTGGCCCGGAGATGCAAGGCCAAATGCCGCTGGAGGTACGGGTCATCCGTCTCGTGGACACAGTGGAGCAGTTCTAGCAACTTGTCCGGACTGAAATCCTGGATGGAAAGCTTCCGGATGTATTTTGAGAGGCTTTTCCGCTTCTTCGTAATCATCTTCTCTGTCTCGTGCTCCCCTTCCTCTCCGAAAAGGAAGGATGACCTGAGGTCACCTGCTAAGAACAGGAGGCCGGACAAGAAACGGGGGACCAGTTGCCGGGCAGAGAGACACTTCTTCGACTTATTGCACAGTAAACACAGGTGCTTCATGAGTTTTTTGTCCTTCACCTCAGGGGACAGCACCAAATGCAAGGCAAGCAAGAAATTGTGGAGCACGACGCTGGGAAAGGCATACTCACACTCCCCCTTTTGGTCGCTACAGCTTTTGGGGAGCCGTACCACCAACCCGGAGTCCAGAGCGAACGTCTGAACCTCCTCGGAAGGGAAATGGTGGCCGGTGAAGACCGTTGGTTGGTTTTCTCCCAGCTGCCAAGCCATTCGGGCCAAGGCCTTGAGGTTCTGGTAGTTCAAGGGGGCTCCTTTCTTGTTTGCGAGGTTCAGCTTGTGAAGCAGGGATTTAACGAGGAGGCCCGTCAGGGTCGCTGGCAAGTCTCTGGGGCCCGTCGTGAACACTGCTTCACAAATAAACTGGCACAAACTGGGGTGGCAACAGTGGCTGAACAAGTAAGGAGAATTCCTGATCGAATTCACTGCCTCGTCGGAAAAGGGGCACCCTTGGAAATATTGAGCCAGGTACCGCTTGGCTTGCTGGGCCGAGAACCCCACGACTTCCAGGATCGTGTCCATTCTCGGGAGGTAGAGGTGCAGCCGGTCTATGGACCTCCTTGTGAGCAGCAAAGTGCAGCCATCGAGCACCTTTCTCTGGAAGAGGGCGGACAAGGTGGCTGCGGTCCCGCACGGCTCCTGGTGAGGCGGGCTGTCGGAGGGGAGGGCAGGGAAGCCACCTGGAGCCTTCAGGTCCTCAAAGCCGTCGAAAATGAGGAGGACCCTTCTCGGGTTCTGCAGGAGGTACTGGAAGACTTCCTCCATGTCTCCTTGAGGTCCCGGCGACTGCTCCAACAGGAGGCGTTTCAGGCTGTCGTGGTCCTCGACCGCTGAGTGGATGTCCCGGCAATCAAAGCGGAAGACAAAGTCAAACCCCGGCAGCCGGTCGTTGGACCAGTCCAAGCAGATCTTCCAGGTGAGAAGGCTCTTCCCCATCCCAGCCTTGCCCGAGACGACGATCACGCAGGTGCCCCCGCCGTTCCTCCCTGGCCTGTCGAGCAGCTGGCTCCCTCGCACCGCCGTCTTCTCCCTGAGGTCAAAGGTCCTCGGGTCGGCGTTCCTCCCGCTCTTGCCCTCCGGGTGACACTGCACCAGGTCGCAGTCGATGTACAGGCGGTCCAGGGGGATCTCGCGTCCGAGCAGCGCAAACCCGCAGGTCTCTCTGAAGTGGCTTTTCAGCTGTGTATGGAATGCCTCCACCGACTCTACGGGGAACAGAAGCAGAGGACAGGCAGGGGATGATGGATCACGGAGTGCCAACACATAGGCAGTCGGGAAGTGGTCCATGGCTACTTATCACCAGTTAATGCTTGGTGGTCAATAGATTCTTCCCTGACCTGAGGCGGAGACCCCAGGGTTGGTCCTGGGACTTCCTGCAGACCCCACATCATCATCATCATCATCATCATCATCATCATCATCATCATCATCATCATCATCATCATCATCATCAT